>OW240916.1:62331793-62357376 GCA_933207985.1 Pelobates cultripes
CTCTGTCTCTATCACAGACATTAAAAGAATGGACTAATATAAAGAAAAAGCTGAATATTAATAAAAAAACGTTATGAGAACCTCAGTCTAAGGTCGTTAGAATATTATATGTTAGAGATAAATCTGATGAACTGGTTTAAAGATTCTAATTATAAGATAAAAGATCTTTATAATGAACATCAATTGAAAAGCTTTGAAGTTCTTAAAAATCGGTTAGATTTACCTTCTAGAGAAATATTTAACTTCCTTCGTATTAAGAGCTATCTAAAAGATAACATATTAATGTTAGATGGCCGTTTTGGTAAATTGTTTATGAACATTTTTTCTAGGTGTATGGTTAAAAAGATATTCTCCATTGCAGTAGAACTAATACAAACTAAGGGGACCCCAGTTATCCCTAAAGCTTTAAGCAAATGGGAAATTGATCCAGCAATACCTATTCCATTTAATAATTGGTGTAAATCTTTTATGAGGACTAAAAAAGCCATTCACTGTCTGAATATTCTAGAGACCTTCACCAAAATATTGTATAGATGGTACCTGGTACCGACTAGACTTGCTAAAATATCTATCACAAATCCACCAAACTGTTGGCGGTGTCTCCAACCAGATGGCTCTATGTTTCATATATGGTGGGCCTGTCCTAGAATTAAGTCTCTTTGGAATATTACATTTGATTATATATATATAGGATTGGAGGTGTATATCTGGAACATAAAGTGGAAATTGCCTTACTCCATTTTATGGGTTTTGAAATTAAAGACAATTTTGATATTGTGATTATACACTGCTTAATGGCAACCAAAATATTAATTGCTAGATCCTGGAAAAGTACTGATATTCCTACTAGAGATCAAGTTAAAGCCCAATTATTATATCTAGTTGAGATGGAAAAAGGGCTGATTCATATGAAAGACTGCCCCAATCTTAATATTTTGATGTTTTATTCCAGTCTTGTTGATAGAATTAAAGGGCTTTAATGCGTTGAGGCAACCGGATTAACTTATTGTGACCATCTCAGACCTATCCGAAATACAGTAGTGGGCACTATCGTACGGGTTCCTTGGCCACATATCTGATATTAGGTATATTTATATTGGAATTTTTGACCTTCTATACTTCTGCAATATATTTGACCAGCGTGTTCGTAATGTTTGTCCTATTTATGTGGGTTTCCAGGCTGCTCTCAGACTTTGATACTCCTTCATGGGGATACTGTTATTATTGCACCTTTTTGTATTAGAAGGTTTATCTTTTCTGTAAATTGAAGTATGTTATTATACCTGTGTGTGTGTGTATACTCGGGAAAGGATACCTTTTTTTGTATGGCTCCTTCCTCTGATGTTGTTTTGTCTATCTATATTGTTATAAAAATTCAATAAAAAAAAGATTGAAACAAAAAAAAAAGATATATATATATATATATATATAAAGATAGAAATAGATATAGAGATAGATAGATAAAGATAGAAAGAAAAAAAATATATATATATAGATATATAGATACATAGAAATAGATAGATAGATAGATAGAAAGAAATAGATAGATACATAGAAATAGATAGATGATAGATATAGATAGATAAAGATAGATAGATAGATAGATAGAAAGAAATAGATAGAAAGAGATAGATAGAGAGAAAGAAATAGAGATAGAGAGAAAGAAATAGAGATAGAAAGAAAGAAAGAAAGAGATAGATAGAAAGAAATAGATAGATGGATAGAAATAGAAAGAAATAGATACATAGATATAGATAGGTAAAATAGATAGAAATAGATAGATATAGATAGAAAGATGGAAATAGATAGACAGATACAAATAGATATAGATAGATAGAAATAGATAGATACAGATAGATAGAAATAGATAGATACAGATAGATATAGATATAGATAGAAATAGATAGAAAGAAATAGATATAGATAGATAGAAAAAGATAGATCGATATAGATAGATATCTATATATAAAAATAGATATATAGATAGAAAAAGATGGATAGGGATGGATGGATGGATATGGATGATGGGGATGCATGGAGAGAGTGTGTGTGTATGTCTTTAATTTTTTACTACTTGTGTGTTTGCATAGAAACACTATATATTTGTATACAAACACACAAAGTTTGGCTGAGAAAGGGGGGCTGGTATAGAAAGTGAGATGAGCTGTCAGTCAGACAGCTCAGCTCGCGAATGCGCATTCCGCGCACATGCGCGGTTGAGCGCTGAGTTTCCTCATAGGGCGGCATTCAATGCCGCTCTATGAAGAACGCGATTGGTGCAGCACGAAGCCGTGCATGCGCACCACATCGCGATGACGCTTCTCAAAGAGAAGCGTCCTATTGGGCACTGCGATTTCGTCATTTTTACGAAAAAGGTGGCGTGGCCTGGTGGGGAGCTCGGCGCTGGAAGGGAGGTAAGTTTTATTATTGAGGCAAGTTCATATAAAAGCAAGAAAGAAGGCTGGGGGACCTGTCTTTCTTGCTTTTATATGTTAACTATAGTGTCCCTTTAAGGTAACCAGGCTCCCTTACCACCTCATAAAATTACATTCAATATCCATAGTTTGTCAATGCATCCATGATATAAAACACAATACATACATATAAACAACAAAACAATTAAAAAAGAGTACAACATTTATTTATCAGCAGGCGATTCCAGAAACCGTACATATGTATTTATCATTATTATACCAATAATTTAGAATTGTCGCGTGAGCATGGTGGATGATTAGAGTAATCAATATATATTACAAATATAAACCAGTGTCATTATTCACAAGGCCTATTTTTAATAAAAACCAGGGTGTCCAGATCTTATTATACTTTATTTTTTTATAATGATATCTTTGTTGAAAAAGTATCTCTCAGGGCGTGGCTTGGACGCCGAACAGGATGGACATCTAATCAGTGAGCTCCGCTCCACCGGCCCCCAAAAAGCCCTACTAATTAGCCACCCACAGCTTTAATGGGACGGACCCGACGAGACGAACCCCCGAACCCCGAATTTTTGCAGATGCCGGCAGCAACACGCGAAGAGGCCGGAGGCCCCAAGGTGAAGCCTGCTACCACTCCGCCTGATGATCACCCTGCTTCCACCCTGGAGGGCATCGGGGAAGAGATTCGCACAATGGCGGCCTCAATGGCTACAAAAGCAGATCTCCTGGTCCTTACCACCACGATTCAGGACGCACTGCGGGATCTAATGGCCGGAATCCGGACGGAGCACTCCCAGGCGGCACAGACTGCCAGACTGGCGACGACGGACACAGCACTCACAAGGCAGGGTGACCTGCTCTTAAAACTAAGGAGGTCGGTTGAAGATCTTGACAACTGCGGACGCAGGTGCAACATAAGGGTTCGCGGAATGCCAGAAATAGAAGGTGAGGAGGACCTCTTCCGCTTGATCTTGCCTGAGGATACACAGCTGGACATAAGGTACGACAGGGCACACAGAGCATTGCGGCCCCGGTCGCTTGAGGAAGGCCCAAGGGACATAATATGCTGCATACACTACTTCTCAACTAAGGACGCCATCATGAAAGCGGCCAGATCCCGACCCACATGGGACTTCCGAGGGGCACAAATATCACTATTCAACGACTTGTCCCCAGTAACCTTAGAAGCCAGAAGAGGTCTGCGACCCATCACAACGCTACTCAGGGATCACAACATTCCCTACAAATGGGGGTTCCCATTCACCCTGCTGGCGAGACACCGAAACGGGTGGGCCTCAATCCGCTGGCCGGAGGAGGCACCCGGCTTTTTAGAGGAACTAGGCCTTCCACCCGTACAAATACCTGACTGGATCCTGGGACTTCTCGTGGCTGGTCCGAGACCCCAACGGGCTCCTAGGCGACGCAGAGGAAGATCACCGCCGGGACCGGCACAGCGCCACCGCAACCCACAAGGAGTCCAGGAAGAATAGCCCCCACCCCACTACCAATAACCCGCCAGGCAAGCACTACCCCACCCTCCTCTGGAAAGTAACAGGGACATGTCACTGGATTATGGTCCTCCTGGGCCATGAAGCCCCAACGGGACACCAACCCCAATCCTAAGCCTCATCCCCTGAGGGGAGACCTGGGTACGCACAGAACTTGGGAGGGGGACGGGGGGACTTGCAGCGTCTTCTTCTCTCTCCGTGGGGGGCGCACGTTGCCAGTACATTTCACCATATGCAGGACACCCCTGAACGGAGAGCGACATGGGACACCCTCACCTTCCACAGAGACACTCTCAACAAACGCACCCCACCCTCTCTACCTGTGGGCACCTAACCTCTCCCCCCCCACCTTCAAGCACATTGTCGAGGAGAGCCGAGGTGGCTTTGGGGATGAAGGACAAGAGATGGGGAGATGGATTGGAGATACCACACCTCACTGAACGCAAGACTTTAGATTTCTCCACATACCGCTACACATAGAGTCATGCTGGGACATACCACCCTAACAAGCTACCCGGGACTTTAGGCATTTACAGCAAAGAGACTACCAGAGAAGAGAGTCCCTCTGACTTGATAAGTATCAATCATTACAAGCATATGCCAATATTGAATAACTGCAGTATTGTACATAGAGGGGGAATATGATTAAGTATAACTTAAGTCCGACGGCAGCGAATAGATAGATGGGGGAAGGGGGGTAAGAGAGGTAGGACGAGAGATGAAGACGAGGGAGAGGACAAGAGGGGGGGGAAGGAAGGGGAAGGACAGGGAAAAGGAGAGGGGAGAAGGGAGGCTGGGGGGACAAAAAATGATAACACACACATATATATATATATAGTCTCACCGCAAAGGATACAAGACGCAGGGAAGGTCACTAATACAGAAATTAGAGAGGTGTAGTCTTGAATGTCTATGGTGTGTTTGGACGATATACCACTAAAACCACATATGTGCTGGCTGGTATGGGTTACCTGGGGGGGAGGGAGGGGGATGCAAATGGAGATAAACACCTGGCTGGGGCAGGGTGGGGACATTGGAAGGGGCTCTTGGGGACCCGGTGGGGGCCACAAAAAATGTTGACTGTTAACAAAGTTATGTATGTTTATATTTATGCTCAAAGCCACAAACCTGATGTAACTCAGCTTTCGCTCAAGTTTGAAAACACCTCCCAAGACCAATCACACTAGGGTGGGGAACCAGTCGATGCGAACCAGACTAGAACCCATCTCACCTACAACACACTTATATATCACTCCTGATTCAGGCTCCAACCATAACTCCACACACACACTTGCAAGACACTCTCAGCAGAGTCTTCGGCGAACACCGATCTGGTTATCGGTGCGACGCCTGACTATTCCTGCTGGGACGCAAGTGTCCCTCCTCCCTTGAGGAGATTTCGGGGTGACATACACCTTTAACCCCGCTGGGTACTCACCCATGGGGGAGACCTCTCTTGTCTCCCCTTTATTTTACCTTTTTCTACTTTTACACATACACACACACACACACGTTCCCCCACACAACATCCCTCACTACCACCGTACACACCGACCCAAACGTAGACGGTGACAGACAAGATACTCTGACACTCAAACATACATAGGCCTAAGCAACGTAGAGACCGCAACACATAGCAGTATACCCACTCCCATGGGGCTGTGTCGCCGGTTCGGCCCCTTGCCCCGCGCGGACACATCTCCTACGGAGAGGCGTGCTTGGCTGGGGGGGGGGGGACATGGCATACCAACATGCCCCCATGTCCATCATGACTCAACTGCGGAGGCCTGAATATCCCGGAATGCCGCTCACACTTACTGAGGGTATTACGACGAAAACGCATATCGATAGCAATGCTGCAGGAAACCCACTTTAAGGAAGGAGCAGCTCCCAAACTCCGAAGCACCTACCACCCCATTAGCTATTGCAACAACCACCCGGAGGCACGCCGAGCAGGAGTTGCAATATTACTGGCGGCCAACTTAGGGTTCCAGGAACTGGACAAAATGACCGACGAGCACGGACGTTTCCTCTTCATTAAAGGGGTGATAGCTGAGAGAGTATACACGTTTGCAACCATATACGTACCCAACTCAAAACAAGCACAATTTCTCAGGGGGACACTGAATAAATTACACGGATTCTCGGAAGGAGCACTGATCGTAGGGGGTGACTTTAAAGCCCCTTTAGACCCGCTTATGGACTCATCCACCGGCCACAGCTGCCTCTCGCAGGCTCACATTAGATCTATTCGCAGATCACTGGGGGAGTTGACACTGGTCGACTGCTGGAGGGCGATCCACCCCACCAACAAGGACTATACACACTACTTGGCAGTACATAACCGCTACTCCCGAATAGACTACTTGATGATCCGACAAGAAGGACTTTCCCGTCTGCAATCCGCCGCCATCGAACCGGCCACATGGTCCGACCATGGCTCGGTCCAGTTGGACTTAGAATCCCCGCTATTTAAACCGTAACCTGGACGTGGCACCTGAATGAAGCCCTGCTCCAGGACATCGGGGTGAGAGGGGAAATCACTCAGGCACTGGAGTCATACTTTAGAGAAAACGAAACGGAAGATATATCACCGGTGTCGGTGTGGGAAGCTCACAAGAGTTTCATATGGGGCACCCTCATCAGCATTGCAACCCATAAAAGGAAGGAAGCAACACGTGCAATGACAGAAATATATGGCACCATCTCCCGCCTAGAACTCCAACACAAATGCAAGCAGCTTGCCGAAACCTATGGGGAACTAATGGAAGCCAGGTGACAACTGAAGAACCTCCTCACGCAGAGATACCTCCGATCGCTTCAGAGATCAAAAAATGTTTTCTATACCCATGTGAACAAAGGAGGGAAACTCCTCGCCCGCATGTTAAAAGGCGACACGCCGCGCACACAAGTTCGAAAAATTCGCTTAACTTCGGGCAGTATATCCAAGTTCCCGGAAGAGATAGCCGGAGAATTTAGAAACTATTACAAATCCCTTTACAATCTTCGCCCACCAGAGGACTCAGCCCAACAACGAAACTCATTAGAGCACATACAGGCCTACCTACAAGACAACGTGCGGACACGAATAAACCCAGAGGCCGCATCCATCCTCGACGAACCAATTTCAATGGAGGATCTAGCCGTAGCATTGAAAAACGCGAAAACAGGAAAAGCACCGGGCCCGGACGGGTTCTCCACAGGTTTACTATAAAAACTTTGCGACGCTATTATTACCAAGGCTGACAAAAGCAATTAACAAAGTAGTGGACGGAGGACATCTTGGCACGGAATCTCTAACAGCAACTATAACCGGCATACTCAAACCTGGGAAAGACCCGGAACAATGCAGTAGCTACCGCCCGATTTCCCTGCTAAACGTGGATACTAAACTTTTCACGAAAGTGCTGGCGACTCGATTTCAACAGATACGTAGATCAGACTGGGTTTATCCCAGGACGAGAGGCTAGGGACAGTACACTACGCCTGTTCTTCATACACCATCACGCCCGGAAATCTCAGAATCGCCTTCTGCTCTTATCCGTGGATGCGGAGAAAGCGTTCGATCGGGTCAAATGGACATATTTAACCCAAACGCTTCAGGCCATGGGCATGGGGCAGAAGACCATGGCGTGGATATCCGCTCTATATAGCACACCGAGGGCAGCAGTGCGCGTTAATGGGGCACTGACTACAAGCTTCAGGATCGCAAACGGCACCAGACAGGGATGCCCCTTGTCACTACTTTTGTTCGCCCTGTCACTGGAACCGCTATTACAAGCAATCCGGGACCATCAAGACATCCGCGGCTACACATGGCAGGGAATGGAGCACAAAGTGGCAGCATATGCGGATGACCTCCTATTTTTTATCTCCCACCCACGGATCACACTGCCTTGCTTACTGTCGGAAATAGATACATTTGGACGGTTTTTAGGATTCAAGCTTAACCTGGCGAAATGCGAGGCATTGAACATCAGCATACCCGCGACAGAATATGAATCCCTCGGCTCACTCTTCCCTTTCCGCTGGTGCGCAGAGGCGATTAAGTACCTGGGTATTTGGATACCCACAAACCTGCAGGAGACATACCGGCTCAACTTCACCCCACTCCTACAACAAATCGAATTAGATTTGAAAAGATGGGCCTACCCTCACATCACGTGGCACGACTGTATAGCGGTCATTAAAATGAATGTCCTGCCAAGGGTACTTTACTTATTCCAAACCATACCGATAACTTTACCAACGACATTCTTCTCTACCCTGAAATCGGCAATCATTAATTATATATGGAAAGGGGAAAGATCCAGACTGCGCCATGATCTGCTATGCTTGCCCAGACACAGGGGGGGCCTGGCACTGCCAGACTTCAAAAAATATCACCAAGCTACAACACTACAACGCATCCTGGATTGGCATGAATCGGAAACGACCAAACAATGGGTGATCCTGGACCAAGGGGGGAACGCACCGAAACTAAAGGCACTGGTATGGAGAAAACAAATGACTAGGGGCGCAGGGAGAAGAAAGGAGGACCCAGTGACAAAAACACTGCTCACATGGGAATCCATCAGGGAGGCACCGCAAATCTCCCCGACCCCTTGCCCTCTAACACCGATGGCACACAACCCTGACATAGGAGGCGGACTATCAATAGAATCCTGGACATTCCTAGGCGATGCAAACTACATACCAATATGCAATGTTACCCAGGGAGGCAATATGAAGACACTAGACACACTGTTGGAGGGCCGTCCACGATCCCCAATGTCGGTACTCCGATACATGCAATTAACACATTACCTCCACTCGCTTCCTCACAAGGAAAAGCTGCAAAGGGATCTAACATGGTTTGAAGACCTTTGCCTACGAGGAACATCAATAGGAAAAGCTATCTCGATCCTTTACCAGTACTTACTGACTAGCCCCACCGCAGAAAATGACACCTTCCAGCGGCAATGGGAGAGCACTATGGACAAAACATTCACGCTGACCCAATGGGACAAAGCCCTGATATGGCAACATAAAAGCTCCTCCAGCTCACATTACCAAGAAGTTAATTATAAATTGATCTCCATGTGGTATAGAACGCCGGTATTGCTACACAGGATTTTCCCCACAACACCGCCAACATGCTGGAGATGCCAGGATGAAAGAGGGACCATTAGACACATCTGGTGGGAATGCAACCACATCGTCCCATACAGGAACCAAATCAAATCGGACACTCAACTGATCCTCGGAGACGACACTGAATGGTCAGAGGAACTGGCCATGCTACACATCTCTTCACAACCGCTATCCAAATATAAAAAATCAATCCTGCATCACCGGCTGAACGCGGCCAAATCATTGATACCGGTGTACTGGAAACAGTCGAAAACCCCCACACGGGAGGAATGGATCCACAGAGTTGAGGACATTAGGGCGGCTGAAGCGCTCCAAGCGGAACTGGCGGTAGAGGCGCAAAATGCGCAGAAACATGGATGCCATGGTTCACCTTCCGAGCGGGCACATGGGGGGGTGGTCGGGGGCGTGGCGCAGCTCCCACAATAAAACCATACTATACGCCACACCCCACAAACACCCTCTTACACTAGAACACATAGGCATCAGACTGAAACTCGCTGACTATACCACATACTTAGGTAGGAGAACACCACAGACGACAACAGCCAAAGGGAAAAACAGGAAAGAAACAAATGTTGACAAATAACTGGAACAAAGCTACACCCCAACACGCCCGACAGGTTACGCTCAAACGAATGACTGACGGACGAGAACTTGACTAACCCCACATGACACCTTTTACCACTATAACACAGGACAGTAGCAGCTAACTAAGACCCTAAGGGACCTAATACTAAAGGAGTGACTTTGGGTCAACTGGCTACCAGACATGATAAAACCAACTCCCTGACACACACATAGCAAACTTTCACTCCCTTCGAGAGAAATCCCGGAAGATTCCCACTCCCTGCCCCCACTGACACACGCAACACAATGCATCATCTTCCTCGTACGCCACTCCTGAAATAACATGCTCCGGAGTCAAGTGGACTAGTCGGGGAAATAGACCCAAACCTAGACGAAACACACGAAATACAGGGGATGATACCCAGAGGAGGAAGGGAGACCTCTTACCAAAGTGGCCCCAGAGATAACCCTTATGGGCTCTATTACAATACGTGACATGAATGCACCGAGGTCCGAAACACACATATATAACAGCACACAAGGGGGAATGCCTAACGCAATATACTCCCATCACCGATAAAGTACATTGTCGCCTTCCGAACCCATCTGCACCAAATTTCCCACTCGAAACTGACGTACTACACCCACATAAGTCAGGGCCCTCTTTAATATTGATTGGACCCTGGGCAAGCATCTGTTTGGGCCCCCTGGGCATGCAATCACTCCCTCCACCCCAACCTAGAGGCGAAACTAATGTAGAGAGTGCCTTGGTGCAACAAAAAAAAATTCAGGCCTGCCCTGTAGCACAAGAGTAAAGAAAAGATAGATCCCCATCTGTCATACAACTCCTGCGATGCTATGCCAGCTGGGGATCTACCATCCTTGCAGGGTTGTATTTTTGAGCAGTGTTTGTGCAAATGAATGTCAGCATGTTATTGTATAGAGTGTATGTGTGCATGTAGGAGTGTATTTGTATGTACTGTTACCATTGGAATGCAGTGGTGTACTTGTGTGTAGTGTTTGCATTTTAATGCAGGGATGTGTGATTGTTTGTAGTGTTGGCTTTTAAATGCAGGTGTACTTTTGTGTGTAGAGTTGGTGTTTGTATATAATTTTAGCGTTTTAATATAGGAATGTGTTTGCATGTAATGTTTGTATTTGCATGCAGGGGGGTGTTTGGATGTAGTGTTGTCTTTTAAATACATGTGTACATTTGTGTGTAGTATTAGTGTTTCAGCAAACTGGTATGTTTGTAATGTTTGTGTTTGCAGGGGTCTGTTTCATGTTGTGTGATTTCTATAACACATATACACATACACATTAACACGCAGATACACACATGCTCACACTGACACATGCTCACACCTTGACACATACTGGCACATACAAATACACACACACTCAGATACACACCCTTTGACACACAGATACAAGCACTTTGATATACACACACTGGCACATACACACACACACTGACACAGGTATATACACACACACTCAGATACACACATACATAAAGGTATAAATGCAGGGGTGTATATGTGTACAGTGCTAGAGATGGAATGTAGGAGTGTATTTGTGTTGGCATTAAAATGCTGGGATGTATGCATTACCACACACTCAGATGCACACTTACACACACACCGAAACACACACACAGGTGCACATACAGGTGTATGAGGTATACATACACACAGAAACACTGACACACAGACAATCACAGCCAGATACACACAAGGACATAAACACAGCCAGATACACACATATATATGTGTACATTTACATATTTTAATCTCTGCCTTCTAGCAGCTCTTGGACAGCAACTCCCAGCAACCTTGGCCAATATAATGTCTCAACTCTGTTCTTACATACCCTGGTCCAGAATTTGGCAAAAGTGACATCTGAAAATGGTGTACAGCCTTTGATAACACTTGATGCAATATGTTAAAATAAATACTAGGATTTTTAACATGTACTTGTTCCCTGTGTGTTACATTACAAACACCAACACACTTAGATAAAAGTGATATCAGAAATTAGCACAAAAAAACAAAAAAACAAAACATATTTAGCCACCCTCCTGTCTGGGTACAGAAAGGTGGCTTCCCTGGTGTCCAGTGAGAGCTTGCTGGCCCAGGCTGATGGGAGTCTGCCATCAGCTTTCTCAGTCCCTCTCCCCCACAATGCTTGCATCCTCCTCCATGTGATGTGTGCCTCCTCCCCAGCGGCACTGAGGAGGAAGTGATCAGTTCTTACTGGGAGGAAGCAATCTGACCTCACTTCCTCCCAGCATGCCCAGGAAACAAAGAGACTCACAGGGCAGTATGTGAGGGGGCTAGCTGTGAGTATGTAGTCAGCCACCACACATATAACAGGGGCCCGGGCCGGTCCAGAGCAGTATTAAAGGGCTGTGGCCTCTGATTACCTCAGGTGCCGCAGGAGGCCCATGGGGCAGCTGCCTTAGGGCCCCCAGGAGTAACTGGGCCCGGGGCAGCTGCCCCTTTTGCCCCTCCTTAAAGATGGCCCTGACTTAAGTATGAACTCTTCTATCCTTCCGCACAACCCAAAACATCCCTCCACATCTTCACACATACAGACAAATCTCAGCAAGGTTTAACACCTGTAATTGCGCACCTTCAAGGCACTGACGGACGTTAACACGTCCACCATTAATCTCACATACGAAGGGCCCAGGCAGAAATATACTCAGCTACACACCGCAACAATATGACAATCTACGCTGAGAAAAGCTGATACATTCGAACACTGACACTTATTTTATAACGAAGCTGAATGTAAATTTCACTTGTACGTTTGCCATAACGTTTTGTATTTATTGTGTTGTAACAATGTAAAACAATTTCTTGTTTTTTCTACAATAAAAAAAAACTGATTAACCAAAAAAAAAAGAAAAAGTATCTCTCTGCATCAGCTTGAAAAGAGATTTGTGTATAACTCTCAGCCCATGATGGAGTTTGGAAAATTCTATAAAATCTAAGTTTGGTTGAAATGGAATTTCAAACCTGACATTGGATCCTGACCTGCTACTGCATCCATTTCTTCTCCAGTAGTTACTGCAGCAACCAAGTACTTTATGGCTACTCCCTAGCAGCCTGAGCTTTCCCAGTGATATTACCCAACCATACTAGATACTGTATAATGTGATAAATAGCTTTCCAACTTGTACACAACACTAGACAAGCCTGTGTGTAGGGAAAAGACAATACAACTTGCAAACTCCTACTTTCTCAAACGTTTCCAGATAATTACACAGGGTGATCAGGTTACAGTGCAGCACAACGCCACCTGGTGACCGTATTGCACATAGCCTTTAATAAGCAACCGTATCCTATGTATGTTAGAATGTCATTGCCATATCTTAACTAGTTCCATATTTTTTAAACTGACTGTTAACGCTTTCGGACAGTATGGAATTAGTTTCCGTTGGATTTCAGTTTGACTAATTATACCAGTATTTTGTCATTCTAATCTATAGGTCTGCTTTCGTGTTGACAGGCCTAGTCAGAGCTCAAGAAGTGTTTTGTTTTCTTTCTAACTGGTACGTGCATTAGGGAACAGTTACAAGTTTCTTAAATCATTTTTCCCCGGGAGAGGTTTTTATAATATATGTTAACTCAGTATTTGTCATTTTGATCTCTAGGTCTGCTTTCGTGATTCAAAGACCTAGACAAAGGTTAAGAATGTTGTGTTCCTACCAATTGGTATGTGCATTATCTGTAACAGTCATACATTTCGTTATACAGACCTATTACTGCAACTCAGTGAGCAGGAACATAAATGTACGCAAGGTACATTCGGTACTGAGCAGACAGTTACGAACCTACTATAACTTTATTCTGACATGTGTTACAAACTCAAGGCTACAAGCTTAGACAAACTTGGCACATCAAGATCATAGACTGTACGTGCCAAGCCAGGACAAGTTTGACCCGCCACCTAAAGGTCATAGGTGGGTAGATCATAGTGAATTCAAACACTACGGTGGTGGGGGATATTCAGCAGATATGAGTGTCATTACAAACTTACATACATACCCCCTTCCTTCTATTCTGTCATCCATCATCTTGGTTTAGGCCTCCCTCCTTAGCAGGATCTCAGACTACCGCAGAGCAAAGCCAAGCATTCATTGTTCATACAGGTATGTTGCTCCTACTTCCTTACTCAAGGGTAAAGGTATAGGGAACCAACCAAGAGAGGATTGAGTATGGCCACCTAGGTATTTCTCTCAGGCACTCCCTGCCATAGAGATAGAGGTACCGTGAGGCCAACACCCATCCTCCACGGAAGAGGCAATACGCCCCATGGGCCAAAAAATAGTAAGGGCCTCACTTCTCCCCTGTTAATTGATTCATTCTCCGAAAGGCCAGCAAAGGTTACCCCCTCGCACCAACCATAGGTAGAGCCACTCAAGCCACTTGGCAATCTAGTAGGGACTCACTTGTCACCAATCTAACAAGTTTTTTCGCCACTTTGGCACTAGCTAAATACCAGTATACATCCTTAGGCTAAAGCTCATGATTCCTATATATTTCAGTATGTCCCAGGTACCAGAAAATGGAGATGATATTTCAATCCCCATTTACTCCAGTCAGAACCGCCACCCCCACGGGCAAGGGGGACACCGGTAGCCCATCTTCAATAAGATCATGGACTATTCCCCGCATCACGGCTGAACTACACAAGCGCAGCATCCCCTTTCCAGCTATTGCCAGGAAAGCAGAACTATTTAGGCTGACAACACAGACGCGGGGGAAGGCATGAGTGGCACGAGCGGCACGAGCAACGCCAACCTTCATACCATGATCGCTTCATTAGTGTCCTCCATGGGGCAGATTAATGATAGGCTGGAAGCCCGTAGCTTTCCAGCCGCAACACCAGAGCCTCCCTCAACCGAAATTACGTGCTCCTCTCAGTCCCAACCCGGTAATAATACTCCCACCAGCTTAGGGTCTTAGAGTTAATGTTGTTAATGTTGCTTACGCGAAAGCAATGTTCCCCAATAAAATGCATATGAAACCGTACCTAACTTCAGTTAAAATTGACGTTCTGGTGGGGCTACTGTCCAAACACCCCATCTAAACATTAGGTGGAGTATTTAGTCTCGGGTTTCTCACAAGGTTTCCACACGGGCCTTATCTACATGCTGGGGAAGACATGGGAATCTAACAATATTCAGTCTGCCCTGACCGACACAGATGCAGTAAACACATTGGTACTGATTGAGCAAGAACAAGGGTTTGTACTAGGACCATTCACTGAACCCTCTTGCTCTAGCTGGAGATCCAACCCCATTTGTTTGGTCATGGGAAAAAACACACAAACAGAGACTAATTATAGACCTATCGGCACCTCATTCTTCGGTAGTTCCTAGTCTTAATTCTCTTATCCCCTCGGAAGAATTCTCCCTACAGTACACTACCATTGACAATGCAGTATCTATCATCATATCTGCGGGTGTAGGTGCCTGGCTTAGCAAGACTGACATTGTGAATGCCTTTAAGCTACTTCCCATCCATCCGTCACTATGACACCTGCATGGCATTAAATGGAGGGGCCTATATAACTTTTTTACAAGGCTCACTTTCGGTTCTAAGAGTAGCCCAAAGATTTTCGATACTTTTGCAGAAACCTTGTGTTGGCTGCTCCAAAAAAGACAGAAGGACCAGACACCGTAATACAATTTCTGGGGATACAGCTCGACTCAGTAGCGATGGATGCCAGCCTTCCACAGGACAAAATCACCAATATCAGACAGGCCATAGACCACTACTTACGCATAGACTCATGTAACAGGAAAGAGCTGCAGTCACTGATTGGCTCACTGAATTTCGCCATGCGTATAATACCTCAAGGAAGAGTGTTCATTTCAAGGCTCCGGTGCCTTATCCCTACACTCCCAGACAACCACAGCCATATCCCTCTTGACCAGCAAGCCACCGCAGATCTACACATGTGGAACATGTTTCTCGCTAGTTGGAAGGGAGAAGCATGTTCCTCCCCCAGGTAGCTGTAAACTCCCTCACCATTTGGACTGATGCAGCGGCATCCAGTGGGTTTGCGGCCATTTTCAGGAACAAATGGCTCTGGGGTAAGTGGCCGCAAGAAGTAAGACAGATTGAGGGGTTCTACTAACTTTTTTTTTTCCATGTTTAGTTTTTATTAGTTTCATATGAAAATAATTACTTGGGGGTACAGAAGGAAAGGGGGGGGGGGGAAGGTACATACATAAATCATAGAAGAACATTGTACATATATCATAAACAGTATATGCGGGTTGTTTGCACATGCCACAGTGGATTTAATCTAGTTGTACATATGATATCGGTTTAGTATACCAACTTTAACCCGGTCCTGTCGTGCGGCTAATGTATGGTACCACTTATTGTATGTGCCTGGTGTTCCTTTGTGTGATATATTTCACTTATGTGATGTATAGGGGTTAACTGGGTATGTGGGGGTAACTGGTTTAAGCTCGTTAGACCATCCGCAATATTCATATGTGGGGGGGTATGTGAGGGAGGAGAGTCATATTCGACCCATGTGGTGTATTTGCTATTGTCTGCGTGTACTTCTTGTGCTCGCTGGCCTGTCAGGTCCACTATTGTTATGTGAGGTTTTTCAGCTTTGTGTTGTGGGTTTTCCAATTCGTCCACTTTTTGGCATATGTGTCAGTTTGTCCATCCAGTCTGTATGCCATCTGTTCGAAGTCTGCTATTCCAGACCTCCGTGCGGGATGGGGTGTGTTTACTTTTCCAATGGGTAGCTATGCTAGTTTTTGCTGCTGTCAGTATGTTTATAATGAGAGAGGACGGTGGTTGCGCACACAGTAAATGATATCTTTAGTCTAGGATGAAGCCCCTAGATTCTGTAAACATAAGAAACCATCATAGGGCAATATATCTTAGACTCAAATAGAATGTTAAGAAACTTGGAAAACTCACAATATTTAGAGCCTATCAGAGTTGGCTCTAAACTTTTAAAGCAGGTTTATCAATCTGGTACAGATAACGTAGTATAAATCCATTGGTAACCATCAAACGTCTTCTTAATGTAGAAGTCAGGAACCAGGATGACCAGGTAAGTGAAAAGTGAATACTTTAATTATAAAACAAATAAAAATACAGCACAACGCGTTTCGACCTAGTGCAATAGGTCTTCCTCAGGTGCATAATAAAACAGTCAAACAACATGCTTATATACCATACATAATCAATATAATTACTGGTAAAACCTTTACAGCTGTAAAGTCCGCCCTTAACTCCATATATGGAGTGTTTCCGGCAAGAAACGGCATGTATATGCCTCCTCCAAGATGGCCGCCGTGTATTGTTCCTCATACAGGTGCGCGCGACCTTCCCAAAATGGCCGCGCGTCATCTCCGTGTAATTGCATTATGTCACCACTTCCGGATTCCTCTTCCTCCGGTCACGTGGTACATCTTCCGATCACGTGATACCGGAAGTGGCGTAAGCAGCATGTAATTATATCGTTGGTGCAAGGGAATGTCAATCAAATCATTCCCAGTTCGTATTTTAGATACATATTAGCAAGGAAGTGAGAGGTAAAAAGAGTTATATAAAACACCAATCATTTATAACATAGTAAAAACTTTAACAATAATATAATTATAGGAGAAGTAAGTTCCTTATGTCTTAAAAATACTAAATAAATATTAAAAATAAATGTGAAATACATATAGAGAATGATAATACCATACATGTCAAAGAAGATTTATAAAATTGAACCAATTTCAAAGTCAATGTTAAGCCCCTTTATCGATTATTATCTACAACCATTAGTTAAAATGTGCCCTTCACACTTACAAGATTCTATGAATCTTTTAAAGATTTTAGATGAATTAAAATGGGAAGATGATTATTTATTAATCACATGTGATGTTACTAGTTTATACACAATTATCGAACATTCCAAAGGTATTGAGGCAACCACTTTCTTTTTAGATCAATCTAAATAATTTTTAAGTACACAAATTGATTTTATCACTAAAGGTATCCAGATGATTTTAAATAATAATTTTTTCTGGTTTGATGGTGATTTTTACCTACAGATTAAAGGTACTGCTATGGGGACCAAGTTTGCCCCCAGTTATGCTAACCTGTTTATGTCCTATTGGGAACACTTATTTATTTTTCAGGAGCATGGCTGGGGTGCAAACTTGGCCCTATATAGACGGTACATAGATGACATTTTTATTATCTGGAAAGGGACAGAGACAGACTTTAATTCATTTTTTACGTACCTTAACTCTAACACCTGGGGAATTAAACTGACTAAAAACGTTAGCCCCAATAGTATCGATTTTTTAGATTTGAATATTTTTATCTCTGATAATAAATTTAAAACACGTACTTTTTTTAAACAAGTTGATGTGAATAGCTTCATCGAAACAAGCAGCTGTCACCATAATCCATGGATTAAAAATATTCCAAAAGGCCAGTTCTTACGTATGAGAAGAAATTGCACAGACAAAAAAGATTTTAACTCTCAATCTTTATTTTTAAAAAACTATTTGCACAAAAAGGATACTGTGAAAAAGACCTCCAACAAGATATCAACATTGTTGGTGATTTAGAGAGATCACAATTATTAAATTATAAGAGTAAGGATAGAAATAAACAGGATAAACAAATTCCCCTTATTTTTAATTATTGTAGCAATGCAAGCACTTTAAAAAGAATTGTGAGTAAAAACTGGCATATTTTACAACAAGAATATGAAATGCGGGATTATTTAGGGGATAAACCTAAGTTCATTTTTAGAGGGGCAAAAAATTTTAAGCAAATTTTAACCTCAAATTATGTAGAGAAGGATAATAAAAATGAAAATTCAAATTTTTTAATTAAATGGTCAGAAACCCAAAAAGTTTTTTTTCATTGTGGCAATTGTTATGCCTGTAGAAATACACATATAACTAAAAAAAAGAAAGTTGATTTTATTTCGAATATAACAAAAAAAAGTTTTAATATCAATTCTTTTATTTCATGTGAGTCTACTAATGTTATTTATTTGCTACAGTGTACATGTGGTTTACAGTATGTAGGAAAAACCTCAAGACCACTAAAGACTAGGATTTACGAACATATTAGGAACATAAAAATTGGATTTTTAAATCATAGCGTATCTAGTCATTTTTTAGAAAGACATAACTGTAATCCTAAAGAATTACAATTTACAGCCATCCATAAAATACAAAATCATTGGAGAGGTGGCAGTATTGCTAAGAACCTAAATAAAAAAGAATCAAATTGGATATTTGAGCTCCAAACATTATGCCCAAAGGGGCTTAACATTGACTTTGAAATTGGTTCAATTTTATAAATCTTCTTTGACATGTATGGTATTATCATTCTCTATATGTATTTCACATTTATTTTTAATATTTATTTAGTATTTTTAAGACATAAGGAACTTACTTCTCCTATAATTATATTATTGTTAAAGTTTTTACTATGTTATAAATGATTGGTGTTTTATATAACTCTTTCTCCTTTTACCTCTCACTTCCTTGCTAATATGTATCTAAAATACGAACTGGGAATGATTTGATTGACATTCCCTTGCACCAACGATATAATTACATGCTGCTTACGCCACTTCCGGTATCACGTGATCGGAAGATGTACCACGTGACCGGAGGAAGAGGAAACCGGAAGTGACATAATGCAATTACACGGAGATGACGCGCGGCCATTTTGGGAAGGTCGCGCGCACCTGTATGAGGAACAATACACGGCGGCCATCTTGGAGGAGGCATATACATGCCGTTTCTTGCCGGAAACACTCCATATATGGAGTTAAGGACGGACTTTACAGCTGTAAAGGTTTTACCAGTAATTATATTGATTATGTATGGTATATAAGCATGTTGTTTGACTGTTTTATTATGCACCTGAGAAAGACCTATTGCACTAGGTCGAAACGCGTTGTGCTGTATTTTTATTTGTTTTATAATTAAAGTATTCACTTTTCACTTACCTGGTCATCCTGGTTCCTGACTTCTACATTAAGAAGACGTTTGATGGTTACCAATGGATTTATACTACGTTATCTGCACCAGATTGATAAACCTGCTTTAAAAGTTTAGAGCCAACTCTGATAGGCTCTAAATATTGTGAGTTTTCCAAGTTTTCTTAACATTCTATTTGAGTCTAAGATATATTGCCCTATGATGGTTTCTTATGTTTACAGAATCTAGGGGCTTCATCCTAGACTAAAGATATCATTTACTGTGTGCGCAACCACTGTCCTCTCTCATTTTATTCCTGTATGTAAGTGTTATATAGTGACTATACACTTGGGTGGTTATTTGTGTGTGCTGCACTGGTTGATTATATATGATATCCTATATATTGTAATCACTTTTAGCGCCATTTTTTATCTCTGTTTTTTAACTAGTATGTTTATAATGACATGGTTATTCCTGTCAGAGAGTAGTTCAGGGGATATATGGAGTAGGCAGCATTCTGGTGTAAATGGAATCTTCTGGGTCGATATTAGATTGATAGCTTTACTAATTGTCTTCCAGAATTTCTCCAGTAGCGGGCATTCCCAGAATACATGTTGCATATTGCCATTGTGTAGTTCGGATCTCCAGCAGGTGTGGGAGACTGATGTGTACATGGCTGCTAACCTGGTCGGCACTAAGTACCATCTCATTAACATCTTATTGTAGGCTTCCCAGAGGGATAAGCTGTGGGATGCTTTTTTTGTTGTCTGCATGGCTTGTAACCAGAGCAGGGTGGGGATATTAATGTGGAGGTCGTTCTCCCATTGTGTTATATATTTGTGTTTAGTCAGTGGGTCCATTTCGTTCAGAGCTCTGTAGCAGAGAGATAGGTGTTTTGCTTGTGGTCGTTTGCTTGTGCAGCGTAGAACAAAGTGAGTGAGTTGGGAGGTATCACATTGTTTGATTTGTAGCATGTGGAGGATGTGTTTAAGTCTAATGTACAAGTACATATCTCTGGGGGGTAGTGTAAACTCCCTCTGAAGGTCAGGGAAGGGTTTTAATCCTTTTTCCGTGTATAGCTACGTTATCGATATGATGCCTTTTTGCATCCATGGACCCATATTGATATTTTCTGAGAGCTCCAAGATTGTTTGTATTGGGGCAAAATATAGTGTGTTATTTACTCCTGTGAGGGTTTTTGCCCATTTCCTCCAACTGTGTATTAGAAATCTAGTGCTCTCCATAGGCATATGATTGGGGGTGTCCCATATTGTGAATGATCTTAGCAGGGAGTCTAATGTGTATGGTCTTATGCATGCATTTTCTAAGTGGACCCATGTTGGAGGGGTAGGACGAGAGGGTGTTATTTACTCCTGTGAGGGTTTTTGCCCATTTCCTCCAACTGTGTATTAGAAATCTAGTGCTCTCCATAGGCATATGATTGGGGGTGTCCCATATTGTGAATGATCTTAGCAGGGAGTCTAATGTGTATGGTCTTATGCATGCATTTTCTAAGTGGACCCATATTGGAGGGGTAGGACGAGAGAGTATGTCCAGCCCTTGAGTCATGGCCGCTGCTCTGTAATATGCTCTGATGTTTGGGACTCCCAGGCCACCTTTATTTGGTGATAGCCACGTTAGTCGTTTGGCTATTCTTGGAGGTTTTTTCTTCCATATGTATGCGTTAAAAAGATTTTGGAACTTATTTATTAATTTGTCTCCTAACGCTATAGGTATGGTGCGAAATAGGTATAGGACATGGGGGAGTGCCATCATCTTGATAGTGTTTACTCTTCCCAGCCGTGAGATTTCCAGATTTTGCCATGCATCTAGTTGTGTCTGTAGTTTGTATATGAGTGGTGTGTGGTTTTCAAGGACTAAGTGTAAAGTAGATTTGGTCAGATTGATTCCTAAATATTTTGAGGAGGTTTTCCTCCAGTCGAAGGGGTGTAGCGTTTTGAGTGTTTGGAGCGTGTGAGCGGGAACGCCTATCGGTAATGCCTGTGTTTTTTTAAGGTTATTTTTATAATACGAGTTGTGTCCTTATAACGCAAGTAGTTCCATCAAATTCGGGATAGATTGTGTGGGGTTCGTGAGGAACAGGAGCACATCATCAGCAAAGAGCGCAAGTTTTTGGACTCCTGCTGGGGTGGTGATGCCCTCTAGGCCTTGGTGGTTTTTGATATGTAGGATGATTGGTTCTAGACACAGTATAAATAGGAGTGGGGATAGTGGGCAGCCTTGACGTGTACCGTTGCTAATTAGGAATTTGTCTGAGAGGAAGCCTGAGTTGAATACTCTCGCTAATGGGGACTTGTATAGGGCCATTATGCCTTTCAAGGTTTGTCGCGTGAGACCCATTCTAAGTAGTGTTGTTCCCATATATTCCCAGTTTAAGCGGTCGAACGCCTTTATCTTTATTTATTATATCTAGCACTAGTGTTGTTGAGTAGGCCCTCATTGAGTCTCCATTTACCTCTGCCTCTTGCCTGATAAAGAGTTCAAAATGTGATAATCAATGGGGCATGGTCTGACCATGTACGTTGTCCTATCTGTACCTCATCAATGTTAGCCAAGGTGGCTTTATCTACCAGACATAGATCAATCCTAGTGTAAGTCCTATGCACCTGCGATAGGTAGGTGTAGTCTTTCTCGGTTGGATATGTGGATCTCCAAGTGTCATATAGATTGGTGGTAAAGAGGATTTTGCTAAATTCAGTGCAGTTTGAAATAGCATGTGGGGTAGGTGGTTTGTTATGCTCTCTTTTAATATCCAAGTTCGGGTCTAATGTGCAGTTGAAGTCCCCACATATTATGGTATGGCCCTATTTTATGGATTCTATTTGTTTCATGGCTTTGCGAATGAAGGGGATTTTGGCTTCGTTCGGTGCGTATAATGACACAATAGTGATCTGCATGCCGTTGAGGCTGACAACTAATATTAAAAGTCTTCCCGTTGGGTCTATGTATTTCTTAGTCTCCTGGAACAGCCAATCTCTGTGGAAGAAGATGGCAACTCCCCTGGATTTATGAGGTGAGTACGCATGGAATGCCTGGGGATATTGATTGGAGTGGATTTGGGGGGGTTTGCGGCTGCAGAAATGGGTTTCCTTAAGGCATATAATAGCAGCTTTGGATTTATGCATAGTTTGGACTGCTAGGTGTCGTTTGAGTGGGCTATTTAGCCCCTTTACATTTAGAGAGTATATTTTAAATGTCGTTCCTGTCATTGTAGGTGTGTATTCTGGTTTGTAAAGAAAAGAGAAGGGGTGAAGGGCTGCGCTGAATACAGATAAATAAAATATAAAATATATTCTACCATTATTTTATATATTTTATATTTTATTTATCTGTACTCAGCGCAGCCCTTCACCCCTTCTCTTTTCTTTACAATTTTATTAGGGTTCTTGAGGGATTCCCTTTAGAGGGTTGCAGCTCTTATTTTTGCTATCTAGCGCAGACTCCTCCTCCCCTATTCTTTCTGTGTATTCTGGTTTGTCTGTGTGCGTGCCACTTCCACATATTCCTCAACAAGGTTGTGTTTCTATGTGACTTCACGGTATGGTGCATGTGCTTTGTAGAGGGTTTCTGCTTCCCTATTAGATCGGAGCTAGTATGTTGTGGATGTCTGGGACGGGATAAAGTCCTATGGGCTTTGGTGTCACATAATGTATGTGATTGGGACGGAATGTTATACCTGGTGTTTGCACGTATCGTTGAGCGTAGTAACATGGCATGTAACATAGGGGTGAAACTTGGGTAGGGGAAACTTAAACTGTCATGCATACTGTGCAGGGGTAGGGTCTGCCTCAGATGGGAGACTTCCTCTCTCATTGTTTGTGCAGTGGGGGGTGAGGGGTGAGAGTAACAACCGATATTTGTCTTTGTTAACAGGTCATTCTATTGAGCCTTTCTAATCTGTAGGAGTCTAGTTTCCTTCCATAAATGTGGGTTGCTGTTTGGCAGCCCGTTCGCAGCCCACCGAACCATCACTTAATATTTAAATAACGTTAGACATTTATGGTATTTATCCTAGTTAAGTTCTTCTGTGTTATTCGGCATTATCACTCCATTGCCTCACTGCAATGTCTGCGCAAAATAGATATGGGGTGTTTCCTAGTGTGGCCTTGTATGCACTTTTTTTTTTTTTTGTGTTTGCATCATATGGGCATCGCATGGGTGTGCCACGTTTCAGACCTTTGCCTAATATTTACTATAGCTCTGCATTGGGTGTGAGTATTAGCTGGTATCAGCAGGTCTAGTTTATGGATAGCCTTGTATCTACATGTGATTGTGCCCTTCATGGTATAGTATTGGAAGCTTAGCGAACATTTAAGCTTTAATTTGCGGTTATTCCCTATTGCTGCCGTTGTGTGCCCAGTGGCTGAGTTATAGTTAGGGCTTTTGGTGGCATGTAGTTCAACGCACCTCAGTACGGCTCCTAGAGCATATAGCAATTAGGCATGTGTATGCTGTGTGCCTATTTACAGTAGGTCTGTGTGCAGCTAGCTCCCTATTCACATACTAACGTAACGCTCTTCGAGGTATACCCCATAGTAGCCACAGCAGTGACATGGGGCCATTTATGGGCAGGGAGACCGGTGCAATGTTTCTCTGATAATTTGGCAACGTCATAATCAAAGGCCGGTCTTCGTCCCTGATGATCATGAAATTTATCAGGAGACTGACGTGGTTGGCAACCTGTCACTAATTTTATCTGGTATGCTACCGGGCATTTTTAACACGGCTGCTGATCAATTATCTCGTCTTCAATTTCAGGCATTCAGGAGGTCCCTATCAACAGCCTCACCAATAGCCACGACCGCTCCCCCACTCCAAGAATTAATCAGGCGCTTGAAGACTTGCTACGTCAATTGGCAAAATTGGCATTATCAAAAAATACGCATAACACATATGACAGGGCATTCATTTTATATAATAGGTTCATGACAGATCACCACCTCACTAACTTTCACCACTTTTTGCCACCTCAAACTGAAGCTGTCACATAACACCATCAAGTTATACCTCATGGCTAGCCTTGGAGCCAATTTCACAAGCAGTCAGAAGCAACCAGGATATTACAGGGATAGACAAAGGCAAGGTACACCATAAGGTAGCGGCATACGCCGATGACCTTCTCTTTTTTGTCTCGAAACCTGAAATCTCCCTCCCGAATATCATTAAGGCCCTTAGGGATTATGGCGAGATTTCAAATATGAATATCAATTTCGCCAAGTCGTGTATACTTAATATATCCATACCCCACCACCGGGAAATACTGCTGTGCCAGGGCTTCCTGTTCCAGTGGGCAGATTCTAAAATTAGGTACCTGGCTCACCAGACATAGCTCAGATCTCTTTAAAGACAATTTTGCCCAGATGCTGTCCACCTTTAGAAGGGAGGTGGGGGAATGAGCATACCCCCACACAGGGGCGTATTAGCCGCGAGGCAAACAAGGCATTTGCCTTGGGCGGCATTTTTCAGGGGGCGGCAAAACGCCGCCCCCCAAATGCCCAGGCAAATGCCTAGTTAGCCTTGCGGCTAACAGACATCCCGAGCGGGCGGGCGGCGCTGGCAGGCGGGCGGCTGGCGAGGGAGCACTTCCTCTGAGCTGTCTGCTCAGCTCCCTCGCGCACCGCAGAGTGAGGCTGGGAGCCGGAAGATGACGTCATCTTCCGGTTCCCAGCCTCACTCTGCAGCCGGCGCGCGAGGGAGCTGAGCAGTCAGCTCATAGGAAGTGCTCCCTCGCCAGCCGCCCGCCTGCCAGCGCCGCCCGCCCGACCTGCAGCCACCGGACCACCAGGGAGAGAGACCTCCCCCCAGCACTCCCAAAGGTAAGGAGGTTGGGGGGGGGGATTTAAATTTTAAAAAAAAAGTTAATGTGTGTGTGTGTGTTTGTGTCTGACTGTGTTTGTGAGTGTGTGACTGTGTGTTTGTGTCTGACTG
>OW240916.1:62357476-62372476 GCA_933207985.1 Pelobates cultripes
GGGGCGCCTGAGTTTTGTCCTGCCTAGGGCAGCACAAAACCAAGATACACCACTGCCCCCACATCTCCTGGCTTGGCCGGGTACAGGTCGTGAAAATTAACTTCTTACCACGGCTGCTATATTTGATGCAGACAATACCCATACGAATCCCCAGGACATACTTTGGATCCCTCCATAGGACCCTAAGAGAATATATATGGAGGGGGACGAAGCCAAGGCTAGAATTTGAACAACTTACACAACTCAGAGAGCAGGGAGGCATGGCACTGCCAGCTTTCCACCTCTACTATAGAGCCTGCCACCTCCTTAGGAAACTGGAGTGGTCAAAACAAAATGTTCACAAACAATGCAAAACAGTGGAAGAGGCAGAGCTAGGGATCCCTATAGCATTGGCCCCGTGGCTGCCGAGGGGGAGAGGGGACAGGGCACCGTAGGGACTACCCTGCAAGTATGGCACAGTATCGCAGATAGAGCCGGCCTCACCCCGTACCCGTCACCCTTACTACCCCTGACGTATAACGGGGAGTTCCCGCCTGTATTGGGTCCACTGGCACTTAGGGGCATCATCCCAGACCCACTACCCAGGTTACACCACGTCCATACACCAACGGGGCGAAAGACCCTACCAGATCTTCTTGGAGGGCGGACCCCGACCTTCTTACAGAAGTTCACATACGCACAGCTGACGAGTTAACTCCAAACCTTACCGCAGGGAAGGGCAATACGACGCACCCCCACGGAGTTCGAGCAACTGTGCCTTGACCCGGAACCACTCCAGCACAGGATATCTATCCTATACAGCTTACTACAAAAGCAGATCCCAGTAGAGACACCTAGGTTCAAGGGGAAATGGGAGACGGCCCTACACCAACAGTTTAGGGGAATGGGACAAAATCTGCACTCTAACACACCACTGTGCTGCCTTTAGCAGACATCAGGAGACCGCTCATAAACTGGTACCGCACTCCGGACGTCCTACACACCATGCACCCTGACCACTTGGCACAATGCTGGAGATGCGGCAAGGAGACGGGGACACACATACACATCTGGTGGTCCTGCAAGAGAATACAACCCTTTTGGCGGGGCATACATAAAATGCTGCATATATTCTCGGACCCACCACCACCCTTTGACCCCTCGGCGATGCTCTTACACCACACTTCCACACCTAGCTGCAAATACAAACGATCACTAACTATACGGATCCTTAATATAGCAAAACAACTCATTCTCCAGTACTGGATGAACACAGGGGCACCCACGCTTCGGACGTGGTTTGCCCAAATGGAAGTCCTCAGGGCGACAGAGGATGTTTACATGAAGACCACGGACAGGGCACAACAATATCTGGACACACTGGATGGTGACAACGACAGGGGACTCATTTGCGAATGCTCCTGGGGAGACAGACCAGCCCCAGGGTTCATAGCCCCTTACAGGCACAGGGAGATCACTGAGACCCTGACTACATACCCTAAGGGCCAGACCCCGGGGAACTACATCCTACCCCGGTCACCCATGACTGACTCTAGACAGACCAATAACGATGCCCCACACATACCGGGAGCTACATGCCCAAAGATGACACAATTAATTTAGCCACCTGAGCTAGACGAGTTCCCCCAAGAGGAATGCACTGGAATAGATCAGGGTGGGATCACACACACCCAAAGCACTGAGATAGGCTTCTTTTGGAGGGCTACTCACCGGTAGTGGGCAAGGAAAATTCCAAATCTGAGACATTTGTTTAATTTCTGATTGCTCGGTGACCTGCGTGTCGCATCCTTCTCGCTTACTTAAGAGATCTGCGAATCTCGATAGCTTGTTTGTTACATTGCTTATATGTACTTTGAACGTAACGCTGCATTTTATTGTTTTCTTCACATTTGAAAACCTTCAATAAAAGGCTATTTACCAAAAAAAAGAAAAAATTTTACCTCATGGGCATCCAACACCACATGTTTTCAACTTTTCCCAACAACCAAGGCTTCCTCACATCCTACCCCATCAAAACCATTCTTAAAGGTATATCCAAAGCAAACGGTCCTACTCCACAACGTAGGTTGCCTATTGACATACATCTGTTCAAGCGTATTTCTGGCTTACTGGATACAGCACCTTTTGAACCACATACAAACTCCATTATCAAAACAGCCATATACTTGGCTTTCTATGGCTTTCTCAGACCACAAGACTTCACTATCATGGGGCAACACGATAGTCAAAATTGCCTTCGCAACTCGTACCTTAACAAGCAACAAGCAACAAGACCATTAGGTGCTGATCTTACTCTCAACTAAGACTTGTCAGATGGGTCAAACCATTCTCATACATTACTACCCCACCGACAATTCATTGTGCCTGGTGAAAGTTTTTGACACTTACCTACGATTTTTTTATTTATAATTCTTTATTTTGGATGTGAACAAAATAGGGATAAATCTACAATACAATAATAACAGAAAAAAACATAGCATAATACTGTTAATTGTAAAAGGAGAGTGGAAATATAGATGATAATTCACACTCACAAACCAAAATTGATTGTAGGCATATCTTATAGAACGATGAATATCTCAGGATAAGTGGAACGTCAAGATGTACATAGAAGGAAATAAAACAGCATAATAGTGCAGAGTACCTTGGTGAGAAAATACACTTTAATAATAAGGCACACTTACAATATTGTAGTGGCAAACAGGCATATAAAAACCACCGGTCTTAGGATCATAAGATGAATCACAGGATCAGCAGGATCAAGTATAACCAGCAGGTCAAAATAAAATAAAATAAAACAACCTGATAAGATAATTAAAAAAAACTCTAAACACTATAAATACTGAGAATAAGCCCTACGCGTTTCGTTCAAACGTCCTTGAACTTCCTCAGGGGCAAAAAGTCCTTCTGTATGTAGGTATAGCTGTCTACATACAGAAGGACTTTGTTTTTGTTTTTTTCAGGTTGTTTTATTTTATTTTATTTTGACCTGCTGGTTATACTTGATCCTGCTGATCCTGTGATTCATCTTATGATCCTAAGACCGGTGGTTTTTATATGCCTGTTTGCCACTACAATATTGTAAGTGTGCCTTATTATTAAAGTGTATTTTCTCACCAAGATACTCTGCACTATTATGCTGTTTTATTTCCTTCTATGTACATCTTGACGTTCCACTTATCCTGAGATATTCATCGTTCTATAAGATATGCCTACAATCAATTTTGGTTTGTGAGTGTGAATTATCATCTATATTTCCACCCTCCTTTTACAATTAACAGTATTATGCTATGTTTTTTTCTGTTATTATTGTATTGTAGATTTATCCCTATTTTGTTCATATTTATTGAGGACCTGGAGGAGTCCTTATCTGCAATACATTTAGTTCAAGGGTAATTATTTAGTTTTCTAATTATTACCCACTACAAGTGTGTTCTATCCACAAGTGGGTGAATCTGTACTTTTTCTATTTGTTTATTTTGGATGTGCATGAGAGATAGAAGATGGACAAAAGCCATTCGTACATTATTCATGTCATAAATAGCTTATGCATGTCTCGCAATGTGCACATTTTCATTTTTTTTTCCCCAACATTGAACAATGGCTAACGTATTAGAAGTGATGTAGACAAATATGCAGGAGTCTTGTAACAAAGAAAAACATTGTGTCATTATGGATGGCATGTGTGTGGTTCATGGAGTTGAGGTAAGTGACACATATCAGCTTGTGTAGTGGTGTTGGTTGCCAGTTTCGGTTGTGGTTTTTCAGTGTGGTCTGTGCGCGTGAGCTGTTTTGTCCTTTCCGGGTGCTAAATAAAGGGTTAACAGAGTCCAGGAATGGAGTTTGTTGTTGGTAGCGGAAGCTGGTATGTGTGGTACCCATAACCAAAGGGGTAGCAGGGGGAGGAAGGATGTGGCCCCATTGACTCTCTGGTGTTGTGTCCAGTGTGTTGTCTGGGGTGTGATTTGCTCGTAGTCAGGATAAGGGTGTTAAACTGCTTTAAATGATAAGTTGTGAAAACAGATAAAAGTTATAGTAAATGTAAAGGTAAAAGGTAGTTCTAGTAACTGCATTGTGTCCTGGTACGAGGTTTTCCTCGTGTATCAGTGTCCTCTCTGGGTGGCTCGAGGCCGGAGCCTTCTAAAGTGGGCTAGGTTGTGGAGCCATAGGTGTCTGTTCGCTCTGTCACTGCACAGGTGGTGGTGTCCCTCTGGTGCGTGGGACAAAGGGGGTGATGGTGGTCGGGTCTTTGACATTCTCAGGTAGCGCCCGGTTGTTAGCTGTTATGGGTAGTCCTAATTTTCCCAGGAAAGAAGTTGCGTCGGCCATGGTGTGGAGGACGTGCGTAGTACCTTCTTTCGTGAACCGTTAAAGAGTTGTCGGTTCCCCATCTGTATAGCAGTCCTGCCGTGCGTAGTTGGGAAGTTACCGGTGCATAGGTTCCTCCACAGCAGCGTTGCATTTGTAAGATCCTGGAGAAAGTTCAAGGTGGCATTTTCAAATAGGAGAGGGGTTTTGCTCTTCACAGCTGTCATGACATGTATTTTGTCTTGTACTGAGTGGAAGCGCAGGATGACATCCCGGTTCAGGTTGGTATTAGTGTTGGTTATATTGGGGATGTGATATAGACTGTCCACTGTGATTTTGCGGGCCAGCGTGGGAGGTAATATAGATGACAAGAGGCGTCAGGTGTAGTGGGGCAGTTCCTCCGCGGATATTGCTGCAGGTAGGCCTCGATTTTGCGTCGCCGCATAGGCTGTTTTTGCGGCTGGAAGAAGGGCATCTACAGTTTCAGCTCAGGCAGCAAAGTCCGATTTTGTGAGTTTTAAGGCTGGATGGGCTCTTGTTTTGATGATATCAGGCAGGTTTCAAGTTTGTTTAGAGGAGCTCCAGCAAATGGCATCTGTCTCGGTCTGCCTGCTAGCCCCGCCCCCCATACCTGCGATTTTGACACATACCTACGATAACAATATGGCGTTCAAATTCGTTTTTTGCATTTTTCACACACTCACAAATATTAACGCTAACTTTGTCCAGTGTTTGTGACTAAGTGGCTACTAAAAAAGACTGGACATACCCCATTTGCAATACCTTTGGTTGTCTACTGTTGCAAATGGTATGCCATCATGAGGGTAATTCTCATTCCTGGGCTACCATATGGTCTCAAAGGCAACGTAATCAATCTGGCGAATTTCAATGTCAAAAAACTGAAAAATTTAACATGCTATATTTCACTCTGTAACTACCCAAAACACCTTAAAACCTGTACATAGGGGGTACTGTTTTACACGTGAGACATCACTGAATACAAATATGTGTATTTTATTGCAGTAAAAGCAAACCATATTATGACATTCACTGTTAAAATGTCATGCAGAACGGGGGGGCGTGGCCGACCGCTGAGCAACCTGGCAGCCTTGGAAATTGCTCCGGCACCCGGGCTCTCAGAATCTGACGACATCGTCTCCCAGGGCTCAGAAAACCCTCACAATACACGAGATGGCGAACCCCAAAGGGAAGAAGAGCACACAGAAAGCTGAAAAACTAAATTTTTTCAACCACAAAAACGCGAGTGGCCCCGAAACCGACCGCGGCACAATCCAAGATGGCGCTGACGAACAAACGGCGGGAAACATCCCACTCACGGGCTCATCTCATGGAAGCCAGGAAAACCTAACTAAAGCGCACCTGGATAAAGCGATGAACGCCATAGCTAACAAACTTATACAAACATGGCAATCCTCCATAAGACAACTCCGCAAGGAAATCCAGGACATTGGCAACAGAACCACACATGTGGAAAATAAATTGAGCGAGTATGCAACAGCGCACAACGACATGGCCGATCATGTGGCGCGGCTGGAACAAAAAATTGAAACAATGGAGGCACGTATGGCTGATGCTGAAGATCGCTCGCGGAGAAACAACCTCAGGCTACGAGGAGTTCCGGAGAGCATCATGCCTAATGACCTACAAGCCTACGTGCAAGGCCTTCTGAGGGCGTACGCTCCGGACATACCCACGGATATGTTCCTAATAGACCGAGTACATAGGGTGCCCAAACCACGCAATCTGCCTGATACTATCCCTCGAGACGTCCTACTGAGGGCACACTATTACCACATAAAAGAGGCAGTACTGCGTGCCAGCAGAAACCGCACAGAACCGCATGAGACCTACGCAACGATCCCGATCTTAGCAGACCTGTCTGCGGCGACTCTCAAACGCAGGAGAGATTTCCAACCGGTGACAGAAGAATTGCGTCGCGCTGGAATAAGATACCGCTGGGGATACCCCACTAAACTACTAATTACTAAAAACGGCAAGCTCAACATGGCTTCCACGCCGGACGAAGGCACCCGACTATTGAGAGTCTGGGGGCTCCTCACAAACCCCCCCACGACTCAAGCAAGTCCAACAAGACGTCTGACACCAGAATGGCGCCAAGCCTCAACATGGACCAAGTCGCCATAATCCACCTGAGGGACTAGGCCGTCCAGGCCATAACCAAGGACACGTGAGATATCAATATGCACCGCTAATTTCTATCACAAGTTTTGGTTTAAGTTTTCGTGAGGTTAACTGCTTTGATAAGCATTTTATTTACCACATAACTAAATCACATTCTGCATGGTTTGTTGTATGCTGGCGGGTGGGGCGCCGTCATGGGTGACAATCAGGGTAAACTCCGGGCAACAAGGAGGGGCGGCATAGTACAGGTAAAGAAGGGACCGGTTATCAGAGGTGATCCTGATGTCTAAGTGTTAACTGAAATTGCTGACGCTATGCATACACAATAATGGTATTTCAAGGACGCAACAAGGCGCACAATGATTATGTAAGTTGTCAGGACAATGTGTATAGAAAGATAATTGTAAACCATACCACATAAGCAACTACTGCTTTGACTAGCGCGTCAAGCCCACTGCAACCGTGCCACCCCACCTCACTACACAGCTTTGTACGATACACTCACAAGCTATGCTATGAGAACCGCGACACAGCATTATATCACAAAGATCGACATGACAAGTGGGATAACCATGCTAGGCGTCAAAGCGGTAACTGTTTTACACGTGAGACATCATTGAATACAAATATGTGTATTTTATTGCAGTAAAAGCAAACAATATTATGACATTCACTGTTAAAATGTCATGCAGAACGGGGGGGCTTGGCCGACCGCCGAGCAACCTGGCAGCCTAGGAAATTGCTCCGGCACCCGGGCTCTCAGAATCTGACGACATCGTCTCCCAGGGCTCAGAAAACCCTCACAATACACGAGATGGCGAACCCCAAAGGGAAGAAGAGCACACAGAAAGCTGAAAAACTAAATTTTTTCAACCACACAAACGCGAGTGGCCCCGAAACCGACAGCCTTCCCCATTAAGACTTCCCTTGGGTCAGGCTTGACTTCCCACCTATGTACACCTGCCAGCACTAAGACACCATGCACACTACATAGGTAGCTATTGAATTAACGCTCTGAGGAGAGACAGCAACTATGTAACCAAGAGGGCCCAACGGCCACAATACTAGAGACGCTGTTTAAGCGTCCCTCCCCCATGGGACAACGCCACAGTGCCAAGACCCACGTTTAGGTCAAATTGTATATACTTTGGTTTCTATCACCCCTTCCCCCCGTCATTCCTGAACCTCTCACTCCCAGGCACAACAATGTAGTCGCGCAGGCGCCGACTATGAGGCACACCAAACGAACCCCGTCCAATCTACAATTCCATATAGGCATTGCAGAACCGCAAACGAGCACTACTTATCACCCACCCATCACATGAAAATATACTCACACAACTGCAGGGGACTGAACACCCCACATAAAAGGCGCATGATGCTGGAGGAAGCCAAGCAGACTCAGGTGGACATTATCTGTCTACAAGAGACCCATTTTGTTAACTCCAGGGTACCTAATTTTGGTGCACAACATTACCCTCACCAATACCACGCAACACACTCCTCCAAATTGAGAGGGGCCTCAATTCTTCTCCATTCCTCCTTAACAGTTGAAGCCCTAAACTTAAACAAACAAGGTAAATTTGTACTGCTACATTGCCTCCTAAATAACCTGCCATATATCATAGTCAGTTTATATGCTCCTAATGTACACCAACGCAATTTCCTACATAAAGTGCTCTCCGCACTCCCAACTAACCAGACTGCCTCAGCTATATTATGTGGAGATCTAAACCACCCCCTCAACCCACACATGGACACTACACTAAAAACCACAACACCAAGAAACAAAGCACTCAAAACACAAAGCAAAGCAATCAACAAACTGTTAGGGGAATATGGCCTATACGACCCATGGAGAGCATTCCATCCTAATGAGAAATCGTTCTCTTTTTATTCAGCAGTGCACAAGTCATATTCAAGGATAGATTTCATCTTCACAACAGGTACATTACTCCCTAGGGTAACAAGCAGTGAAATCGGGATATAACATGGTCAGACCATGCTCCGACCATACTAGGGCTGACTGAGGAATACCAACACAGAGGAAGGCCACCGTGGCGGCTAAATGATTCACTTTTACGCGACCAGACATTCTCTACAACATTGACAGAAGCCCTGACATCGTATTTCCAAATTAACGACACGCCGGAAGTCCACCCAACCACTGTATGGCAAGCCCATAAGGCGGTCATCAGAGGACTTATCATCAGCAGAGCCTCCTACCTAAAAAAGAAGGCACAACAAGAACACTTACACCTGCTGCGTACCTTAAGAGACGCAACGGCGGCAAACATAGCAAACCCCTCACCACAACTAGCACAGACAATTCAAGACACCACAACAAGTATCAACAACATGGCAATTTCTAAAACAGCACACATTTTACATAACAAAGAGGAGTTAGGCGCTCACTAAATAAACTAAAGGTGGGCAGCAGTGAACCAAGCAGGAATTCCCAATACCTGCTCACAGTAGTAAAACAGAAGAGACAAAAGTGGTAAACCGCGCCCAAACAGTGCAAATAATAATTAAAATATATACATACAGAGAGTCCTCTAATTAGGAATGTATAAAACCTTCAAGACAAAAAAGTACAGAACAATAATAGTGCAATATGTCAAGTGAAATAAGAGTATATAAAAGCTTATAAAAGACTCACTCACACTTTGCAGAGCTACTCAGAGCTCTGCCGTATAGCGCCTAGACGGTATAATCCCCGTCTCAGGATATCAAGTGATGGTATAATGCGGTATCCAATCCTCCACAGTGGTATATGGAAAGATAAAAATAGAAATAAAATCCAATAGTGTAGTATATCTATTAAAAAGTGTGCAAATAAAGGAAAAGTATCCTACTTACAAATTTCAGAGCAAATATCTTGCTCTGGTATAGACAGCATGTGGTGGTATGATCCCCACCAAAGGATATAAGTCAGGATTCAAGATGTATCAGGAACAACAAATAAAGTAGTAAAAACTATAACTTTATTGTTACAAAATAAAAAATATGTAATAAAAGTATCTGATACTTTTATTACATATTTTTTATTTTGTAACAATAAAGTTATAGTTTTTACTACTTTATTTGTTGTTCCTGATACATCTTGAATCCTGATACTTTTATTACATATTTTTTATTTTGTAACAATAAAGTTATAGTTTTTACTACTTTATTTGTTGTTCCTGATACATCTTGAATCCTGACTTATATCCTTTGGTGGGGATCATACCACCACATGCTGTCTATACCAGAGCAAGATATTTGCTCTGAAATTTGTAAGTAGGATACTTTTCCTTTATTTGCACACTTTTTAATAGATATACTACACTATTGGATTTTATTTCTATTTTTATCTTTCCATATACCACTGTGGAGGATTGGATACCGCATTATACCATCACTTGATATCCTGAGACGGGGATTATACCGTCTAGGCGCTATACGGCAGAGCTCTGAGTAGCTCTGCAAAGTGTGAGTGAGTCTTTTATAAGCTTTTATATACTCTTATTTCACTTGACATATTGCACTATTATTGTTCTGTACTTTTTTGTCTTGAAGGTTTTATACATTCCTAATTAGAGGACTCTCTGTATGTATATATTTTAATTATTATTTGCACTGTTTGGGCGCGGTTTACCACTTTTGTCTCTTCTGTTACACATTTTACATAAGCTGAAACAAAAAACCTACTCACAAGGCAATAAAGCAGGAAGCAATCTAGCGACTCTGTTCTGTCAAAAACAATCCAACGCAAAAATCCCATATCTACTCACATCCCAAGGCTCTAAAATCCATAACCCACAGGATATTAACGATACCATGGCAGATTATTACCACACACTATACAACCTCAAAGACGACCCTACCTTACATCAACCCACGCCTCAGGAAATTCAAAATTTCCTTTGAATGTCCTCGCTGCCAACACTGACGGAACAACAGAAAACTATATTGCAAAACCCAGTCACACGAGAAGAAATACAACAAGCTATACACTCACTCCCCCATGGCAAATCACCGGGACCCGACGGACTCACAAATTCCTATTACAAGACAATGACCACAATCCTTACTCCATATTTGGAAAAAGCCTTTAACCATATTCTCACGACGGGCCAAGTGCCCCAAGACATGCTCATGGCACATGTGGCCACGCTGCCAAAACCAGGCAAACCACCTAATAAATCCCAAAACCTACGACCAATTTCCCTCCTTAACACGGACATTAAATTACTGGCTAAGATTTTCTCTAATAGACTGATGAACATTATCCCGACCCTATACATGAGGACCAGGTGGGATTTGTCAGTGGTAGGCAAGGAGCGGACGGAACCCGAAAGGTCTTGGACCTACTACAGGGGGCGCGGAGTGGGGGCTCAGTGCGTTATGCTGTCACTGGATGCTGAAAAAGCCTTCAACAGATTGCACTGGCCCTTCCTCCAAGCTGTTCTGCTCAAATATGGCTTTCCGGACACTTTCCTAAGGTTAGTAGGAGCGTTATATTCCAGGCTGACAGCGAAAGTCACCAATGGGGGATTTGGCTCTAAACAATTCCACATAACCAATGGGTCACGACAGGGCTGCCCACTATCGCCTCTTCTTTATATTCTTTCACTAGAACCTCTCACGCAACTCATTAGAGACAACCCAAACATTCACGGCATCACGAGACAAGGCAAGGAACATAAACTCACACTTTTCGCAGACGACATCCTCTTAACGCTCGAGCAACCACACATATCCCTACCTAACTTCCACGATACACTCGCCCAATATAGCAAATGTTCTTATTATAAACTCAATGTAAATAAAACCCAAGCAATGGGTATAAATATCCCAGCAGAGGTCTTGGATAGGCTGCGTACCTCTTTCAAATACGATTGGCGAAATGACCATCTAAAGTTCTTAGGAATCAATCTCACCCCAAATCTAGCAAATCTTTTTAAAACAAATTATCAAAAAACACTGACTGAAATAAAAAATTTACTATTAGGATGGAAGAGAAAATTCGTATCTTGGTCAGGGAGAATTGCTGCAGTCAAAATGATTGTTGTACCTAAATTGCAATACTTGTTTAGAACATTACCCATAAAGATACCTCCCAAATTTCTACAAGACGCTCAACAAACACTACAAAATTTTATATGGGACAAACAAAAAGCGCGAGTAGCAAAAAGCACGCTATACATGCCATGCAAGAAAGGGGGAATGGGAGCACCCAACCTAGACAGCTACTACAGAGCAGCCATCTTAGGCCCCCTACTAGCAGCTTGCCACCGAGACCACCCAACTCAACTGGAGGCGCAACATGCTAATAACATACCCATCAATATACTGGCATGGCTCCCTCGACACAGCAGTCCTGCTATGACAGAACTGCTCCGAACCACAGCCCTCACTCTGACCATGTGGGACAAGTACTGCCGCACATTGGGCTGGTCAGGCAAAATATCGCCCGCCATACCCATAAAAGCATTACACTATATGATACCAAATTTTAATTATGCTATGTGGCACCGACATGGAGTAACACATTTACACCAGCTGCTTTGGGAACACACGCTTAGAAGACCTAACAGCATCTTACAATCTTACATGCAGTTGCACTCATGGCTTCGCAAGCAAACTTTGACAGGAACTGATAATGTACAGGGGCACAGCTGACGGTGGTAGAGAAAATATGCTCACGTCTCTCAACCCCCAAAAGACTTATCTCTGAACTATACCAAACGATGCATCCCCCAAAAGACCACACAAACCTTTCATTCATTGCCGCATGGGAGAGGGAATTCACGTATGCTCTCGGAGAGCAACAATGGAATGAGATTCTCCTTGCACACAACTCACTCTCCAAATGTGCCTCCCATATGGAACTATCCCGGAAAATTTTATACCGGTGGTACCTGGTACCTACACGCCTAAAGGCAACCTATCCACAAGCCTCCGATATCTGTTGGAGATGCCAACAACTCAAGGGCACAATGCTCCACATTTGGTGGGAATGCCCCTCCTTAACACCCTATTGGGATAACATAACCACCATTATACAAGACAGCACAAAAATGTTACTTCCCCGCAAACCAGAAACATACCTCCTCCAACTTTTCCCAAAGGGGATGAGAGGCAGGCAAAAATACTTAATCTATCACATACTTATGGCCGCGCTAACTGTCATTAGTAGACATTGGAAATCTGCTATCCCACCTAAAATATCAGAATGCATACAAACGATAGAAACAACTAAGCTCTACGAGCTGGCAGCTAGACGCTCAAACCACTCTAAAAAAGTTTGGTCACAAGCCTGGGAAACCTGGCAACTGTACATTGAGCGTAATAATATACCCTCCAATTGAGATGACTGTGGAAGGGGTCTACGAACCGACAGCTGTGCCCCTTCAACAATGAAACTGTAACAAAGGATGAAAATGTAAATAATTATAGAAACTGTAAATACAAATGGTAATGCCGAAATTAAAAAACAAAACGCACGTAGGACTGACAGTCCTGCAGAAGTGACCACACATAGCCGACTGCCTGGGAGAGCCCTACCCCCTACCCCCTCCATTCCCCCCCCCTTTCATTCCTCCTCCCCTCTTCCCGTCCCCTACTCTGATCCTCCTCCACGGTTTACCCCCCTCCCCAGTGGTATATGGAACACTAAGACTCTACCAAACACAAACCCAGGCGATTGCAAACCCGGTAGGGTCTAACATGAGTCCCCCCTTATGGCACTGGGTAGACATAATCGGCAGACCCACCCAGTGTAACACAATGTTTGCATGTAAATATGCTGTATATGATAAATGTGTAAATTGTTCTCAGGTCAATATGTATGGGATACTTTACCTTACCACTGCTTCCCCATCCCTATTCTCTTCTGTACCCTTATAAAACTTCAATAAAAATTGCCAAAGATAAAAAAAATGTCATGCAGAACAAAAAAAATAAAAAATTTTAATTTCTGAAATTTTTTTATATTTTATTCATATTAAATTATGTTTCATAGCTAAATACTTAATGTTAAATGAAAGTCCTATTTCTCCTGAATAAAAGTAAATATAATAAGTGTGGGTGCACTTAATATGAAAGAGGTGAATTACGGTTGAACAGACATATAGTCAAATTCCAAGTTTTATTTTGATCAAAAAGTGTACATTTAGCTTAGTCCTTAAGGGGTTAAAGACCGGAGATGTTTGGTGTGACAGATCCCTCTGTCTTGGACTTACATGGAACTACTATTACTTTGTTTGCTTGATTCGTGTTATTTTATTTGATTCGTGTTTTTCCCCGTTCATATGGACTCCCTACACTTCCCCTGAAACTACCGAACAAAACTCCCGAACGGCCGGCCACCCAGTAGAGAAGTGTGCTGCTGGTTAACCTCTTGGCCACATTAGAACGTTGAGGATAACCGCAGACACCTCCTAATTGGTGCCTGTAGCTGAGTGGTCGCCATTCGTATCCTGAACACGAGGTCGCGGCCATTTTAAATACACGAACGCTCAGTGGTGTTCGGCGATAAACTCATGGAACCCGAAACAGAGACTATTTGGCACGAACACCGCTGAAGCTGCTAAACTCTCTTCTCCCTCGGTAGAAAACCCACGAACACCCTATGTTCCGAACTTTTATTCACGAAAAACCATACCCCGGATAGCCATCCCGTGGAGTCTATTCGTATGGAGAACAGACTTTGTGAACACTTTGACTCCACAGCAATTGGACTGTGTGCCTAGGATCTGAGCGCTATTTGGTACTTTTGTGCGCTCAGATCCCAGCAATCTGGGGACCCGTTGAATGCCTGTGTTATATTACAATATTGAAAAGTTATGTATTTTTAACCATTTTTGTCATGGTCACTTAAGATGGCGGTTGGTCTTTGTTCAGGGAGATAATTGAGTTACTTCACAATTATCTCCTGGGCTGCGCCCTTATTAAGCTGCTATCGAAACCGTCAGATGGCACAATTAAATGATGATGGCTTGTCATTTGGGTTTTAGGTTTCCTGTTTGTAGTTGCAAATATTTTGGCATCTTGTTGTAAATCTTAGTTCTATTAATTAAATTTCGAGGTAGTTAGAGATAAAATTATAAAATAAATAAATAAATAACAATAATAAAAAAGGGGGTGGGGGGGGGGAAGGAACTTTCAAGCTTATTCATCACACCTTTTTTTAAATGATGAGGTTAATGCATCCACCAGTTCAGTTTCGTACACTTCCTTTGAAGATGCTTCAAAATAAGTCAGTGTGGCCAGGGTGCACTCATGGCTAAAGCTGGCATTGAGGCAGCATTTGGGCTTTTACCTATTATTATTATTTTATTATTTCTATAGCGCCAGCAAATTTCGTAGCGCTGATATTTATCCTGACTGTTTTGGATTATTAGGATAACAAGTTTGAAGCAAATTTTACTTTGTCAAATGTATGCCTATGGGTTGTTCTGCTTCTTTTATTTTGAGACTTTTGTCTCAAAAAGTGCTTAACCCCTTAAGGACCATGGACGTATCAGGTACGTCCGACAAAAA
>OW240916.1:62374976-62386067 GCA_933207985.1 Pelobates cultripes
ATAATCTGCCTGTGCTGAGTGCCTCGAGGGGTCGAGGCAACTAGTAAATGTAAAAACAGATAAAAATAACATAAATGTTCCTAGGGGGGACTGACTGGGCTGAGCCCAGAGAGTCCCCTCTCTCCAATTTAGGACCCGAAGGGCCATGTTACCGCACATAGATGTCCACAGTGCTGCCAGCAGGGGGACTGCCTGAACTGACAGGCAGTCCCCCTGCTGGTGAAAAAGTAAAAAAATATATATATAGTTTAAATGTAAAAAAAAAAAATATATATATATATATGAGATATATACATATATTATATCTATTAATAATATTTATATATATATCTTATACATAACATCATATTAAGTGTATTTTTTTTATTAATATATACATATATTAATATAAAAATACACTGAGTAAAATTACACACGTGTGTGTGTGTGTATATATATATATATATATATATATATATATATTAACTATATATATATTGTGTGTGTGTGTGTATATATATATATATATATATATGTATATATTGTCAAAAATAAATAATTAAAAATAAATAAATACCTGTATTTTGATATAAATATATATATATATACATTATTATTTTATATATATATACATTATTATTTTATATATGTATAGAAGGCTTGGCCTGTAATTGTGGGAGGCACAATCATCCCTATTTAAACCCAGTGAGCCCCTGCTTACCTGTCGTCGACGATCTCAGAAGTTGCTAGCACGTTTGCCCTCCCACGTACGAGCAGGGTACTCGGCGTGTTAAAGAACATATTACCAAGTACCGGCTTCCTTTAGCCGATTTATCAGTTCTACCCATTAACCCCTCTACTTACGTGAGGGCCTCTTCATGATCGTTTCCCTATTTCATGCGGCTTGCGGTCAGACTTGCCACCAGTATTATCATACACGTCTTTCATCTGGTAGATGGCCACAGTACTTCATTATTAGAGTTGGCCTCTGTAGGTGCATTTAGAACTAAAAGTGTTTTATGTGATATGATGTTATAGACTGGTCTCCAGAGATATAATTCTGCTTATATGACACGTCCTGCTTTCGATTATTTTAACATTTATTCATCATTATTGCTTACACTGGGCTTTATAATCATATAATCACTTATTTGGAATCTATTCCACAGTTCTTGGAATTTTTTATATGGCATTCGACAGTTAAGGTGTAACTTTATTAAAGTATTTCTCCTTAAAACAAAGCTAATGTGTTTTATAAATTTATAAGTATGCTAAACAAGGTAAGATTATGCTTAGATTCTGTCTTGTGCATTGCTAACTGGCGTTTCGGTTAAACTTTCGTACGCATTATCCGTTCGCATATGTTTTTCCATTAGTATACACTTAGTCACATTTTCGTACAAACTTTCGTTCATTTGTATAAACTGCCTCATACCTAGCAGTTCAAGTTCATTTCGCTTATACAGCATTGTGAAACCATTTTCTTTCACTTGAAACGGCATTGCAGGTTGCATTTCGTTTAATTTACCAAGTCTTTCTTTAAGTCATCCGCTTCATTGTATTCAGGTATTAAGGTCTTAATTAACAAAACGAACAGCAATATCGTAAGCAGGATGTCTTATAGCAATTAAGGTCATACATTCACTGTGTATCTTTTTGCTTAAACCATAGCTAAAGAGTTTTATTGGTATATAAGGGTGTTAATCCACTTCTGTCTCCCTCATCTTATGTTCCTAATTACACTAGGCTGTATATAAATAAGATGACTATTAAGTTTGTTTTATTTTCCCTCCTGTTAAAGATCATGCAATTACGGTTACTGATTACTACGGGGCTTTATGGGTTAAATACACCACCTTACTTAAATAGCTTAAACTACAATAACCAAACATAAACCAACTGATCGCATAACGTTTCAACAAATGTGTCTCAGCCGTCAGTTGTTATGGTAGGTTAGTAATTATTGTATAGTTAGATAATCATGGTGTTATAGTTACAATATCAATTGGTAAAGGTTATGGTGTTACAATTATAATGTTGTACAGTAGTTTTGGTGTTGTCAATGTAATGTTGGTGGTTATGGTGTCAGTCAGTGGTTAGGGTGTTGTACGCAATTATACACTTCACATACTTTTACAAGTCCGCTAAACATCAAAAGCTCAAACCTGTTAGCAAGATACGGATCGTTCTTTCCACTACAGTATTCGTTATACAGTACAATCAGCAGGTACGTTAAAAAAGAATAAAACCAGGACCAGGTTTAAGCTCTCGCTAATGTAGGTATGGTCTCGTAGGCCTCCTCGCCTATAAGTCAAGTGGTCCCGCAAGGCATACAATCAGCCTTCCGGTTAGAGGTTCAAGCCCAATCGGCCCAACGCATAGTTATAGCCTTGTATCAAGTCATAGTTAGGGCCTCACCTGTCACGGCCAATCAATTTTACATTCTTTTACGTGTCACCGAGAGGCCAACACCCTGCCACCCACCTCAGTGGCACAAAGGCCCCATGAGCCAAATCATAGGTAGAGCCTCTCAAAGCCACTTGGCAAGTAGTCAGGGCGTCACCTGTCACCTACATAAGCTAGTTAATTCAATTTCGCCTGTAGGCACTACTTTAGTACGCTGGGTCACTGCAGATCTATACGGTACGTTACTAACCAAGCCATCTGCCTCACTTCCTTAGCATGTCTAACACTTCTATACAAGGAGACGTTCTGTCAGTACCAGCACCCATCTCCGTGCAGGCTCACAGAGAGTACTATACAGACACCGACTGGGGTCAGTTACACACTGTACTGTTTCTAAGGCATTTTTTCGGGTCTCAAAACACCTTCCAGCGCCATATGCTGAGCAGCAGCCCATGCGATCAAAGTTTGTCCTGGAAACCTAGCTATTCCAACACAGATTATAAGTCCAACACATCCCAGAGGGATTTTGATAGACAAAATAGGCAGGCCAATTGTGTTCTGGGTGAAGCACAAGTCTGCAATAATTTCAGTGCCAGTGGTTGTAGTTATAGTGCTGGTAGGCTTCTTCACGTGGGCTCACTTTGTTGCAGTGCGCACGCCAAAACAATGTGCCCCCACAAGCTGTACCCTAAAATCTTCCACCCCAATAACCTTTCCTAATCTACAACACTACCTGTCTACTCATTCTTCTTTACATCTGGTAGAATTTCTCATGTCCACTAATGGGTTTCACACAGGGTTTGTGTCACTCCACACAGGTATTTTGGAACACCCCATCCTACAGTCAGCACTCACAAAACTCTTACTTAATGAAATCACCAACAGTTTCTGGATAGGGCCTTTCACAACACTACCTTTTCACCTCCTGGAGAGCAAACCCCTAGGAATCGCCCCAAGGAATTTTACATTTAAAAGAGACTTATAATTTGATTTTCTGCACCTCACTCACCCACTTCTCCTAGCTTAAATACACTGTCCCTGTCAGAAGTTTTTCTTCAGTACCCCAGAATTGACGAGGCCATACAAGCCATCATTCATTCCGGGAAGGCTGCCTGGTAATGTAAATCAGACTTTACTAACATGTGTAAATTTACTACCCATTCATCAGTCAATCTGGCATCTGCATGGAGTTAAGTGGGAAGACAGCCACTATTTTGCTACCTGACTAACCTTCGGCTCCATATGTAGCCCAAGCTATGCGATATCTTCACCGAAACCTTAAACCTGGCTCCTACTGAACATATGCGGATGTCCAGTAGTCTTACACTACTTAGACAACTTCCTCACCATCGAACCACACCAAAGTACACCACACAGCCTGAATCTTAACATGTTCACTCTGTTCAAAGATTTAGGAGTCCCCATAGCTCTGAAAAAACACAGATTACGTTCCCGGGGTTTACACTCAGTTCTATTTCTATGCAGGCCAGCCCGCCACAAGTGCAAGTAGATTCTTTCTTACATCAACATCTGCACGTCACAAGGCACTTGCACCAGGAATCAGCTACAGTCGCTACTCGGTTCGCTCAATTTTGCGGGGAGAATAATTCTACTAGGTAGGTATTTTAATTTCCAGAATCCTCTCTCTTGTATGGTCTCCCTGTCGACGACTCCACAGCTCTCTTAGACGAACCTGCTAGAGCTGATATTAAGAAGGTGGCATCTGTTCCTGTCCTCTTGGAATGGCAGGTCACTACTTGTTCCCCCTATTTCTGATGATTCCCCTGTGGTCCGGACTGACGCATCAGGTGCCATAGTTTATGCAGCGAATTTTGGTAACAATGGGTACACGTCTCTCTTTTGGTAACAATTTACACTAACACGTGTAAATTTACTACCCATTCATCAGTCAATCTGGCATCTGCATGGAGTTAAGTGGGAAGACAGCCACTATTTTGCTACCTGACTAACCTTCGGCTCCATATGTAGCCCAAGTTATGCGATATCTTCACCGAAACCTTAAACCTGGCTCCTACTGAACATATGCGGATGTCCAGTAGTCTTACACTACTTAGACAACTTCCTCACCATCGAACCACACCAAAGTACACCACACAGCCTGAATCTTAACATGTTCACTCTGTTCAAAGATTTAGGAGTCCCAATAGCTCTGAAAAAACACAGATTACGTTCCTGGGGTTTACATTCAGTTCTATTTCTATGCAGGCCAGCCCACCACAAGTGCAAGTAGATTCTTTCTTACATCAACATCTGCACGTCACAAGGCACTTGCACCAGGAATCAGCTACAGTCGCTACTCGGTTCGCTCAATTTTGCGGGGAGAATAATTCTACTAGGTAGGTATTTTAATTTCCAGAATCCTCTCTCTTGTATGGTCTCCCTGTCGACGACTCCACAGCTCTCTTAGACGAACCTGCTAGAGCTGATATTAAGAAGGTGGCATCTGTTCCTGTCCTCTTGGAATGGCAGGTCACTACTTGTTCCCCCTATTTCTGATGATTCCCCTGTGGTCCGGACTGACGCATCAGGTGCCATAGTTTATGCAGCGAATTTTGGTAACAATGGGTACACGTCTCTCTTTTGGTAACAATTTACACTAACACGTGTAAATTTACTACCCATTCATCAGTCAATCTGGCATCTGCATGGAGTTAAGTGGGAAGACAGCCATTATTTTGCTACCTGACTAACCTTCGGCTCCATATGTAGCCCAAGTTATGCGATATCTTCACCGAAACCTTAAACCTGGCTCCTACTGAACATATGCGGATGTCCAGTAGTCTTACACTACTTAGACAACTTCCTCACCATCGAACCACACCAAAGTACACCACACAGCCTGAATCTTAACATGTTCACTCTGTTCAAAGATTTAGGAGTCCCAATAGCTCTGAAAAAACACAGATTACGTTCCTGGGGTTTACATTCAGTTCTATTTCTATGCAGGCCAGCCCACCACAAGTGCAAGTAGATTCTTTCTTACATCAACATCTGCACGTCACAAGGCACTTGCACCAGGAATCAGCTACAGTCGCTACTCGGTTCGCTCAATTTTGCGGGGAGAATAATTCTACTAGGTAGGTATTTTAATTTCCAGAATCCTCTCTCTTGTATGGTCTCCCTGTCGACGACTCCACAGCTCTCTTAGACGAACCTGCTAGAGCTGATATTAAGAAGGTGGCATCTGTTCCTGTCCTCTTGGAATGGCAGGTCACTACTTGTTCCCCCTATTTCTAATGATTCCCCTGTGGTCCGGACTGACGCATCAGGTGCCATAGTTTATGCAGCGAATTTTGGTAACAATGGGTACACGTCTCTTGGCCAATTGAGTCTACCTCGCTAATAAAAATTTCAATACCACCTCAGCACGATTTGAATCTACCCAATCGTAGCAGCTACACACATACGGGGCAAAGAGTGGAGAGGGCAGTCGGCCAAATGCTTTTCTAATATCTTGGTGACATGTAGTATCGTTAACAAAGGCCGCTCTCAGTCCCTCTCGATTATGAACTTGGTTAGAAGTCTTACCTGCCTAGCGGCAAATCTTCAATTCGGCATAACTTATGTTCCGGGTATTCAGGAAAACGCAGCTGACGCTCTCTCATGCTCTAACTTGCAGGAATTTTTTCGGAGGTAATCCATCAGCAAACTCACAGCCCAAGGAGCCTCCAAGCTTCACCTTCCTAATTATGCGTTAAATACTCTGTTGCTCCATAGTAGGTCACCCGCAAGGCTGGTTTATTCCTTAATTTAAGAAAGCCTATTCCAAGAGCGTATCAGGTGTTTAAGGGTTTGTTCGTGACTACTGTGTTATAATGTTACTATTTGTAACTATGGTCACATTTACAACCTTTGCCACTTTTCTCTAAAATTAGTTACAGTACTATCAAACCTTACTTGACAAGCATACACATTTATCTATTACTCATACCAAAACGAGCCATACTGGTCCTCCAGTAGAGAATAAATATTATCCTACCTCTACCAAATCAGGTCCTATCCACATTTTGGAATATATATATTATATTGGAATCTCAACTCACTTCCATCCCTGTTTCCCCACTATGGAAACCCTAACCAATAAACATTTCATGCTTTACATTCGTACGATATCACTCCGGACTAGGACATAACCCTCATTCCTTCCCGCGCCATTTATTCCGCATTGGAGCAGCACAGTTGCCTCCGGTAATCACGTACCAACACACATCATTAAAATATGGGTCGGGGGAAATCATCCGCATACAACAAATACATCCCCAATCCTGAGAAAGAAATAAGATTGGCTTTCTGTGAAATGTCTAAATAATGATCCGCTGGAAATATGTATCTGACTTGTAAGCATCACTTCTTATATTTTTGCCCTCTTTTACAGGTCTAACCTCACGTCAGTTTCGGCACACCTCAACTGACTTTGCTCTTACTACTATTGCTTCTTTATTATTATTGTTTCATACGTCCTCGGAATGTGCCGTACACAAATATATATATATATGTATATCCCCTTAACGACTGTGGAAAAAAAACGGTCTTTAAGGACCGCGGACGTACTGAGTACGACCGCGGCAAATAGGAGCGCTGGACTTATCTGGACCGGTGATCCGCATATATAATATATTATACATATATATGTATAATATAAAATAATTAAAGCATTTTATAATATATTATACATATATAATGCATATATTTGATTTCATTATAAGTGTACTTTGAGATATGGTCTCAAAAGGCAACACAGACCCAGCAAACTGTATCGGAAAGCCCTATATTGACCCTGTACCTTTTCAAAACACCATAAAACCTGCACATGGGGGGTATTGTAATACTCGGGAGATGTCGCTGAACGCAAATATGAGTGTTTACAACAGTATATCTTATCACGACAATGAAATCACCAGTGAAAGTGCAATTTTTGTTTAAAGAAAATGCAAAAAACAAATATGAACGCTAACTTTGGCAATCGTTTGTGGCTAAGTGGATACTAAAAAAGACTGTACATACCCCATTCTGAATACCGTGGGTTGTCTACTTTTACAAATGGTATGCAATGATGAGGTTAATTTTCATTCCTGGGCTGCTATACGGTCTCAAATGCAAAATAGACCCAGCAAACCAATCTGGCAAATTTCAATGTGCAAACATGGAAAAGGGGAAAGTCCTAAATTTGACCCCTGTAAGTTTGCAAAAACTCATAAAACCTGTACATTGGGGGCACTGTTGGACTCTGGAGGTGTTGCTGAACACATATTGGGGTGTTATTTGTCTGTAACACATAACAGGAAATGACTACCTAAAAGTTTGACAAAGACTGGTGGTTAGTGATGCACCGAACGGTTTGCCGGCGAACATAGCGTGTTCGCGTCCGCCGCGGATGGCGAACACATGCGCGCTTCAATCCACCCCCTATTCGTCATCATTGAGTAAACTTTGACCCTGTACCTCACAGTCAGCAGACACATTCCAGCCAATTAGCAGCACACCCTCCCTAGCAGACCCTCCCACCTACTGGACAGCATCCATGTTAGATTCATTCTCAAGCTGCATGCTTAGTGAGAGGAGGGAAAGTGTAGCTGCTGTTGATTAGATAGGGAAATACATAGCTAGGTTAGGGTATACAGTGTCCACTACAGTCCTGAAGGACTCATCTGATCTCTGCTATAAGGACAGCACCCCCAAAAGCCCTTTTTAGGGTTAGAACATCAGTCTGCTTTTTTTTTTTCTGTGTAATGTAATTGCAGTTAGTTGTCTGCCACTGCTGCCAGCTTCTGTGTCAGGCTCACAGTGGATACAGTGCCCATTTGCCCAGTCAGTGCCATCACTCATATCTGGTGTCACAATAGCTTGCATTTAAAAACAAAAAACTTTTTTCACTGTTATAGATTGAATAGCAGTTAGTTGTCTGCCACTGCTGCCAGCTTCTGTGTCAGGCTCACAGTGGATACTGTGCCCATTTGCCCAGTCAGTGCCACCACTCATATCTGGTGTCACAATAGCTTGCATTTAAAAACAAAAAACTTTTTTCACTGTTATAGATTGAATAGCAGTCAGTGTCCTTAAAGCGGTGTGTGTCAGGTTCACAGTGGATACTGTGCCCAGTGCCACCACTCACTCACTGGTGTCACAACAGCTTGCATTTAAAACCCAAAAACTTTTTTCACTGTTGTAGATTGAATAGCAGTTAGTTGTCTCAAAGCGGGTGTGTCAGGCTCACAGTGGATACTGTGCCCAGTGCCACCACTCACTCAGTGGTGTCACAATAGCTTGCATTTAAAACCAAAAAACTTTTTTCACTGTTATAGATTGAATAAGAAGGCCAGTGTCCTTAAAGCTGGTGTGTGTGTAAGGCTCCACAGTGGATACTGTGCCCAGTGCCACGCATCACTACCGCTGTCACAATAGCTTGTGACAAAAAACAAAAAACTTTTTTTCACTGTTATAGATTGAATAGCAGTTAGTTGTCCGCCACTGCTGCTAGCTTCTGTGTCAGGCTCACAGTGATACTGTGCCCATTTGTTCAGTCAGTGCCACCACTCACTCTACTGGTGTCACAATAGCTTGTATTTAAAACAAAAAACTTTTTTCACTGTTATAGATTGAATAGCAGTCAGTGTCCTTAAAGCTGGTGTGTAAGGCCTACAGTGGATACTGTGCCCAGTGCCACCACCACTCACCACTGGTGTCACAATAGCTTGCATTTAAAAACAAAAAACTTTTTTCACTGTTATAGATTGAATAGCAGCCAGTGTCCTTAAAGCGGGTGTGTAACGCTAACAGTGGATACGGTGCCCAGTGACACCACTCACTGGTGTCACAATAGCTTGCATTTAAAAACAAAAAACTTTTTTCACTGTTATAGATTGAATAGCAGTTAGTTGTCTACCACTACTGCCAGCTTCTGTGTCAGGCTCACAGGGGATACTGTGCCCATTTGCCCAGTCAGTGCCACCACTCACTCACTGGTGTCACTATAGCTTGCATTTAAAAACAAAAAACTTTTTTCACTGTTATAGATTGAATAGCAGTTAGTTGTCTGCCACTGCTGCCAGCTTCTGTGTCAGGCTCACAGTGGATATTGTGCCCATTTGCCCAGTCAGTGCCACCACTCATATCTGGTGTCACAATAGCTTGCATTTAAAAACAAAAAACTTTTTTCACTGTTATAGATTGAATAGCAGTCAGTGTCCTTAAAGCGGGTGTGTCAGGCTCACAGTGGATACGGTGCCCAGTGCCACCACTCACTCACTGGTGTCACAATAGCTTGCATTTGAAAACAAAAAACTTTTTTCACTGTTATAGATAGAATAGCAGTTAGTTGTCTGCCACTGCTGCCAGCTTCTGTGTCAGGCTAACATTGGATACTGTGCCAATTTGCCCAGTCAGTGCCACCACTCACTCACTGGTGTCACAATAGCTTGCATTTAAAAACAAAAAACTTATTTCACTGTTATAGATTGAATAGCAGTCAGTGTCCTTAAAGCGGGTGTGTCAGGCTCACAGTGAATACGGTGCCCAGTTCCACCACTCATATCTGGTGTCACAATAGCTTGCATTTAAAAACAAAAAACTTTTTTCACTGTTATAGATTGTCTGCCACTACTGCCAGCTTCTGTGTCAGGCTCACAGGGGATACTGTGCCCCTTTGCCCAGTCAGTGCCACCACTCACTCACTGGTGTCACAATAGCTTGCATTTAAAAACAAAAAACTTTTTTCACTGTTATAGATTGAATAGCAGTTAGTTGTTTGCCACTGCTGCCAGCTTCTGTGTCAGGCTCACAGTGGATACTGTGCCCATTTGCTCAGTCAGTGCCACCACTCACTCACTGGTGTCACAATAGCTTGCATTTAAAAACAAAAAACTTTTTTCACTGTTATAGATTGAATATCAGTCAGTGTCCTTAAAGCGGGTGTGTCAGGCTCACAGTGGATACTGTGCCCAGTGCCACCACTCACTCACTGGTGTCACAATAGCTTGTATTTAAAAACAAAAAAACTTTTTTCACTGTTATAGATTGAATAGCAGTTAGTTGTCTGCCACTGCTGCCAGCTTCTGTGTCAGGCTAACATTGGATACTGTGCCAATTTGCCCAGTCAGTGCCACCACTCACTCACTGGTGTCACAATAGCTTGCATTTAAAAACAAAAAACTTTTTTCACTGTTATAGATTGAATAGCAGTTAGTTGTCTCAAAGCGGGTGTGTCAGGCTCACAGTGAATACTGTGCCCAGTGCCACCACTCACTCACTGGTGTCACAATAGTTTGCATTTAAAAACAAAAAACTGTTATAGATTGAATAGCAGTTAGTTGTCTCAAAGCGGGTGTGTCAGGCTCACAGTGGATACTGTGCCCAGTGCCACCACTCACTCACTAGTGTCACAATAGCTTGCATTTAAAAACAAAAAACTTTTTTCACTGTTATAGATTGAATAGCAGTTAGTTGTCTGCCACTGCTGCCAGCTTCTGTGTCAGGCTCACAGTGGATACTGTGCCCATTTGCCCAGTCAGTGTCACCACTCATATCTGGTGTCACAACAGCTTGCATTTAAAAACAAAAAACTTTTTTCACTGTTATAGATTGAATAGCAGTTAGTTGTCTGCCACTGCTGCCAGCTTCTGTGTCAGGCTCACATTGGATACTGTGCCAATTTGCCCAGTCAGTGCCACCACTCACTCACTGGTGTCA
>OW240916.1:62386167-62432415 GCA_933207985.1 Pelobates cultripes
GGCAAAACTCCATTGAACACATGGCAGCAAAAGACAATAAAATACATAAAAATATATAACTGTGCAGCCATTGCATAAAACAGGTACATTCAACATATCTGCAGATAGCTCAGATATGAGCGCACATTATTACTGAATGGCGCTCAGATCACACACATACAGTTCAATTGCCATGTAGCCAAAGTCTTTCCCATATTCTTTCATTATACGAATGGGCTCCATGGCATAGCTATCTAGGGTATCACCGCTCAAACAGGGCAAGCACCGAATGACCCGGCTTTCGTGTCTTTGCAGGGGAAAATCAAGCGTTTCAACATGGGGCCATAGTCTAAAGGCAGCAGGTGGGCAACTAGGCTCCTCCAATGCACAGTGGCGAGATTGGTCTCGTCACAAACTTGATGGACTGTTTTTTCACATCTAGATTGTTCTGTAACTATGCGAACCATTTCTTCCATCAGAAATTTTGGGGACACTGACAAAGTTCAAGGTCTGGGGCCCGCCCACAAGTCCGCCCAGAGAGCTCTTCCTGAGACTGCTAACAAGGATGCAGTACTAAATGTGATGTAGATTAATTTAGAAATAAACAAAAATGTTTAAAAGTCTATCTGTTCCTGTCCAAATCTGAGATGAATAAATTGCGTATACGCAGAAGTAAGTTCACACTGACACATGCAGTTCAGGTTAAAAACACTTCAGGAAATTTATTAGCATCTAGTTAAAAAGCGGGCACGCAGGCCTTTTTATATGCAAAATGACATCATCATTGAATATCAGATAATAACAAATAAACATCATTAATTGGGTTAAATGTTAAGTGGCTATGTCAGTGTCCACCCATTAATATTATTAATTGGCTCAGAGATTTGAGTGACTAGTGAGGCACCCTCCCATCATGGGATGTCGTCGCCATTGCTCTTTAGCACGAGGCTTACTCGGTGGAAAGGGGGGCTTGGGCGTCATTTTACGTAGTTAGTGATGTCAGTCTCGTGGTCTGTTCCAAGGTTCTTTTATGAATAGAACATTTCATTTTGTCACTGTTCTCCTGGCCTTGGATTATACTATGTTGCAAGTCAACGGAGATCCGCTAACTCCGGGGCTAGTTATGTCCTTAGAGAGAGAAAATACAATCTCTTATTCATTATACTGAATACTGTCAGGAAATTCTGTCATGTAAGGTGAACAAAATGGAGTTAGTACAATAATTCAATACAGGTTCTAATAAAGATTTTAATAATTCTACATCAGTCCCCCCTATGAAATGTTAGATTCTAAAAGATAATCTTTATTTGTTAGTATCAGAAGACGTGTTAGCCCAAAGGCACAGAAACCCCGTGACCCGCTAGCTAGGTGTTATTGCAAAGTGCAAAGCTGTCCCTTCGTCTGTCCCTAATTGGCTAACTCATCTGTCCGCTGGGCACTCGAACACTTCACTCCATGGGTATCCCGAGGTGGCTAACCCACCACATCTCCGCACGGTAGACTTCCCAGACAGACAGATGCTGTCCCTAAGCTGGTCCCTTCCTAGAACTCTTGCACTTTATCAATAAACGGGATAGATTGTAGCGGTATACAGGGCGAGTTGACTTTTTGGAAATCTTGGTCATCAACTGTGAGGTGTGCGTAAGTGGGTGCCGCTTGGTCTACAGTCTTCAAGAGGAGCTTTCTCAGACAAGGGAGGACACAACAAACGAGAAGAGCAAAGATAAAAAGGAAAATTAGTATTGCTATACCAATATGCATCAAAGCTTTTTGCCATCCTGTCATCCAACCAAACCATCTCTCCCAGGGATCTTTTATCCCAGAGTTCCTCTTTAGCTCCTCAGAGAGCTCTTTCAATTTTCCTATAGCTAAGGTTACTTTACCATTGGGGCCTGTGTTTTCTGGGATGTAAGTACAACATGTCATGGTGTCAGGCAGAATTTTACATACCCCTCCTTTTTCTGCTAGAATCATATCTAAAGCCATTCTATTTTGGAATGACATTTGGGACGTAGCCTGCAACTGTTCGGCCAAACCCTGAAGGGCATCCCTGGTGTAATTAACAAACCGTTGTTGGTTGTAGTAGATGTAATTTATCCAATTTAAATTCTTGTTTGCAGTGACTATGGTAAAAAGTGATTCAAATCCTGCAGCAACTTCATCCCTGGCTTTAAACTCATTGGGCACCCCCCTAGGTACCCTAATGGCATCAATGTAAATATGAGGGTCAAAACTGCCTTTTACTGGGGCTTCACGCTTTACCTTGGTTGGTGAGTGTTTGGACTCATGAGTATCGGGGTGTGTGTCAGAGATAATATGTATGGGCATGATTGCTTTAGCCAGAGTACACTCCCCCCACCATTCTTTATCCATTCTTGATCTCAGCTGTGGATCCCCACACAACCAGTAAATATCCCCCAATGATCTAGTGTGGAATTGTAGGAGGTTCATAGAGACAGTTCTGTAGGTGGCACAATAACCTTTAGAGAAGTTACCCACAAATTTACCAATTCCATCATAATTAGCATAACAGGTATAATTACCTTTATAGACGGTAACACCATCTGGGGGTTTGCAATCTTTGACTAGAAGAGGATACTCTACTGTCCATGCTTTACATATGGACCTATTGAAATTGTAGTGATAGGCAAAAAGACTCAGAACACATTCTTCTATATCTACTGGCAAAGTTAAAGGCACAGTGCCCAGGTGCGGCCGGGCACCACCACACACATAGCATGCGGTTCTGTTATGTTTGTTGGCATTATATTTCATCCATTCTAACCATAGATTAACATCATTGAAACCTGTTTCAGCGGCCATGGTATCTTCAAATGTTGGATTTGCAATGGCCATCATGTCTTTAAAAGATTGGATGTGTGGTTTCAACGGATTTGAGACCATGTGGGTGGTCCCTTTCCACTCAGGAGAGTGGCACATATCTTTAAGGTGGAAATGTCCTAATTTATTATAGGAACCCTTCTTCCAGTACATTCCCATTACATACTGGTCTGCATCCGTTGGGCTGGGATGCTCAATGTTTAAGATTAATTTCATAGGTATGCCTCCTCCGGGCTTTCTCAGAGTCATTCTCTGGAGGAGGGACCTACCGTGATCATCAATTTTAGATAAGACACTTTTTGGTTTGTAACCCCAGGCAGGCCCGGCATTCCATCCCGCCGCCCCCCAATGGTTACAGTTGTGCCCCCATTGTTTGTCAACTACACAAACATAGGGGTCTTTTGAATGAGGGATATCTCTATAGATATTCTGAATCTGTGACGTGGGGAATGGGCATTCTACGATGTCACAGTAGTCAAAAGTATAAGTAGCCACACGGGTACATGATGAATTATACCAGAAGGTGTACCCACTAGCATCTTTGGTGATGGCCACCTGCTGGGCTTTAAGGAGGCCAACTAAGGAGATAATGTACCAGAGGCACATGGTTGCATAGAGTTAGCTTCCTCTGGGGCAGGTGTCTTCTTGCAATGGGAAGCGTGGATCCAGTTAGGCCTTCCGGCCAATTTGACAGAGGTAGGGGAGATCAGGAGAACTTGGAACGGACATTTACTGTTTTCGCACAAATTTCTTGACCAGAACCCAGTCATCGGGGAGCAGACTGTGGTTGCCTGTGTCAGAATCAGGATCTGGAATTGAAGAGAAAACTTGGGCATGGATTTTGTTTAAGGCGTTTGCGAGTTCAGTTACATAATCTACTAAGACATCAGTTTGAAGTTGTAGTTGTTGGGGAAAATAGCAACCTAGCCTAGGTGCAGTCCCAAATAGAATCTCATATAGGGACAATGAGGTAGTATTTTTGTTCAAGAGCATTCATTAGATCCTTTGATAAATGTGCAGGTCCGTGTGCCCATTGTACGACTGCTGGGTACAAATTCTTAGGGAGGCAGAACTTGAGGTTGTTGGAGTACACTCCATCCTTCAGAACTGCCCCTTTCTGTTTCCACTTCTGTATTTCTTCAGGGGCAACTGTAGCCTGTTGTTCCCGCAGGATTTTTAGGTCAGTTGGAAGAGTCTGCAGAGTAAATATGGGAGTTTCTTCATTTCCGGACACTCTTCTTTCCACTTCCTGTGGTTCTTTTGCAGCTTGTTTTGCAGCCTGATCAGCTAGATGGTTGCCCTTTGCTTCATCTGAGTCCAACTTCCCATGTGCTTTTATCTTCAAAATAGCCACTTCTTCTGGGAGTAGGAGGGCGTCCATCAGCTCCTTGATCGCGGAACCGTGCTTGATTGGTGTACCGGTGGTGGTAAGAAATCCTCTTGTTTCCAAATTAATCCGAAGTCGTGAGCCACGCCCAGTGCATATCTTGAATCCGTGTAGATATTGGCGCGCTTTCCTTCAGAGATCTTGCATGCTGAAGTCAGGGCTTGCAATTCAGCTTCTTGTGCAGACATAGTTGATGGTAAAGATGATGATTTGACAATTTCATCTGTTGTGGTTACGGCATATCCTGTATGGTATCTTCCTTCTTCATCAGCATATCTTGAGCCGTCCACAAACAGGGTGAGATCGGGATCTACCAATGGGTCTTCATGCACAGTTGGTAGTTGTGTTGTTTCCATTTTCATCTGTTCAAAACAGTCATGAGGTGTATCTGGGTCGTAGTCATTCACTATGGTTAAATCTTGGAACTCATTCTCCAGGAAATGACTCCACCATGCTTTTAGGTGGTCAGTTGTTGGATATTTGACAACACCATTTTCCTGTAGCTGTAATTCGTCCATAGTGGCCCATGCTTTTGCCATAGGCCCAAGATCATTCCATGATATTGTTTTCAACTTGGTCACAGGGACATGTGGAATAGCAGTGTCCCAATGACGGTACAAATGCTTGAGTTCCGGAGGTAGATGAATCAAGACCATACTGTTGCCTTCAGAATCACAGTAGAAGTCTTGTGCAGTGAGTTTTACTTCGACCAGATGATAGAGTTCATCTTCATAGCAGGTTTCAGGAGTGATGTTTGATTTGTACCACATGGTACAGAAGGCATATCCTGCTCCGTCATGAAGGAGTGCTTGTCCATCATGAAAGGATAGGTTGGGATGCATTTCCTTCTTGATGGTGCCAGTGAGAAGAAAAACATAAGTTTCGTCCATGATGAATCCGTAGTATACAGTTCGTCCATGATGAATCCGTAGTATACACCCCCCTCAGGGAGTGGCAGAAGAGTGGACGGATTGAGAACTTGACATCTTTGGAGGGTAATGTTGTCAGGCAACAAAAGATGACATTGAAGGCGAAGATGCCTAGCAGGAGTAACATGCTTAAGTTGGACCTGGTTGACTATGGCAGAAATGTCATGGGGGCCAAGACAACCAGGGGGTGGCCAAGGACAAGATCTCCAGTTCTTTCAATGAGCTCTCTGGCAGCAAAGACGGCCCGAAGGCAAGAGGGACGTCCTCTGGCCACAATATCCAGTTGGCAGGAGAAAAATCCAATAGGCCCTTGGCGGCCACCAGGACCATGGGCCTGAGTGAGCACTCCTGTTGCATGGCCTTGTCTTTCAGAAACAAACAATTTGCATGCCACTGAGAAGGCTGTCAATTTGGTGTCTTGAGCAGATGTGGGTGAGGAAAGTAAAGATGCTTGACGTACCTGATCTTCTGTAGCAACAGCAAATCCAGTATGGTACCTTTCCTCTTCATCCGCAAACAGAGTGGAGTCAGGATCTGGCAAAGCTACTGCATACCTTGTTGAGAGGTGTCTTATTTCTTCTTTCATCTGTTCAAAGCAACCATGAGGAGTAGTAGAAGAGATATCCTCACCTATTTCTGTGTGAGATTGAGGGTATTTGTCTTTCCATTTACAGTTGTCTTGCTGCCCCCCCTCTGTAGAGAGCTGATATCGATTTTTAGTGTTTCATGTTTTATTAAGTCAGGTTCCTTTTATGAGATTTCTGGGGACTTAGTGAAGAAAACATGAGGGGCAGCCACCTCCCAGTGATGATACAGGTGTCTTACTTCCATGGGAATCTGGGTCAGGACCGCACTATTTCCTTGAGAGTGCCCAAAACAGTATGAATAATAATTTTTTTTTTAGTGTGGTATTCCCCCCTGGGAAGTGGCGGAAGAGGGGCCAGAGCAACTTTTTTATTTTGTTTTTTTTTTTTCTTCAAAATATAATGTTGTCAGGTAGGGGACAAGGTGGAGTAGAGAGAGGAGTAGGAGGAGGAGAAGGTGGAGTAGGAGGGAGGAGTAGAAGGTGAAGTAGAGGGAGGAGTAGGAGGAGGAGAAGGTGGAGTAGAGGGAGGAGAAGGTGGAGTAGAAGGAGGAATAGGAGGAGTAGGATTGAATAAGAGGAGGAGGGAGGAGTAGGAGGAGGAGAAGGTGGAGTAGGAGGAGGGGAAGGTGGAGTGGGAGGGTTGGAATAGGAGGAGTGGAAGGTGAAGTAGAGGGAGGAGTAGGAGGAGGAGAAGGTGGAGTAGAGGAGAGGAGAAAGAGGGGGAGAAGGAGGAGGAGAGAGAAGTAGAAGGAGGAGAAGGTGGAGTAGGAGGAGGAGTAGGAGGAGGAGAAGGTGGAGTAGAGGGAGGAGAAGGTGGAGTAGAAGGTGAAGTAGAGGGAGGAGTAGGAGGAGGAGAAGGTGGAGTGGGAGGGAGGAATAGGAGGAGTGGAAGGTGAAGTAGAGGGAGGAGTAGGAGGAGGAGAAGGTGGAGTAGAGGAGAGGAGAAAGAGGAGGAGAAGGAGGAGGAGAGAGAAGTAGAAGGAGGAGAAGGTGGAGTAGGAGGAGGAGTAGGAGTAAGCAGGGGTGGGCAGGTAAGGGAGCAGACAGGTCTCCATATGGAGGCGTGGGTATGTAGCAGTGGAGGATACATCAGAAATCAGAACTAAGTAGAAATGCAATGGAGGCTGCAAATAGCCCATGTACAACAACTTTTAACTGGCCCTATGCTTTCCCTAGAGAAAAATAATAAAAGGCTAAAAAGCACATCTGTCTGTACAGGCCTCGAACGCTTCACTCCGTGGGTATCCCGCAGTGGCTAGTCCACTACATCTCCCACACCAGACTTTTGCTCGTAGAGACAGACGCTATCCCTGACTCTCTCTTTTTTTTTTCAACCTATTATAAAATATAACTCTTACTTACATCACAAATATACATTATCGCAATTTTATGTCTCGCAAAAGGGATAAAACTTATTTTACTCTTCACTGATAATGTATTAAAACTTACAAAATAGACAAATAACATTGTTTTTCTGCGAGATAAATGAAAAAGATAATGGAGGTTTTGTTAAGCTTTACATTTAGCTATACATTCATTTATCCTTTCTGGTTTCCAGTTTCTGGCTGTTAATGACAATGTACAATGTAATAGAGCAGCAGGAAAAGCTAGCAGAATGCTTTGTTGTATAGGGAGAGGTATTAGCAGTAGGAAGAGGGAAGTGCTCATGCCATTGTACAGAACACTGGTGAGACCTCACTTGGAGTACTGTATACAGTACTGGAGAACATATCCTTAGAAGGACATGGATACCTTAGAGAAAGTTCAAAGAAGGGCTGCTAAACTGGTTCATGGATTGTAGGATAAAACTTACCAGGAAAGGTTAAAGGATCTTATCATGTATAGCCTAGTGGAAAGACGAGACAGGGGAAATATGATAAAAGCATTTAAATACACAAAGGGAATCAACACAGTTAAAGTGGAGTCTATATTTAAAAGAAGGAAAACTACCATAACAAGAGGACATAGTCTCAAAAATAGAGGGACAAAGGTTTAAATAAAAAATACTATCAGGAAGTATTACATTACTGAGAGGGTAGTGGATGCATGGAATAGCCTTCCAGCTGAAGTGATAGAGGTTAACACAGTAAAGGAGTGTTTAAGCATGCGTGGGATAGGCATAAGGCTAAGCACTTGCTGCTAGTAACAGATCTAGAATCAATACACTATAATGCCCAAAGTCTCGACTTCTATGCATATATAATAACAAAATATCTGGGCTTACATTAAAAAAATATGTTAGTCAGTCTTTAATCTTGGTGGTTAACATTATCCAATAAAGACAGATTGGAACACCCTCCCCCCTTATCCATTTGTTAGTAGTTAGGCTCATAATGTTTTCTGGTTCTTTTCAATTAGATCAAAACATCTTGAGACCAATCTTTAATTGTATTACCATTTGTTCAAGAAATCTTTGTTTATTAGAAATTTCTTTTAGCATGTTATCAATTTTTTGTACACAAAGTTAATACATATTGTTACTTAACACGTGAATCGGTATATATATATCCTTTCTACATATTAACCATCACTTGTCACAGACACTTTTCTGATATAGGGAAACATTAGCAGGATTATTTTAGTAATTGTAACTTTCTTGTTCATAATATGTGGGAATTAAGGAAGACAGCATGTCTTAAGATAGGATGAGCATGATAGGAGTAGATCTCGTCAGCCATGGATGGCCAGAACTGACACGATATATGGGCAGATATGACCTCACTAAGGGCAGAGTGAAGGCACTTAAGGACAACCTTCTTTTGTTCTAGGGGCCATTTTCCTTTAGGGCATACTAAGTCTCTCTGGAGGCATGGGTTTATATGAGAAGTAACATTCTGTTCGGCAAAATGAAAATCTGAACTGTGGACAGACTTGACGGATTAAATAAGACAGTTGTGAATATTATACATCTAACAGCCCACAAAGCTGTCTCTAGAAACATATACTAACTTAATAACTTCTATTCCTGCATCAGATTCACTCCCTAACCATCCTATCAATTTCTATTGAGATAACAAAATACACAATTAGAATATTTTCTAGCAAAAATTCCATTGCTAAAAATCTTATCAGTAGCTTCTGAATAACTCTACAGAACACCGAAGAGACAGACCTAAATCGCAAGCATGTCACCACCCCCCTCCGCCCCCTCCCCCCCGCGTCTCACAGAAGCGAGGGGAGGGGGGGGTGTTTTAGCAGAGGGGGATTTGAGTGGAACAAGAGAGAGACTGCCTGCCAGCACGAATTTAACCATGTCAACACTGTACAGTAACAAGACAGAAGGACAATTACATTACAAAGCAAAAACACAACATTTCATTTAAACCCCCACCCTCTACCAGGGTAATGGCTAACACAAAATACAAAAAACCCCACAGCGTTTTAAGATTGGGGTGGGATGGTGACCATGGTCAGCTACATTTCGGTCATTACTGACAGGATGATGGAAGTGGTCACCTCCTGGAACCCCCGACAGGGCACTGGCTGGGATAACTTCCCAGTAACACAATTATTATGATATACATACAGTTCTTAACCCTTTATGATTTATCTCTTCCTCTACCCAACCCTCCTGCTGGATAGCCTTTCTACTCTGTACCATGCTTCAGCAGTACGCAATAAATCATTATCTGTAAGCTTGCCTTTCTTCTCTGTCAGTAATCTACGCCAGCTTTCTGGCTGTAATCTACCACATGAAGGCACAGCAATTTTACACACTTTAGCAATCTTTGCAACATTTTTAACCAGTTCTTCACCTTCTCTATCTTCAACTAAATCACACGCGAGCCAGCCCCTAGCGGGCTTACTCGTTTCCTGTCCCATATCCCCCTATACAAAGTATAGGTAAAGGAAAATGAAACAGAACGTCTACAATGCTCGACTGCCACTAGGAAGGGTGGGTCCCTCCCTGCCACTAGGAAGGGTGGGTCCCTCCCAGTGCGTCTTCCCAAAACGTAGACCAGTCACTGAATCCGTGTACCCTCGATGGTAACCACGGATTGGAGCGGGGTGAGAAGTGTGTGACCAATCACTTCTCTTTCAAGAGAAATAGGAGTGGATAGTGTAAATAGTACAGGAAGTAGAGGAAAAGTAAACAGTGAAAGTAGAGACAGACCCAGGAGTTTGAATGACTCCACACTTAAGACAACATTTAATACAACATTTCAATTGAAATACAGTGCATGCATCAACAGTAATCCCTTTCCTTTACTCTTGTGGCCACCAAGACCACCTCCCTCAATCTCGTAGTGTCCCCGCTCGGAGAACAACTTTCGTAAGTTTCACTACCAGCGGCCAAGGATAACGACTAACACCGGCCCGAAATCCATATGCCTCCCTCGTTACAGCAGTCCACTAAGTGTGGCCACCTCTATCCTCACTCCCGTAGTGCTCCCTATGGACCCACCCACAAGTCACACTACCCCGTGGTGATGGAGACAACAATGCCTGCCCGAATCCACACACCACAAATAAATTGGAATGCCACCAGCCTCAGCGCTCGAAGCTGGAGGGTACCATAACCTCTGCAAGCAGAGCAACGTACACAATGAGGCTAGCTAGAATATCAAAGTGACGTAACCGGGAAACCCCAGGAGGCAAGTCCCCTCCACAGAATCCCCCAACCCTTCTTTTTCCTTACTACTGTTAGCTAGACAGTACCTAAAAGAAGTAAACAGGAAAACAGGACCCCTTTGGAAAATCCCCACAGGTCCACCCCCCCCTTTTTCCCAACAGTCTGGGCCAAGTGACTCCTAAAAAGGGGTAAAAACAGGCAACAGAAGACCCCCAGGCAACCACCCACGGGTCCACCCCCCTTTATCTCTAAAGAGGGAAAGAACAAAACATATACCACTAGCACACCCAGGCAACAGATAGACTAAATGCAGGTAAACAAATGGGTAACAAGACACCGGGCAAGATATTACCTGTCTTTGATGCCCTCCCGGGAAGCAGTCACAGACACGTGGACGGGTCAATCAAAGGGGCTGGAACATACCGGTGGCTCCTGCAGAAGTCTCTACCGTGTACTCAGAGGTGATCAGTCTCTCTTCCTTCCCCCCTGATTCCTCCGTCCAACAGCGTCTTCCTTAGGACGGCTTACCGGCAGGAGGCCATAGCCCGATGCCCCACGTTGGATGGACGCCAGATTGATGTAGATTAATTTAGAAATAAACAAAAATGTTTAAAAGTCTATCTGTTCCTGTCCAAATCTGAGATGAATAAATTGCGTATACGCAGAAGTAAGTTCACACTGACACATGCAGTTCAGGTTAAAAACACTTCAGGAAATTTATTAGCATCTAGTTAAAAAGCGGGCACGCAGGCCTTTTTATATGCAAAATGACATCATCATTGAATATCAGATAATAACAAATAAACATCATTAATTGGGTTAAATGTTAAGTGGCTATGTCAGTGTCCACCCATTAATATTATTAATTGGCTCAGAGATTTGAGTGACTAGTGAGGCACCCTCCCATCATGGGATGTCGTCGCCATTGCTCTTTAGCACGAGGCTTACTCGGTGGAAAGGGGGCTTGGGCGTCATTTTACGTAGTTAGTGATGTCAGTCTCGTGGTCTGTTCCAAGGTTCTTTTATGAATAGAACATTTCATTTTGTCACTGTTCTCCTGGCCTTGGATTATACTATGTTGCAAGTCAACGGAGATCCGCTAACTCCGGGGCTAGTTATGTCCTTAGAGAGAGAAAATACAATCTCTTATTCATTATACTGAATACTGTCAGGAAATTCTGTCATGTAAGGTGAACAAAATGGAGTTAGTACAATAATTCAATACAGGTTCTAATAAAGATTTTAATAATTCTACATCAGTAGCATGCCTCATTCTGCTTACTGTATTTTGGCTCACACTAGGCCATATTTACTTTTATCATATGCATTTTAGTTAGTCACCCTGCAATTTATTGTTTCACTCTACATTTTAAAGTTTTGTGTCTGTCCTGGGTATTCATGCACTTTTTGAGCCTTCATTGTTTAGTAACTATGTGGCTAGGTGTTGCAACTAGTGATGCACCGAACGGTTCGCTGGCGAACAGTTCCTGGCGAACATAGCCGCGGATGGCGAACACATGCGCAGTTCGATCCGCCCCCTATTCGTCATCATTGAGTAAACTTTGACCCTGTACCTCACAGTCAGCAGACACATTCCAGCCAATTAGCAGCACACCCTCCCTAGCAGACCTCCCACCTACTGGACAGCATCCATTTTAGATACATTCTCAAACTGCATGCTTAGTGAGAGGAGGGAAAGTGTAGCTGCTGTTGATTAGATAGGGAAATGCATAGCTAGGTTAGGGTATACAGTGTCCACTACAGTCCTGAAGGACTCATCTGATCTCTGCTGTAAGGACAGCACCCCAAAAAGCCCTTTTTAGGGCTAGAACATCAGTCTGCTTTTTTTTTTTTTTGTGTAATGTAATTGCAGTTAGTTGTCTGCCACTGCTGCCAGCTTCTGTGTCAGGCTCATAGTGGATACTGTGCCCATTTGCCCAGTCAGTGCCACCACTCATATCTGGTGTCCCAATAGCTTGCATTTAAAAACAAAAAACTTTTTTCACTGTTATAGATTGAATAGCAGTTAGTTGTCTGCAACTGCTGCCAGCTTCTGTGTCAGGCTCAAAGTGGATACTGTGCCCATTTGCCCAGTCAGTGCCACCACTCATATCTGGTGTCACAATAGCTTGCATTTAAAAACAAAAAACTTTTTTCACTGTTATAGATTGAATAGCAGTTAGTTGTCTGCCACTGCTGCCAGCTTCTGTGTCAGGCTCACAGTGGATACTGTGCCCATTTGCCCAGTCGGTGCCACCACTCATATCTGGTGTCACAATAGCTTGCATTTAAAAACAAAAAACTTTTTTCACTGTTATAGATTGAATAGCAGTCAGTGTCCTTAAAGCGGGTGTGTCAGGCTCACAGTGGATACTGTGCCCATATGCCCAGTGCCACGACTCATATCTGGTGTCACAATAGCTTAAGCTTGACATTTAAAAAGAAAAAAAAATGTTTTCACTGTAATAGATTGAATAGCAGTTAGTTGTCTGCAAGCGTCTGGGTGTCAGGCCTCCTTCAGCGTGTGCTCTGCAGACCTCTGCACGTGTACTTTGCCACTCATATCTGGTGTCTCTATGGCGTGCTTTTACAAAGAAAAAAGTTTTTCAGTGTAAGCTAATAGCAGTCAGTGTCCTTAAAGCGGGTGTCAGGCCTCCTTCAGCGTGTGCTCTGCAGACCTCTGCCAGTGTACTTTGCCACTCATATCTGGTGTCACAATAGCGTGCATTTAAAACCAAAAAACTTTTTTCACTGTTATAGATTGAATAGCAGTTAGTTGTCTCAAAGCGGGTGTATCAGACCTACAGCGGATACTGTGCCCAGTGCCACCACTCACTCACTGGTACCCGGACAAAATTTCTTTTCACAAAAGGCAATCCCCAACCTGTACTCGATTGTGCAAAAGGAAATAATGGCATGTCTGGCACACAGTGTTGGGGCAAGGGTCCATCTGACCACTGATACCTGATATCACCTACACTGCGCATTGGGCAAACCTGCTGACGGCTGCCAAGCATGGAATGCGTGGCTCTGCAGAAGAGTTGGTGACTCCGCCATGACTTGCAGGCAGGCCTGCTGCCACCTCCTCTACTCCTCCTACTCCATCCTCTTCCATAACCTCCTCGGCTGAGTCTTCTTCTGCTGCTGCGTCTTGCTCCACATCAACGTATAGGGGACGTAACCGGGATTAAACTGATAAGAATAGTACTACTTAACACACCACTCCTATCTGGTGGCACATTAGATTGCACGTGCAGTGCCCAAATTTGTTGTGATCTGTGAGTAAGGTAAATGGTTGTCCATACAAGTAAGGTTGGAGCTTTTTGAGGGTCCACACCACCGCCAGGCACTCCTTTTCAATGGCAGTGTATCTACTTCCCTGGGCAAAAGTTTCCGGCTTAGATAAGCCCCGGGTTGCTCGCCGCCATCTGCTCCGACTTGGTTCAGTACTGCTCCCAATCCAAACATAGAAGCGTCTGTATGGACGAGAAAGCGTTTAGTTGGATCAGGAGCAGAAAGTACAGATGATTTAATGAGCGCCGTCTTGAGCTGTTGGAAGGCCTGTTCACACTCTGGGGCCCATACTACTATCTTGGGAGGTTTTTACGCGTTCCAATATGGCACTTACTGGGCTTTAGGGTCAGTCCGGCCTCCCTAATCCGGTCTAGTACGGCTCCTATGTGGGTCAGGTGTTAGGGCCAGGAGCAGCTAAAAATGGCTATACCATCCAAGTAGGCGCAGGCATACTCCTAAAAACCATCCAGTAGCTGATCTACCATCCTCTGAAAGTTAGCCGGGGCATTCTTCATCCCGAATGGCATGGCCTTAAACTGATACAGGCCAAACGAGGTGACAAATGCCGACTTGTGGATGGCGTCCTCGGCTAATGGAATTTGCCAGTGCCCCTTGCACAAATCTATTGTGGTGAGGTACTGGCCTCTGGCCATTTTGTCTAAGAGCTCGTCTATCCGAGCATAGACGAGGCTTCTGAGGTTGTTTTATCGTTTAGCCTCCGGTAGTCTACACAGAAACGGGTCGTGCCGTCCCGTTTCGGTACTAGTACTACCGGGGAGGCCCAGGGGCTGTCAGAGTGTTCTATCACCCCTAACTGCATCATTTCCTCAATTTCTTTCTGAATATTTTTTTTAACTGCTTCGGGTATGCGATAGGCGGTTTGGCGAAGGGGGGTCTGGTCTAGGGTTTCAACTTTGTGAGTGGTTAACGGACTGTACCCAGGTAGGTTGGAAAACGTGGCCCCCTTGTCCTGAATTAGTCTTTGGACCTGGGTTCGCTCCTGGGGGTCTAACCGTTCTCCTAACTGTACTTCTCCCAGGTCTCCGCTCTGGCCCTCTTGGTCTAGGAGATCTGCGAGTGGCAAATTATCATAATCTTCAGTGGCAGGTGCACAGATCGCGGTTACCTCTTCCGTGCGCTCGTGGTATGGCTTGAGCATGTTCACATGGAGCATGCGCTTGCCCCCCGTGCCTGTGACCGCACCGATCACAAAGGTGGTATCACAAACCTGCTCTACCACGTTGTATGGGCCCTGCCAGGAAGCCTGCAGCTTGTCCTTGTGGACAGTGTCAATCCATATCTGCCAAGTGACCCTATGTAGGGGGAACAGTCTCTATTCTGCTCTGTGTCGGTGTGTATCATGGTCTCTGAGGACAGGTGTCAATCCATATCTGCCAAGTGACCCTATGTAGGGGGAACAGTCTCTATTCTGCTCTGTGTCAGTGTGTATCATGGTCTCTGAGGACAGGTGTCAATCCATATCTGCCAAGTGACCCTATGTGGGAGGAACAGTCCCTATTCTGCTCTGTGTCAGTGTGTATCAGGGATCCTTAGGACAGGTGTCAATCCATATCTGCCAAGTGACCCTATGTTGGGGTAACATTCCCTATTCTGATCTGTGTCAGTGTGTATCAGGGGCTCTGAGGACAGGTGTCAATTCATATCTGCCAAGTGACCCGATGTAGGGGGAACAGTCCCTATTCTGCTCTGTGTCAGTGTGTATCAGGGATCCTTAGGACAGGTGTCAATCCATATCTGCCAAGTGACCCTATGTAGGGGGACCAGTCTCTATTCTGCTCTGTGTCCGTGTGCATCAGGGCTCTGAGGACAGGTGTCAATCCATATGTCAAGGTGTCAATATGTCATATGTCAGGTGTCAATCCATATTGATTGTGATTTAGGAATGTTAGGTGATTTCTGCCCTTTATGGATTAAAACCAGACTCTGTATCAACTGTGTAATTTTCCATGGGAGTTTTGCCATGGATCCCCCTCCGGCATGCCACAGTCAGGTGTTAGTCCCCTTGAAACAACTTTTCCATCCCTATTGTGGCCAGAAAGAGTCCCTGTGTGTTTTAAAATTCGCCTGCCCATTGAAGTCTATGGCGGTTCGCCCGGTTCGCCGGTTCGCAAACCGAAAATTTCGTGTTCGCGACATCACTAGTTGCAACTGATTGTCTAAATTTATGTCAGGCCCAAACTTGGGCCTATATATGTGGTAAAGGGAATACAATATTAACTTTTATATACATTCGCTGTACACATAAATGTAAAATTCCTTATTTTATGTAAAGGGGAATATCTTCTAAATGTCTTAAATCTTCTTACTAAATAACCTCAAATTCATAAAACTGTGAAATGATCATATGAATTTCAGTAAGTCACCATACATTTTAATGTTGTCTGCCCTCTGGGTATTCAGGTACTCATTGGGCCAACATTGTTCGGTAATTCACTGTTTAGTAAATATACCCCAAGGGACAGCTTGCATGCATTTAATGATGTAATTTTCATTGGGTTATAATCTAAAACAGCTAGGTAAACCTGCAGTTCTCTTGTCTGCTGCTCTTGCATTCCCTCACTTTCTAACACCACCCAGACTTTCTTTGTATGGTCTACGTGCCTCAGGAATATCATTCAGTCATGTTCAGTTTAAGCATTGAAGTTTTATATCTGATGCTAATATTACTGAGATATTCTAGCATTTCCTGTTGCTTTCAACCCTAATCTTCCATACCAGTAGAGTTGCGCGGACACCTGGATGTTCGGGTCTGGCCGAACTTTGAAAGAAAAGTCTGGGTTTGGGCTCAAACTTGACCCCAAACTTGACCCCGAACCCCATTGAAGTCAATGGGCACCCGAACTTTTGGCCATAAAAATGCCTCTAAAAAAGAGCTGCAAAAGCAAGTAAAATGGGGTTAAGAGTAGAACAAGTGCCCTGCAAATAAATGTGGATAGGGAAATCACTTAAAATAACATGAAAATTAAAAATACAGCTGAGCCATAAAATAGAACTAGATGGAATCTTTGATTTTAGCTTTGGAAGAACATAAATCAAAATCTAAAGCATGGCTGTCAGGAGGATCACCAGAATTATCCATTTGAGAGAGGGTTGGAGTGCAGGGTATTCTCTTTCATTGTTCAAACTGAGCTCAACTCCTGATGCATGGAGAAAATGCCTTCACAAGCCTCTGCTATTGTGTACATAGGTTATACTAAGTGACCCATAAGTTATACTAAGTGACCCATAGGTTGAGAAGGCGGTGACCGTGACGGTGCAGGTGGAAGCAGCGGTGGAGGAGGAGGATGAGGGAGCCAACACTATTTATTTATTTATTTAAATTGTGGTAGCCCACAAAATATTGGGACATACAACAAAAGAAACATTTGCGGCCTGCGGTGCATTTCTTTCAGTCCTGATGCATGGAGAAATGCTCGACTCCTGATGCATGGAGAAAAGGCCTTCAGAAGCCTCTGCTAATGTGTACATAATTTATACTAAGTGACCCATAGGTTGAGGAGGCGGTGACAGTGGAGGAGGAGTAGGATGAGGTAGCCAACACTGTTTTTTATATATTTTAATTGGGGTAGCCCCCAAAATATTGGGACATATAATAAAAGACAACTCTGTTCCGCAGAGTAGCTGTTGACATTATAGTTGCGCAGACACTTTGTTGCAGGGCCGGACTGGGAGAAAAATTCGGCCCGGGCATTTTTTTAACACAGCGGCCCACTAAAAAGGGGGCGGGGCAGAGGAGGTGTGTTTTGTCATCACCAATGACAAACACGCCTCCTCTCAAAGTGAGCATGTTGGTTCAATGCTCTTCCAGGGCAGACCATGCGCAGAGCTCTGCTGAAGAGCTCTAGCATGAGAAAAAAGTCCTGTATTTGTTCTGCACAGTGCAAGCAAGTTTAATAACATGCTTGCACTGTGTTTCCTTGTAACTTGTCTCTGGTGTCTATAAATGGATACCAGGAGACAAAAGGCCAGGAAAGAGTATTGTGCATGTGTTTGGAGCCTGCTTGTGGTATTGCGTGTGTGTAGAGTGAGCTGGTCGTGGTGTGGTATTGTGTAATAAGGTCGGTTTTAGTCGTGTTGTGTTTGTGGTGTAATGTGATGCATATGTGGCTATGGGCTGTAGAGAATGTGTGTATTGGGGATATAGCAAGTGTGTGCATACAGGCTATAGTGTGTGTGTGTGTTTAGGGGTGTAGTATGTGTTTGCTTACAAGGAATCTAGTGTGTGTGTATAGGGGATCCAGAGTGTGTATGTTAAAGGACCACTATAGTGCCAGGAAAACATACTCGTTTTCCTGGCACTATAGTGCCCTGAGGGTGCCCCCACCCTCAGGGACCCCCTCCCGCCCGGCTCTGGAAAGGGGTTAAAACTTACCCTTTTCCAGTGCCGGGCGGGGAGCTCTCCTCCTCCGATCCGCCCCGTCGGCTGAATGCGCACGTGCGGCAAGAGCTGCGCGCGCATTCAGCCGGTCGCATAGGAAAGCATTTATAATGCTTTCCTATGGACGCTTGCGTGCTCTCACTGTGATTTTCACAGTGAAAAGCACGCAAGCGCCTCTAGCGGCTGTCAATGAGACAGCTGCTAGAGGCTTTGGGGGAAGGCTTAACCCATTGATAAACATAGCAGTTTCTCTGAAACTGCTATGTTTATAAAACAATGGGTTAACCCTAGAAGGACCTGGCACCAAGACCACTTCATTAAGCTGAAGTGGTCTGGGTGGCTAGAGTGGTCCTTTAAGAGTGTAGTGTGTGTGTGTGTGTGTGTGTGTATATATATTTGGATGTATTGTGTATGTGTGTGGTGCAGTATGTGTGTGTGTGTGTGGGGGGGGTGCAGTATGTGTGTGTGTGAGAGTGCCGTGTGTGTGATGTGTGTGAGAGTACCGTGTGTGTGTGAGAGTGCCGTGTGTGAGTGATGGGTGTGAGAGTGCTGTGTGTGAGTGATGGATGTGAGAATGCTGTGTGAGATGGGTGTGAGAGTGCTGTGTGTGAGAGAGTGCTGTGTGTGAGAGTGCTCTGTGAGAGTGCTGTGAGAGAGTGCTGTGAGTGTGATGGGTGATGCTGTGAGTGTGATGGGTGTGAGAGTGCTGTGAGAGAGTGCTGTGAGTGTGATGGGTGAGAGAGTGCTGTGAGTGTGATGGGTGTGAGAGAGTGATGTGAGTGTGATGGGTGAGAGAGTGCTGTGAGTGTGATGGGTGTGAGAGTGCTGTGTGAGAGAGTGATGGGTGTGTGTGAGAGTGCTGTGTGAGAGAGTGCTGTGTGAGAGAGTGCTCTGTGAGAGTGCTGTGTGAGAGTGTGCTCTGTGAGAGTGCTCTGTGAGAGTGCTGTGAGTGTGATGGGTGTGAGAGAGTGCTGTGTGTGTGTGAGAGCTGTGTGAGAGAGTGCTCTGTGAGAGTGCTGTGAGTGTGATGCTGTGTGAGAGAGTGCTGTGTGTGATGGGTGTGTGAGTGCTGTATAAATGTTATTGTGTGTGTGTAGGGGGGGTAAATAAAAAAATAAAAAAACAGGCATTATGTCCCCCCCTCCCTTCTTACCTTTAGCCTTGGAGGAGGGGGTGGCGGCATGCTGGTGACTGGGAGGCCGGGAGGCAGTGTTCCCTGGTGGTCCTCGTGGGTGAGTGAACTCTAACCTGTGAGGCTAGAGTTCACTCTCGCGAGATCCGGTCGTTGCCATAGCAACGCGCCGGATCTCGCGAGAGGAACCCGGCGGAGCCGCAAGTTAGAGTTCCGCCGGGTCCTCTCTCCAGCCTGGCTGGCTCCCTCCCTCCCTCTCTCCCCGCCGGCGGCCGCATGTGGGCCGGTCAGGGAGATCCTTGATCTCCCCACCGGCCCGTCGTGGCAAACAGCGGGGCCGGCGCTCGGACCTCCCCTGCCGGCCTCGGCCCCACGGACACCGCGGCCCACCAGGCATTTGCCCGGTGTGCCCGATGGCCAGTCCGGGCCTGCTTTGTTGACTCTAGAGAACCTCCTGAGATATGGCTACCACATGCAAGGAAGGCAGCAGGCGCGCAAATGACCCACTCCCGACGCAGGAAGGTAGTGATGACAAATAACAATACAGGACTCTTTAGAGGCCCTGTAATTGTAATGAGTCCACTTGAAATCCTTTAACTCTGATCAATTGGTGGGAAGTCTGGTGCAGAGCCACTGACCCGTGTGTGCTGCAGCTGAAACTCCACTATCGCCTGCTGCTGCTCGCACAGTCTCATGAGGTGGTGAACGGGAAGGCTGAAGTTACGCTGCAGCGCAGACAGGCGAGCAGCAGCAGGATGACAACGCCAAAAGCGTGCACAGCCGCTACAGTGAATGTCACATCCTGTTCCACGTTGCGGATCAGTCTGGTGATGGCTTCTGGTATCAAGTACTCTTTTTTACTGAAGCTGCATCAGGGTCCTGGTATGTGGCCGCACAAACGCTGGTGCTCAACACCAGGGGGTGTGCGGTTACACTGCACCAGACCCTGCTAATCCATTCCACACTGTGACTCCTAACTTCGACATCAGGCATACTGGGTCCCGGTCGTCCGACCGCCGCCCAGACAGTGTCTGGGTCCTGGTCACCGGACTGCCCACCTCACTGTGAAACTACGAATGGATCGTTAAATCTGGTATGAACCTGAACTTTGCAGTTCGGGTTCGCTCAACTCTATTATGGATCCTTTTATCGCTGCATGTATCACTTGGATAACTGGTAATTCTTGAGCTAATACATGCCGACGAACGCTAGGGGACGGCCGCTCCGCTTTTGCACTCTGCTCCCTCTTATGCTGTGCTGGTGCCTCTGTGCGACCAGCGCCTCTTCCTCCAAACTGCACACGTCACTTGCATGACCTTGATTCCATGTGGGGTCTAGGACCTCATCATCCTCCACATCATCTTCCACCCACTCCTCAACCCTGCCCTCCTTGCTGGTATGCACACTGCAGAAAGCGAAAGCAGTTGGCACCTGTGTTTTTCCAGCATGTAAAGTCTGCAAAGGACATATGGAAATTGTTTTAGAGCTTCCTCCAGGCAACTGTTTTCCCTATAAACTGACCTCTCAGTATTGCCCCAGAATTACAATATTGTTGAAGTACTTCTTAGCTATTGATCACTGGTTTATCTGGTAGTTTCTAGTGTGGAAAATATCAATCTGTTTTCTATCACTTAGATCTGTGTAACACGTGTTGTAGGTGTGAAACAATATTACAAGTGACCGAAGTAGTAAATTCGACTCAAAGTTATGCTTCGATTTGAATCTCAGATATAAAGTGAACACCCCAAATAAAAACAAAAAAAAAAAAAAAAACTTTTTAAAACTCCAATGTGAGCAGCAGATTAGCAGCAAAACAATTAGAATGTTTACAATTGCGCTGTAACCGCAGTATTACACACTTCTATTTGACTCTCAGATATGAAGTGCACCCCAGGCCCCAAAATGTACTATTTAGCAGATTAGCAGCAAAACAATTAGAATTTTTACAACTGCGCAGTAAGCGCACTATTAGACGCTTCTATTTGACTCTCAGATATGAAGTGCACGCCCCAAAATGTACTATTTAGCAGATTAGCACCCAGAAAATAAGAATGTTTACCACTGCGTTGTAATCACACTCTTAAACACTTCTATTTGACTCTCAGATATGAAGTGCACCCCACTAAAATACTATTTAGCAGTTTAGGACCCAAAAAAATGTAAGTTTTAAAACTGCAATGTGACAGCAGTATTTGACGATTCTATTAGACTCTAATATATGAAGTGCACCCCACTAATGTACTATTTAGCACCACAAAAAATTAACTTTTTAAAACAACGATGTAACCGCGGTATTTGAAGCTTCTATTTGACTCTCAGATATGAAGTGCACCCCACCCCACTAATGTACTAGCATCCTCTCCCTACACTAATAAAACCGCATGTGCATGCGACGCTACGCAACTCTAGCTTATATATAGAGGCTGGGTCACATGCTGCACTGGCCAATCATAGCCATGCCATTAGTAGGCATGGCTGTGATGGCTTATAAGGCCACACAAGTCAAACGCTTGTTGATTGGCTGCCCTGCAGCCTTTCAAAACGTGCCATTAAATTGCCAACACCGAATTCCAACCCGAACATACAGTGATATGTCTGTGTTCACGTCCGGGGTACGAACCCAAACTTTACAGTTCGGGTTCTCTCAACTCTACATACCAGTTGTGTATGCATAAGTATTTATCATCCTCCTAAGCATTCCACATGTAGGTCTTTTTATTGTACGTCATATATCTCCTGTCTTTTCCATCACGGCCGCTAGCCTGTTCAGCCACTTTATATACAGTTATATACACTTTATATACAGTTTCTGTTCTTTTCACTGTTTCATAAACTAGATGATTTTTTGTAACTATCGAGTTCTCTACCATCTCATCACGAACATGTCTTAGTTACATACACAAACTCCACAACCATTCTCCGATTTAAATCCAACTTTCACCTGCATTATTCTCAACACAGCCCGCACAGCCACCCTGAAACTCAAGATACAAATCGGGATACGCATATTTCCTACTCTTGGCATCACTATGCCTTTACAACGTGTGTTCATATGCCCTGTAATGGGCAACTTGCCACAGACTAATTCGGCACCTCATTTGGGCATTTCATTGAAAACATTTTATAGATTTTGGATTAAGAATATAATGTCTTGTTTTAGGTTCTGGGTAGCACATTTATAGGCACCTAGTATACGGATATCATTATTTACAGTTATGTAGCAGTAATATTCCCTCAATCTGATTATCCTAATGCCACATACAGGTTTACCTTCAATGTGGCATATTAGATGAGTTATGATAAATGATACGCCTTGAGTCACACTGTCTACTACCGGATATACTCTAGAATAAGCAGAGTTTTTCGGGACACATTTTTTGTGCTGAAAAAGCCACTTACATTGCCATAATATAGAATAGAACTGCCGGGCTCACTACAAGCCGGCTGGTCAGGGGGGGCCACAGCAAATGTTTACTTACTTTTCCTGCAGCTCCCAGTTTAAATCTCGCGAGACCCGCGTCCGTCAGAGCTAAACGGAGCTGCTGTACAGGTAAGTAAACGCTTGCTGCCGGCTCCCCCACTGCACAGCCCATGCCACTGGACCACTAGGGAATCATATAGCCCCCCTCCCTGGACAGGTAACAAGCAGGGAGGGGGGACAAAAAAAATAAACAATTTAAATATCAAAATAATCAAAATAATAATATTTTAAAAAAATATTAAAATAATGATATTAAAATAAAATTTAAAAAATTTAAATAATAAAGGTGCCCTCCTCCCACCCAGTTTACACACACACACACACTGCATTATATACACACTGCATTCATACAAACACACACTCTGCATTATATACACAAACACTGCATTCATTATATACACACTAAACAAACACACACACACACTCTGCATTCATTATATACACACACACTGTAAATAAATATTTAATTAATGTAATTTTATTGAGATCTAATTTTTATTTGGAAATTTACCGGTAGCTGCTGCATTTCCCACCCTAGGCTTATACTCGAGTCAATACGTTTCCCCATTTTTTTTTTGTGGTAAAATTAGGGGCCTCGGCTTATATTCAGGTCGGCTTATGCTCGAGTATACGGTACATATGCATTTCTGCACAGTCTATGGTTTTGCTTACAAACATCTTTATGTGTTATGTCTGATCATATTTTGAGATTTCCCTAAATATGATTGCATGGTTTAACACTACAGTTCCCGTCTGCGGATATTTGGTCCTGTGGCTTGCCGGGATGCCATGGAGCCTGTACATAGGGGGTACGGTGGTACTCACGAGGTATTGCTAACATCCATTTCCTTATGTCTCATGAAATCATATTCTTTTAAAGATTATCAATTCAGAGCATCATTTGCTCTTCAGACCTCGCACCCATTTGTCACGGTTCTTTCTGTAGGTTATAGACCTCTCTTTCCCTTTTCTTACTGCAGATTTCAGTTACAGGTTACAACCATACCATACAGAACTAAACAAACTCTTACGAAATACGAATTCAGGTACATTTTTAGCCACGTTGGCTCCCACGCAATATAGACTTTTTTTTTTTTTTTTTTTGTAATGAGTAGGTCTTACTGGCTTATAGGGATCTAGGTGACCAATAGATGTTATGTTTCTGGCATCTTTTCCTTGAAGTAAGAGGTCACACGCATGGGCGTAGGAACCCAAAACAATCTGGGGGGGATAGCATTTTTACTCGCCGGGTATATTCTTATTCCGTAAACTATGAGTTTTTTTATCCCATTGCACAGCGCTACGGAATTTGCAGTTGCTATATAAATGATTAAATAATAACTTTAAAGGGTCACTACAGGGAAGGGATTTTACTTACCTGGATACAGCGCCGGCATCCTCCTGATGCTGCGCCCCCTATTTCGTCAAAATAACGAAATAGGAGGGTGCGAGCAGGGAGCAATAAAACGCTTCTATTCAGAAGCGTCATTGCTCTCTGGTGCGCATGCGCAGCTTTGCCGCACATGCGCAGATACTTCATATGGGGCGGCATTCATGTCTCGACTAGGAAGCACCTCTAGTGGCCATCTGAGTGTCCACTGGAGGTATTCCTCATCAGTAATGTAAATACTGCCTTTTTACGAAATGGCTGTGCTTACATTAAAAAGCCTGCAAAGACATGCTATAGACACCAGAACTACTATGTTTAGCTGTTGTGGTTCTGGTAACTATAGTGTCCCTTGAATATAGAGAGGAAAAAAGAATCATCACAAATGTAAGAAATAAAATGTCTGTATCATTATTCTAAAAATTATTTTAAAAAATATGCACATTCCTAGCTTAATTTTTAGCACGACATATACACAAACATTTTGTACTTTGCAGATTACTTTTTATATTTTTTTTATACGTATACAGATTGTGTAATACTGCCCCTGACTTAGGGTGACCACATTTCCTAACTGCCATTCAGTGACACTTTCAGAAATGCATTCCATACATTTTACTACCCGTCTCTACCCCTTCCATTTATATTAGAACCCCTTTCCATGTAAATTAGAGATTAATGCCACAAATAATATGCTAGATTACCTACTTACAACCAGATGAGGATGATGATGGGCTCTAGCTGCAGTCTGGCTCCACTGTTCTGGTGTAGAACAGGCTCTCTGGAGGCTGTTTGTAACTGTGGTCACAAAAATCAATGTTCTGGGAGAACGGGAAGCAGCTCCATTTTTGGGGGGGCCCTTTACACAGCTCAAGGTCTGGGTCCCAGGGTCCACCTTCATGTTCCACCAATGAGTTTGTTCACAGGGGGTGGAGTGTGTAGGGGATGTCCTGATATGTGTGTAAGAAATGCATTGTGTGAATCTGTGTTTGTATGTGTAAGGGCTGCAAGGTGTGTTTCTGTGTATGTACGGGATGCAGTGTGTGTACGGGGTGCATTTAGTGTGTGTAAGGAATGCATTGTGTGTTTCTGTGTGTAAGGTTTGCATGATTGTGTGTGTGTGTGTGTGTGTGTGTGTGATGTCAATCTCTCTCCCTCCCTTGTCACTCTCTTTCTCCCCCTCCCTCCCTCCCTTGTCACTCTTTCTCCCCCTCCCTCCCTCCCTTGTCACTCTTTCTTCCCCTCCCTTGTCACTCTTTCTTCCCCTCCCTTGTCACTCTCTTTCTTCCCCTCCCTTGTCACTCTCTTTCTCCCCCTCCCTCCCTTGTCACTCTTCCCTCCCTTGTCACTCTTTCTCTCCCTCCCTCGTAATTTTCTCCCCCTCCCTTGTCACTGTTTCTCCCCCCCCCTCCCTTGTCACCCTCTACCCCTCCCTCCCTCCTTTGTCACTTTCTCCCCCTCCCTCCCTCCCTCCCTTGTCACTCTTTCTCAAACCGCAGCACTTCTGCTCACAGTCGCCGTGGCTTGACTGGGGCCCTGGAACCGCTCCTTCCTGGAGCCGAGTGGGGAATTCGCTCTAGACACCCCCTGCCACTGGAAGACACTCAGTCCTTGGAGCTCTAGTCCTTACAAGGACTTTCCCGGTTGAATCCCCTCCAAGCTGGTACAGCAGACACAGGGGTTAAATCTTTCTTCCCTCCAATAACAGGATGACACACATTTTTGGAGTCAAAGCTGGAATGCTTTAATGGCAGCCACAACTGGCCTTATATGCATGTCCCCCATGCAAAGGGCACTCATCCCTGGACCTGAGAGTAATCCACAGTAGGAACAAATACACAATTAGATTCGCTCTCAGGTCCAGGACACTCCCATACAAAATCAGACAATCCCTCCTCTGTGCCTGCGAGATAATTGGATCAGGAACCATACTAATCTAATCCAATTATCTCCAAGCACAGAAAAAACATACTATTTCCAAAACACCCCACAATTACCCTAAAAATACATTAGATGCTGCCCCACCCTCCACTCCCTTTATTCACCATACTCTTCTAGTGCAGGCCCACTTTAATTACTGGCCTACAGCATACGTCGGTTTCGGCACATCTAAACCAACTTTTTCTTATCACAGGTTTGCTAATAACAATCTTACTTTATATCATAATCATTGCCGCCCTGAACAAAAATATATATATTTGAGAAAGGGAGGCTCTCCCGAAAACTTAGCATTAGAAATTTTTGTTTGTCCAATAAAAAAGGTATTACAAGATACAAATTGTATCTGTTTTTTTAAATCTACATCACTGGACTAATACGGCTACAATCTCTACTTGAAAAAAATAAAATAAAATTATATATATAAAATAAAGCCTTTTGGAATTCTATGGTTTTCCATATCAGGACATAATAACAATCAACAGTTTCTTAGCAGGTCTTAAAGATGGTTAAATACAACATCAGATGAACAACAACGCATGACATATTACATAGTGTTGTGAGTTAACAAAAATAAATCCAAAGTGGAGAAGCCATGCGTGGAAAAACTAAGTACACCTTATGACTTAACTTGTAGAACCACCTTCAGCCACAATAACTTAAAGGGACACTATAGTCACCAGTGCAACTACATGTATTCCTGACCCTATAGTGTTAACACGACCATCTCTCCCCCCTGGGTCCCTCATGCCTCCATAAATATAGTAAAAATCTTACTGTATTCAAGCCAGAAGCTGTAAATCTGCATGCTGTTAGACTCAGGAAAAACAAGCAGTCTGCTTCCCCATAGGATTGGCTGAGACTGACAAGGAGGCAGATCAGGGGCAGAGCCAGTATGATTCAAACTCAGTCCTGGCCAATCAGCATCTCCTCACAGAGATGAATTGAATCAATGAATCTCTATGAGGAAACGTCAGTGTCTGCATGCAGTGGGAGGAGATACTGAATCACAGGATGCTCGTGCACAGCAGATCTGAGTGGATGGCCTCCATCAACTCAGAAGTCCCTCTGGTTGACTCTGAGTGACTGCAACTGGAGGTGTTCCTAGCTTTCAATGTAAACACGGTATTTTCTCAGAAAATACAGTGTTTACATGAGAGGCTCCAGGGAGCTATAGTTCTCACCTGAACAACCTCATTAAGCTGAAGTTGTTCAGGTTACTATAGTGTCCCTTTAAAGTAATCGTGCAGATTCTCTGAAATCTACTTCTAGTGGAAGAACTTTGTGTATTCCTGGTTTCATTAATGGCAGTGCATGTGTTCCAGCAGAGCACGCATGTACATTAGCTTCTTTTCAGGATCGTTCAATTCGGAGCATGCGCAGCAGCCGCAGGATTGTTTCAGGTTGCTGAATGTTATGCCCTTGCTCTGTTCTTTGACAGTATTAGGAACTGACTTCTGTTACTTTGTTTTAGATATATACTGGAAGCACTCTATGCTTTCTATAGTTTACATATACAGGTGATACTCGAAAAATTAGAATATCGTGCAAAAGTTAATTTATTTCAGTAATGCAACGTAAAAAGGGAAACTAATATGAGATAGATGCATTGCATGCAAAGCAAGATAGTTCGGTCTCATGTCTCTCATCTTTCTCTTGGCAATGGCCCATAGATTCCCTATGGGGTTCAGGTCAGGCTAGTTTGCTGGCTAATCAAGCACAGTCATTGAACCAGGCTTTGGTGCTTTTGGCAGTGTGGGTAGGTGCCAAATCCTGCTGGAAAATGAAGTCAGCATCCCCATAAAGCTTGTCTGCGACAGGAAGCATGAAGTGCTCCAAAATCTCCTGGTAGACGGCTGCGTTGACCCTGGACTTAATGAAGCACAGTGGACCAACACCAGCACATGACATGGCTCCTCAAATCAACACAGACTGTGGAAACTTCACACTGGACTTCAAGCATCTTGCAGTGTGTGCCTCTCCACTCTGGGTCCTTGGTTTACAAATGAGATGCAAAAGTTGCTCTCATCAGCAAAGAGGACTTTGGACCACTGAGCAACAGACCAGGTCTGTTTCTCTTTAGCCCAGGTAAGACGCTTCTAGCGTTGTTTGTTGTTCAGAAGCGGCTTGACAAGAAGAAAACGACATCTGAAGCCCATGTCTGTGTGTGGTGGCTCTTGATGAACTGACTCCAGCCTGTCCAATCCTTGTGAAAGTCCCCAACACTTTTGAATGGCCTTTTCCTGACAATCCTCTCCAGGCTGCGGTCATCCCTGCTACTTGTGCATCCTTTTTCTTCCACACATTACCCTTCCACATAACTTTCTATTAATGTGCTTTGATACAGCACTTTGGGAACATCCAACTTCCTTCGCAATTACCTTTTTGAGGCTTTCCCTCCTTATGGAGGATGTCAGTGATGGTTTTCTGCACAAGTGTCAGGTCAGCAGTCTTCCCCATGATTGTGATTCCTACTGAACCAAACTGAGAGACCATTTAAAGGCTAAGGACCCTTTGCAGGTGTTATGGCTTACTTAGCGGATTAGAGTAGGATACTGAGCCTAGAATATTCTAATTTACTGAGATTGTGGATTTGGGGTTTTCATGAGCTGTAAGCCATAATCATCGCACTTATGACAAATCACGGCTTGAACTATCTTGCTTTGCATGTAATGCGTCTATATCATATATTAGTTTCCCCTTTTACGTTGCATTACTGAAATAAATGAACTTTTGCATGATATTCTAATTTTTTGAGTATCACCTGTATTACATATGTTGAAAATGGCATTTAAAGAGATATTACTTTTGTTGTAAAATAGCCTCTCTGTCCAACTCCCCATGTCATTAAAATTGAATTTTAAAGTGAGACCATTTCTGATTGAGGTCATAAGAGTGCGACAACAGCCAACTTTAGTTTCAACTGTATGGCTTTGTCATTTCAATCCCACTCGCTCTCAAAAACCATTGCGTAGAAAACTAAATAAAAATGTAATTGTGGCATAGGCTTTTGTTCTAAAGCCTCTGTGGGCATGAACCTTTGCTATGCTTGCATGGAGGACGTGGCCAAGCAAACTGCTCATAGAAGGTCATCACAGAAAGATCTGGATCTCCCAAGCTTTGATGGAAGGGTTTCAAGCAATAACATCTAAACTTCTGGCTAAAAGACATACTGAGGAAAAGTCAGAATCCAGTTCTGAGCAAGACTCCATGCAGATTATTTCCTCTGAAGAAGAACAGGAATTATAATGAAAAGCCATAGATATCAATCAGTAGACATGCTGATCGATGCGGTTAGGTTAATCCTCAAATTTCCTGAGAAGACATCTAAAGCTGCAGCATCAGATATTTTTTTTCGAGGAGTTAAGATCTTTTACTTTACGTCATTAAAGACAGTATTTCAAATAAGTAGTCAAAACCAGGAATTCAGAGAATCTATCTTACAACAAATAGATGCTGTTTTGATTAGACTGGCTAAAAAGACCACATTGACAATTCATAGCATTGTATATGTTAGCGAACCTATGAAAAACAAATGGTTTCTGCTACTCTGGAAAATGAAAATTGAGAATCCATAGATTCTCACAATAACATGGAACCTGCATGCAGTTAATCCATCTCCCCAGTCTCTGAAACTTGCAACTTGGCTTTTGAGAAGAAATAATTAATAAAAACTGGAATAAACCCTGCAGTGGCAGACACTCTTCTGCTAGCTAGGAAGCCAGTTATTTCATACTTTGCTATGATAAAATATGGATCATGTTTAAGAGTGGGCAGCTAAAAAAGTGAATTATGTCCAGGTGTCAACCTAGTCAGCTCTGACTAATAGATGGGCTTTGGACTATGTGGTTGCCCATTTTCTGAGGGCAGTGTTGTGAATTAAACAGCCCTTGAAATCCCTATCATCTTCATAGACTTATCATCAGTACTTAAGGCATTCACAGAAGTTCCATTCAAACCTCTGGATGATATTTAGGACTATGTCTTAACATTGAAGACTGTATTCTTAGTAGCTATAACATCTGCTGAAATAATTATAATTGGTGTCAAGGTTACATCCACATTCTCCAAGATATATTTTTCCCAAATCCAAAGTCTCAAGAAGTAGAAAAATGGAGCCATGTACACTTTAAGAGATTTGTAAATGCTTACCTGGAAATGACAAACCGCTTCAGAAAATCTCAAACTATTTGTTTTGGCTGTGGGACATAGAAAATAATATAATGGATAATAAGGAGATGGATATATCAAGCCATTTCTAAAGCTTATGCTTTACAGAGTCATTATTCTCAATCCCGTTTAAAGCCTCACTTTTAGAGAAATGGCAGTATCATGGACATCTGTCGGATGTGTCCATGGATAAAACATGTAGGGCAACAACTGGGCCCTCCACATTGACTTATAAAGCATTATAAAATGGAAATTTCAAAAAGATTGTCCTCTGGCAAAAGTGTTTTTATGTCTGTCACAGCTAATAAATGTGTGTTTTCCAATTTTGGTGTCCCTCCCTGCAATAACTGTGCTATTAACTATTAGTAATGCTGTCATGCTTATCCAGGAAAGTAGAAAATTATCATAATAATTACCATCAATTTCTTTCCCTGGCTATTTTTCATGACAGCATCATGTTCCCTCCCATCTGGAATATGATTTAGAATTTGGGTATGGGACTGGCGATCCTAGGTGGAAGGAAGTTATTTATAACCTTAAAGGGCACACCAGGCACCAAAACAAAGTCATCTAAATTAAGTTGTTATGGTGTAATGAGGTCCCCTGTCTCACTCTTACCTCAAGTGGTTAGACTGTTTTCAAATGGTTTAACCCCAAAGTTGCCTCTAGCACCGATCTCAGCTTCAGAAATTTCAGTTTCAGGAAGGTCAGAGTACAATTGTACCTTTTGCAAGCCATTTTTGTGAATGGGGAGTCACTGATTGGCTGAGAGCATCAGCTGACCGCTCTCAGTCAATCTGTAGCGCCTCTGACTGGCGTCACTCTACACTTCCTAAAATTAAAATTTCAGAAGCTGGATGATGTTCGGGGAGGAGCTGAGATCGGAGCTGGAGGCAACTATGGGGTATACCATTTGAAATCCGTTTAACCTGTTAAGGTAAGAATGAGACGGGGAGCCTCCTGGCACCATAACAAATTCATTAAGATTAAATTGTTATGGGGGGCGTGGCCTGGACACCGACGGGAGCAGCCGCATGTAAACGGAGTTCCGCGCCAACAGGCCTAAATTGAGCAATTGTCATCAAAAGAACGGCAGAAAACAATTACCACATCAACAATGTCTCACCCCAAGACCAAGAGACAAGCTGAAAAGCCGGACAAGACGCAGTTTTTCGCCCCAAAGCAAAATGCTCCACGAGAGTCCTCTCAGCCGGCGGGCAATCAAGATGGCGCCGACGACATTAACGAGGCGGCTCACTGTGCGCCCAATGATCAGGGGCCTCTGACTCAGGCAATAATGCAAAGCATGCTAGATGGGATGTCGATCAAAATAATGAAAAGTGTACAAACCTCCATAGGTGATCTGCGCAAAGAACTCATAGATCTCGGCTCCAGGACCTCTAGAATTGAGGAGAAAATGGCCGATGCTGAGGAAGCGCATAATGAACTAGCAGACCGACTGCAGCAAATGGCAGAGCGTCTCACAACGCAGGAGGTAAAATTGGCAGATATAGAAGACAGAAGCCACCGTAACAACCTGCGGCTGTGGGGGCTGACGGAATCTGTGTGCATAAACGACCTGGCAGCACATGTCACGGCCTACCTCAAAGCATTAGTGCCTGACATCCCACAGGACATGCTCCTCTTTGACCGCATCCACAGGTCGGCGAGACCTAGGTTTCTGCCCCAAGACGCTCCCAGGGACATATTGGTGCGCATGCACTACTATCACACCAAAGAGGCTATTCTGAAGAGCAGTAGAACACGCAAAAGGACTTACCAGAGCAGTACCGCAGCATCATGCTGTTCACGGATGTCTCCGCATACACCCTTCAAAAGAGAATTCCAGGACATCACTGCAGCGCTTAGAGAACACTGCATATTATACCACTGGGGATATCCAGTTAAGCTGCTGGTACAGAGAGCAGGAAAAACCACGGTGATCACAACCCCAGAGGAAGGGGCCGACACCCTGAGAGAATGGGGCATAGAAAGAGAACCCCAGAACAACCGATCTAAAGAGCCAAGAAGATTAACACTGGATTGAAAACGAGTGAAACACACATACAGGGAGTGCAGAATTATTAGGCAAGTTGTATTTTTGAGGATTAATTTTATTATTGAACAACAACCATGTTCTCAATGAACCCAAAAAACTCATTAATATCAAAGCTGAATATTTTTGGAAGTAGTTTTTAGTTTGTTTTTAGTTTTAGCTATGTTAGGGGGATATCTGTGTGTGCAGGTGACTATTACTGTGCATAATTATTAGGCAACTTAACAAAAAACAAATATATACCCATTTCAATTATTTATTATTATCAGTGAAACCAATATAACATCTCAACATTCACAAATATACATTTCTGACATTCAAAAACAAAACAAAAACAAATCAGTGACCAATATAGCCACCTTTCTTTGCAAGGACACTCAAAAGCCTGCCATCCATGGATTCTGTCAGTGTTTTGATCTGTTCACCATCAACATTGCGTGCAGCAGCAACCACAGCCTCCCAGACACTGTTCAGAGAGGTGTACTGTTTTCCCTCCTTGTAAATCTCACATTTGATGATGGACCACAGGTTCTCAATGGGGTTCAGATCAGGTGAACAAGGAGGCCATGTCATTAGATTTTCTTCTTTTATACCCTTTCTTGCCAGCCACGCTGTGGAGTACTTGGACGCGTGTGATGGAGCATTGTCCTGCATGAAAATCATGTTTTTCTTGAAGGATGCAGACTTCTTCCTGTACCACTGCTTGAAGAAGGTGTCTTCCAGGAACTGGCAGTAGGACTGGGAGTTGAGCTTGACTCCATCCTCAACCCGAAAAGGCCCCACAAGCTCATCTTTGATGATACCAGCCCAAACCAGTACTCCACCTCCACCTTGCTGGCGTCTGAGTCGGACTGGAGCTCTCTGCCCTTTACCAATCCAGCCACGGGCCCATCCATCTGGCCCATCAAGACTCACTCTCATTTCATCAGTCCATAAAACCTTAGAAAAATCAGTCTTGAGATATTTCTTGGCCCAGTCTTGACGTTTCAGCTTGTGTGTCTTGTTCAGTGGTGGTCGTCTTTCAGCCTTTCTTACCTTGGCCATGTCTCTGAGTATTGCACACCTTGTGCTTTTGGGCACTCCAGTGATGTTGCAGCTCTGAAATATGGCCAAACTGGTGGCAAGTGGCATCGTGGCAGCTGCACGCTTGACTTTTCTTAGTTCATGGGCAGTTATTTTGCGCCTTGGTTTTTCCACACGCTTCTTGCGACCCTGTTGACTATTTTGAATGAAACGCTTGATTGTTCGATGATCACGCTTCAGAAGCTTTGCAATTTTAAGAGTGCTGCATCCCTCTGCAAGATATCTCACTATTTTTGACTTTTCTGAGCCTGTCAAGTCCTTCTTTTGACCCATTTTGCCAAAGGAAAGGAAGTTGCCTAATAATTATGCACACCTGATATAGGGTGTTGATGTCATTAGACCACACCCCTTCTCATTACAGAGATGCACATCACCTAATATGCTTAATTGCTAGTAGGCTTTCGAGCCTATACAGCTTGGAGTAAGACAACATGCATAAAGAGGATGATGTGGTCAAAATACTCATTTGCCTAATAATTCTGCACTCCCTGTAGACTGTAGACCCATGCCGCCTGAGAGGGCATAAAGCCACAGACTTTGCAGAGCCGCAAGTATCAATAATGCATTAATGTTTCTGTCACTGTAATATCTATTACCCAAGGACTTGTCCATACCTAGCTAACTACCTTATGGATTGTACTATAAGCAGGGCGGGTAAAGCACCAGGGTGCAGACACGATAGGTGGAGATATAAGTGATAACTCTAAGCATTGAAGGGATTGGGATCCCTAGGAGGCAACCAAACCGAACCCCGACACCTAGTCTAGGGGTCAACTAAGTTATTATAAATATCTATACAAAAAAAAATTTAAAGTTAAACTAAAAATTAAAAACTCAATTAAAGGTACATACTGCCACAGACAAAAAGGCCGGTGTGCAGCGCATCTACCCCCCAGGTATAGGAGCACTAAGCTTCTACCTTCAAGGCACTTGGATGAAGTGCCGAGCCACAAACAGGGCACGGTTCAACTTTGTAAATACTTTCTTTGTTGTTTGGTTATGTTTTCGTGTTACGGTACTCAGTGGGAGGTGGCCTGTTGCCCGCACCGCTGGGGACTGGGCTTGGGACCAAGTGGGTGGTCTCACTTCTAACAATCACAATAGAGCACACGCTATCATCCAAAGTGGGGTGACATTACGAACCACTAACTACAGGGCACCTGTGGGAGGTCGCTACAGACCCTAGGGGTAGGTCCGCTCCGCTTTATGGTACTGGGAGGAGCGTGCCATCCCGCAACCACCAAACACTCGCAATAGACAGCACAACCCTACATGTCTGACCCTACATGAAAATATACACACATAACGTGAGGGGATTGAATATCCCAACTAAAAGACACTTACTAAACCGAGAGCTCAAAAAGCAAGGCGCAGAAGTGGTGTGCCTGCAGGAGACTCACTTCCGCACCGAGGACCACCCAAAGATTATGGAGCTGGAATATCCACACCAATTCCACTCTACTTCCCCGACTAAAGATAAAGGTACTTCTATCCTGATAAGTAGACATGTCTCCTTCTCCTTAAAATCATAACACATAGATCAATTGGGCAGATACGTAGTGATAGTGGGAACGATCAATGACATAGAGTACACCATTGCAAGTATATACGCGCCCAATCAGAACCAGAGAAACTCCCAAAACAAAATATTTCAAACCCTGGCACAAGGTATAACACTCATTTGCGGTGACTTTAACCACATTTTTGACCCGACCATGGACACGACCCTACGCCGATCTAGTGGCAGATACAAAACCCTCAGACGCCAGGGCAAGGCCCTCCAGACCCTATTACACACGTACCACTAGTGCGATACATGGAGAATCAAACACCCCTCGGAGAAGGCATATACGCACTTTTCACCCGTCCACAACTCATACTCTAAAATAGATGGATTTCTCCTCCAGGGCTCCCACCTCAATCAAATCCTAAACTGTAACATAGAACATATTACATGGTCAGATCATGCGCCAGTACTTGTGGAAATGAAAGACTTCAAACACCGCAGCCCATGGAGAATCAACGATTCTCTCCTTCTCAATCCGCAGTTTGTCGCCGACCTGACCACACAAATGAAACAGTACTTTGTGGAAAATGAGACGCCTGATGTATCGGCTACAACGGTCTGGATGGCCCATAAGCCGGTGGTCCGGGGACTGCTGATATGTCGGGCCTCATACCTCCGAAAATAGACACAAAAACTAACACTTGAGCTACAAAAAACTCTATGACCTAAACCTGGAGAACCAACTCTCCCCCACTGATGACAGACGCAGGCACATAATGCAAATCACTAGGAGTCTGCACACACAAGCCCTAGAAAACACAGAACACAACCTGAAACGCCTGAAACTACATCAATATGCCCAGGGCAACAAAGCTAGCAAACTACTAGCGCACAGACTTAAGACACGACAACCCTCACAAAAGATCGATTACCTCACCTCACACACAGGCCTGAAACTCACCACTCCAAAAGCCACTAGTGATGAATTTGCGCATTATTATGCCAAATTGTACAATTTGCAACTAGACCCCACAACCCCGCAACCAATAGAGAGGAATATACAGATGTATTTGAGAGACACACAGCTGCCCCGACTCACTGCCCAACAGCAGTTGGAACTCACAAAACCACTATGTGAAGAGGAAATAAGGAATGTAATAAATACCCTACCATTGGGCAAGGCCCCGGGACCTGATGGGTTGGATTAAACATACTACAAGAAGTTCAGCGCCACCCTAGCACCATACTTAGTCAAAGCCTATACACAGGCCACTGCAGACAGAAATCTACCCCCTGAGATGTTAACTGTGCACATAGTTGCTCTACCTAAACCAGGGAAGCCACCCACAACCCCACAGAACTTTAGGCCCACATCCCTACTGAACACCGACGCTAAAATCTTGGCCAAAGCCTATGCACTACGGCTGGGGTCAATATTGCCAACAATTATCCACAGCGATCAAGTAGGCTTTATCAAGGGGAGGCAGGGGTCGGACAATACTAGGAAAGTGCTAAATATTTTACATTATCTCCGTAAACAGAAGCAAGGGGGGCTGATGGTCTCCTTAGACGCAGAGAAGGCCTTTGATCGCCTAAATTGGCAATTCCTGCGTGCAGTGTTGCACAAGTTTGACATCCCGGAGGGGTTTGTTTCGGTAGTGGAAGCCCTGTATAGCTCCCCAAGGGCCCAGGTGCTTAACTCGGGGTTCCTCTCAGAGCCAATAAAGCTATCGAATGGCACCAGACAGGGGTGCCCCTTGTCGCCCCTGTTATATGTTCTAGCCCTAGAACCGTTAACGGTGAAGATAAGAAATAACCCAAACATACATGATGTCAGGATCAATGAACGGGAATATAATACCAACCTATTTGCAGATGACGTCCTGTTGACACTTACCCAACCCCAGATCTCCCTCCCCAACCTACTGAAAGAGATAACTATATATGGAACCCACTCATATTACAAACTCAACATTACAAAGACACAGGCCATGGGGGTGGGTATCCCGGCAAGCACACTAGACCTTCTACAGAGGTCATTCACACTAGATTGGAGACAGGACCATTTAACTTTCTTAGGAATCAATATTACAAAAAATCCAACAAACCTCATAGCTGTGAACTATGACCCACTGCTGAAGACTATAGCAAACACATTGAAGGGGTGGGAAGGCAAGTTCCTTTCGTGGCTGGTCAGGATGGCCGCAGTAAAAATGATAGTGCTGCCGAAATTCCAATATTTAATAAGAACCCTACAAATCCACATACCAAAAAGCTACCTAGATAACCTACACAAGCTCTTTACGAGCTTCATATGGGCCTATCTAAAAGAGTGGCAGCAAAAGTGCTGTGCAGGCAGCAGGCAAATGGAGGCCTGGGAATGCCGGACGTTAGGCAATACTACAAGGCGGCTATCCTGGCCACTGCTATACAAACACATGCCAGTGAGGAAGTACCACAGTGGGTAGACATGGAGGCCTTCTGGGCATGTCCCAAAGGCTTAATATATGTTTTGGATACCTCACAGGAAAATTCACCAGGATTTGCCACCCACGACACAACTCTTATTGAAAGTATGGGACACTGCCACAAAACAGTGGGGACAAGACAGGGGGTGGGCGCAAGCGACCCCCCTATACAGCCTATATCTGGCAAACCCAGCCTTTGACTATAGACCCTGGATAAGCCGGGAGTGCAATTGGGTAGGCCACCTATATGACAGAGACAAACTACTTGACTTCCCAGACATACAACGGAAATACATGCTACCACACAACACCATTTTCAATACCTACAGCTGAAATCCATGCTACAGGGATCTAACATTACCACCGCAACGGCTAACGCAAAACACATCGAACAGATGTGTACAGCTACAAAACAGCCCAAGAAGCTATTATCCACCCTTTATAATATGTTGATCCAACCGCACACAGACCCCCCAGACAAATATAAGGAAGCTTGGCAGGTGGACATAGGAAAGACCTTCACTGAACAACAATGGGGGAAAAGCATTCTTAGTGCACAAGAAGAGGACGAATTGTGCATCTCACTTGGAACAAATGCGCAAAATCCAACACCGTTGGTACATGGTCCCGGAGCGATTGGCAAAGATTTACCCAAATACCTCTAGTGTATGCTGGAGATGTCAGGGAGACAGGGGAACAATGTATCATATGTGGTGGACGTGTCCGAAAGTAGCAACGTACTGGAGGGAAGTTGAGGAAGTAGCGAGATTGGCCCTAGCCAGAGAACTCACACTTACACTAGAGTGCGGACTCCTATTTATGGGGTTGGAAGAGCTCAACATCACGGACTCACGACTAATATTTCATATCCTCATATCAGCAAATACCCTAATAGCTAGGGCATGGAAGCAAGATCACGCAGCCACTAGAGAGGCCCTGATTCAACAAATGACTATGAATCTGATATACGAAAAGGGATTGAACAGGCAAAGTCCCTCAAACAAATATGCCAACTTGGCCCATGCTCAGTGGGTATTGAGGGTGGGCAGGGAGGGGGAGTGAAACACATAGTGAGAGCTGTGACTGCCGCTTACCTGGAGTATAGCGGACCACTAAACGTAGTAACCCACATGTACATAGTTGTATTGTTTATAGTTTTGAAGTAAAAAAAAAAAAAGAAGGGAGCCAGGTTGCAGGACCATGATTCACGATAAAGTCCAGTGGAGCGTACATGCACGAAATAACAAGGTGGATAGGCCGAGATACGGCCATTGAGAACAATGGCTCTAAAACCACATAAGGAATGCATACGGGACAATTAAGCAACACCGAAAGGTGACTCAAGATAAAAAATAGCTATGTGTTCCCCCTTGAACCTTCCTCCCTCCTCCTCCCCCCTTCCAAGTCCATTTCTGTACCCTCATCCTCCCCTTTTTCCTATTGCTACTGAACAATTGCTCATCATAAAGACAAAACTGCAATGTTGTACAACTTATGCACTCCCCTCCACCCAATTTCTCTTCTGTACCACTGGAAAATCCAATAAAAATTGTCAAATTGGAAAAAAAAAAAGATTAAGTTGTTATGGTGCCTAAACTGTCCCTTTAATGAAAATCAGAGTTCTAAAGGCGGGGCCAGCCTATTAGTGATTCTGAGGAAAAGAAAATTATGGTAAGTAAAACTAATTTCTACTTATTGCAATGCTACTTATTGCACCTTATTGAGTAAACATATGTTGCAGATAATTGATAAAGGAGCTACACCAGTCAATAATTATAGCTAAAAACTATAAGCTGTGATTTATGGGGCATGGTGGTCTGCATCTCTGTTCCCCGCCGCTGCGTTTGGTGGTGTAAAGTAGTAGTTGCATACAGTCCTCCTCCCCTGCCCCTCATCCTTTAGATGAAGATTGTAACAATGTCAGAAAAAAACATGTTATTGGTATCTAAATAATTAACTATTTTACCCTTTACCCTTTTACCCTTTTTTTCAACAGCAAAAATTTGTATTGCTACTCCATCAGTGTAACAGTGTGTTAATCTCTGGTTTCGCAGATTGCTCTGGCATAGAATCTGTTAATCATTGCATGTCTCAGGCAAACCATGCATTAATTTTTACTAGAGCCGCACGCTGGTGATGTCACTGTCTGAGGAAAAAGAACTCAGATTGACCCACTCCCAATTATGTAGCTGATCAGAGAACCATTCAATCAGTCTACTAGACATCGAAGGGATATCATGGCAACAGCCAATAACAATCCTCTGATCACAAATGTAGCAATGAACTGAGACGAAGGGAAGCATACGTTTTGTTACTAAGCAACAGTCGGGGAAAAAAAGCGATTTACACAATGAAACCAGAGCAATGCCAGTATATAAGCATAAGGAGCGGTAGCAGAAAACTTGTGGATAAATAAAGGAAGCTATGTTTGAAATGTAAGGATACAACCTCCGAAAGCCTAAAGAGAGAAAGGGGAGTTATCCTGTAATAGGATATTGTAAAGAATTGATAAGGAATTGTAAATTGTAGGTCAACGTAGCTGAAATGGAAAAGTGGGAGCAATTAGCTAAATTAAGAGTCCATTTATAGGAACTCTCCAAAAAACATACCCACTACACAGCATTTATAGGAACTCTCCAAAAAACATACCCACTACACAGCATTTATAGGAACTCTCCAAAAAATATACCCACTGCACGGCACTGTTGTGATTATGGTGCCACGAGTGTCATGGCGCCAATCATAGTAAGTAGTAAAACCAATCTGGAATGGTTTGTCTTACCTAGAGACCAATGGGCACTTTTTTCAACCTCAACTCAAGCTACAGGAAAAACAGAAACTCGCTGTCTCAGTTAAGGCTGGCAGCATCCAGCTTGCACTCTCAGTCAATGAGTTGCCCATACAATTCAGGGTTTAGTTCAGGAGAAGTAAGCTACTACAGAGATTCCGTTTTCCTGAGCTAAAACCTGCAGTACATTGCTATCATCTGATGAGGTAAGGCCTGCACCATTTCCAGCTCTCCTGTAGCTTTAGAGGAGGTCAGGACAGGTGCTTGTGAATCCCAGTTAAAATGGTTTGACTACTGACAGTCGCAGACATCCCAACATGCAAGAATGTATTTCAGGGAGGTGGCTTCACCAGCTACTGAGCTCCCCTCCACCCCCACCAAAACACACACAGATAAACACACACACTCTCAGATACACACTGTGGTTGCCACCTGGCCAGTATTTTACTAACCGATAGTTAAGGCTGTGTGGCTGGTGTCGGTATTGCAAAAATACAGACAATGCAAATGTGTCTGTGTGTGCATGTGTGTTTGTATGTATTCAGTAGTACGTATGTGTGTGTATGCATTCAGTAGTCTGTGTATGTATTCAGTAGTGTGTGTGTGTGTGTGTGTGTGTGTGTGTGTGTGTATGTAGTCATTAGTCTGAGTGTGTATATCCAGCAGTCTGTGTGAATGTATTTAGCAGTGTGTGTGTATGTACAGGGACGTTTTAGCCACGAGGCAAACAAGGCATTAGCCATGGGTGGCATTTTCCAGGAGGCGGCAAAAAAAGCCGCCTCCAAATGCCCAGGGCAAATGTCTTGTTAGACCCGCAGCTAACTTTCAAGCCAGGCGGGCGGGCGGCGCTGGCGGGGGGCTGGCAAGGGAGCACTTCCTCTGAGCTGTCTGCTCAGCTCTCTTGCGCTGGGAGCCAGAATACAACGTCATATTCCTGCTCCCGGCATCACTCTGCGGCGCATGAGGGAGCTGAGCAGAGTGCTCAGGGGAAGTGCTCCCTCGCCAGTGCCGCACGCCCAGCAGCCACTGGACCCCTAGCGAGAGGGAGAACCCCCCCCCCCAGCATTCCCAGAGGTAAGGAGGCTGGGGGGGTTAAATAAAAAAAAAAATGTGTTAGTGTGTGTGTGTGTGTGCCTAGGGCAGCACAAAACCAGGATACACCACTGTGTATGTATTCAGCAGTCTGTCTGTGTGTGTGTGTGTGTATTTAGCAGTCTGTGTGTGTATTTAACAGTGTGTTTGTGTGTGTGTGTGTTTGTGTGTGTACACAGAAAAATGAAATTGTAAGTATTTTTTTTAATGCTATATGGAATGTTCCTCTTACAAATGTATTTTACTTTCCTTTTATGTCACTCCATGTGATGTTACGTGAGGTGATGTTTTTTTAAGTCCCAGGCCTTATCTTGAGTCTACAGTATGTGTTAGCATATGTTGGTTATGTTGTTATGTGTGTTAGTATATGTCCATGGTAAGACTGGATTAAGATCAGATCTTATCAACAGAAAACACTAAAGCAGTCATACCTCCCAAGCTTTATGTATATGGTGGAGGTGGTGCTGGAGGGAATTTACAGGATGCAGCTATAAGAAAACACATACCCTACGCTAATCTATGGATTCCATCAGCATCCAGTCAAGGGTGGGCCACTGACGTGAATTAAGTTACTGGCACGGCCAAAGGGGGGATATGCCCAGAAAGTGGGTGGGTTTGCCCGAAGAATTGGAAGGTCAGCTATGCGTGAATACATGTCAGGCTGCCTGCCAATCATACAGGCTAACCAACTAAGGGCATACTGTGCAGACAGCACCCTGAGGTTGGCACAAATTATTCTAATGATGCGCTTGCTCCACGTTCTCTGGGGACTGGTCCTTGGCACTTACTTACCCACTCCTCTCCTTACCTTAATGTTACAGAGATCAAAGCAGCAAAGGCATTTGCACAGTGCGCAGTCAGTTTTACATGAACTAATTTCATTGTCAGACAGTCCACACAAGTTTTGTACTCCTACATTCCTCTTAAGTTCCCATACATCCTTAAAGTTTTCTTGTATGTGAAGAGTAGTAAAAATAAAAATATATCAATGTGCCTATTTTATGGGCATGGTCCTAAAGCTTCAGCTTCATCAGCTCATATGTTAATCTGTCCATGGATGTGTGTTAAAATGTGTTAGTTTGAGTGTTTAACACACCTTTAACACACATTTTAACACAAATCCTTGGATCAGGGCCATGGAGCTGAAGCTTCAGACACATCCCCATGGAATAAAGCTGATGCAAAGATTTATGGCACCGTAGGCAAACATCCAATTTGCTGACCCGTCTTGTATTATCTTTTAGTTCTTTCTCTTTTTAGTGGCTTCTCTCTCTTTTCTCCCAATTATCTGCATGCATTGTTTGTGTGTGGGAAGGTAGAGTGCATGTGTAGAGGGGCTGTGTGTGATGTGTATAAGAAGTCTTTCTCTCCTTTTCCTGATTATCTTATGTAGAGGGGAGGCTCAATCTACTTGTCCAGTGGGTCATTGGTCAAAAACAGTGGTCTTGTGATTTCCATGCACTTGTGAGTCCTGATCACTGTAAGTTCTTCTTCCAGTCTGGAACTGCCGAGTGAGATTGATGGTTGGGTAACCCTGGCTGCAGCCCTCTGTGTCAATCAGAAGTGCCAGGCAGCAAAGAATGTAGACCACATTCTCCCTCACTATTGCAAAAAGGTGCAGGGAGATTCTTTTTTTTTTTTTTTAAATGACCCACGTGGGAGAGAAGCCCCTTCAGATTTTCTAACTGGCCTTGGTAGAGCTCCCAACATTGGGAAAATGCAAATCGAGACGGGTGGGTGCCTAAAAGTGGCCATCGCAAGTGACTCAACCTGTGTCAGTGGTATCACTCATAATGGGAAGGACTGAAGGTGACTCCAGCCTACCGGTCATTGCAGAGAAAACTGATGAAGCACTCTCTCAGGAGGGTCCTAGAGCTTGTGCACATGTGCATGCGATGTGCCCAGTTATTCCTAATGTGAGAACCAGTGAAGTAAATCAGATTCGAAATAGGACTCTGAGATTGTGACTTTCCTCCCAAAATCAAAACAGTTGGAGGCCTGCAGTATAGCCTGCACTATAGCATGACTTTCCCCATACTAACAATGGTAACAAAATAAAGTAAAAAGGCTAACATCCAAGAAATGGCAAATGAGTTCTAATCAGTAAGCCAAGTTACTAGTCTTAATTTGGAACACTATGGGGAATGTCAGGATGAATCTGTATATGTTAAAGGTCTCTTTAGAGTTCTGTGTTGTGGTATCTGTGTTGTGTTGTGTTGTGGTATAATTTTTCTTCAGGCCCCAGAAGGCCTGATCAGTTGGTGCTTGTGACATCAGCTTCTATTAACTTTTCAATAGTGTAACTGTGGTTTGGACTGAAGCCTGGACGCATATACATTCTGCTGAAAAAATAATGTAAACAGCTTTAGTTGACTTGTCTCTACTGTCAATAAAGTTTCAAAGGAGTAAAGCACAGAGAGACATATCTCCCAAATGAATGGGGAATATTTTAAAAAGCTTATCTAGTGCATCCAGGGAACTCCACTGAGCGTCCATTGTCAACAGCAATATTCATTAGTAAATAGTCCTGCACTGGTACTTAATTAGTAAATATCCCTGCACCAGAACTGCAAATCAGAGCTAAGAGACAGGTTGGAATCTAACAGCCCTTAAACTCATGGAGGTGTGTTTACCCACTTTCCTTGTCAAGTTGAGGGTTTAAGTTAAGGTTGGAGAGGTTGAAAGTACATAACTTTGCATTTATCTACATTAAATTTCATCCGCCGTTGAGTGCCTAATCACTGGTAAAATCCGTGTTCAGATGGACATTGACATTGTTTAAGTCAATCCCAAGGTGAAGTGGCCATGGGAGTAGGCATCCCATCAGAACCCATCCAGGAAACAAGTGAAGATATGGATGAAAAGATCTCAAATAAAGATGATGGAATGGCTAACAAGAGAAGGAGAGTGTCCAGGAGTCCCAACAATCAAAAGTCTAAACCTTCTCATGTAAAGTCTCCTGCAAAGTTTTAAGAAAGCCCAGAGTGCCAGCACCAAAAGGAAGTTTGGAGCATATACCTCAAGGAACAGTAAAGGTGGTGTGGTGGCACAGTTTCTGGTGTTTTGTCAGAAGCACAAAGATGAGGTGATAATTGAGCACCCAGATGCATTAGCTGTTATGTCTGTCACGTATTTGACGGGAGGAGCCCAGGAGGCAGGAATCAGCCAAGGCGAAGTACCAAAGGGAAAACCAAATTCGTAGTCGAGGAAAGCCAGGGGTCAGTTCAGGCAGCACAGGTTCACAGACACTAATACAGGCAGAGGGTCAGATAACAGATAAATCAGATAAGGCAGGATAGGCACACTGAAGTTGACACCACAGTAAGCACAGTAGAAATGAGCAATGAGGTAGAGTTAGACTGAGATTATATAGGGGAGAGCTATCCACCTCTCACATTTTATTGGTTAGAAGGTGACTAGGACTTTAAACAACTTCAGCTGTACTGTTCCTTAAAGAGGCCGGCGTTCAGGTGAGCACGCCTAGTGTGAGAGCATCACAAGTGGCTTTAGCTGGGACCTCCCGCAGGTCGCAGTGTGGTGTGAAGAGACGCAGCACTGCATCCACATGTTGCAGGACCACCGGTTGGATGTATATGATGTTGTGCACGCTAAGGGGAAACCGCTTCAGCCGCGGCCAGAGATGCGGCGGGTGAGCACAGGTAAGTGAGGTTGTGACATCAGCAGAAGAGATTGAAGAGTTGCTTGAATCGCAATCGAATATGCTTGGTAATAAACCTCAGAGAGAAACACACACTCACCTATGCATTCTTGACTCACTAACGGGATAGAAATTTAAAGAACTAATTTACTTGTCAAAGGGAATAAAGCGGTAGCTCAATCTACTTGTCCTAGCACGTAAAATAATTTCAGATTTTGACACCAGTTTAGTCCCTGGAAATTGACTGGGTTATTCACTATTCACAAATTGAAATCCATCTGGATTTAAAACTGAGACAAAAGTAGCTGATCTGGAAATTTCTCTAAATTATAATCGTTTTCCATTCAGATTTAAATTGTGAAAATTCTGAATTTAGTTTCACCCTCTGCCTCTCATAATCTCTCCCTCTGTCACCCGCCTCATAGTGTATATGTGGTGACTGTGTGAACACTTGTTCGCATGTAGCCTGCGAGTAAGCTCTATGTGTATGTGTGCATGCATGCGTGCACGCTGTATGTAATGTGTGTATTGTGTTTGTCTGTGTAATTTGTTTGTCTCCCTCCTGCTTTACTTTATGCAGTGAGGTAGGCTATGGTCCCTGGTTGTTCATTGTAGGTTAAACTTACTGGTAGCTCTGTGGTCAGTTTCACAGTTTCTGCGCTCAGTGAGTCAGAGTGCAGGCTGGGAATACAGACGGCTGTTCTATGACTCATCAGTGAATGTCGTACCATGAGGGAGCAATTACTGTCCACCTCATGCACCCCTAAAGTAGTCTTGCTGGTTGCCCATGGCAAAAAGCAGAATAAAAATCACTGAAATTCCAACCCTGTCAAGAGATATACTAAGACAAAGTAGGGACTACTATGTCTCAGTATTTTCCTATGCCTGACACTTCTGCACTTTGGCACAGGAGCTGAGAAGAACCTGCCAGAGGAAGACAGCTGTGCCCATAAGAACTCACCTTAGCTGCTTCCCCCCCCCAAACCAGTGGGAATGTCACTGTAGGGGGTGTTTGTGATCTCTTCAAAGACCCCAGATGGTGACAGTGCCTCTTTAAGGGGCTGGGTTCACTAGAGTTCCACCATGTGGTCTGCTCCATATGGGCCCCATTGCTTGGCCAGGTCCCGCTGTCACCTCCAAATGCTGGCCCAACTATAACCCACAATCACATTGCCCCTGTCTCTCCCAGTGTGCCCTCATCTGGTGGATGTATTTCTGTAGAATGTTAATGTGTTAATGTGAGGGTGTATTATGGTGGTGCATCGGTGTGTGAATGTAGGGGATGTATTTCTGTGGTTAGCCAGTGCGTGAATATGCAGTGTATTTCTGTGGAGCTTCAAAGTGTGAATGTGTTTTTCTTTGGTTAACAGAGGACAAAAGAGAAACAGGACTTGCAGCTGGTGGTGTGTGTAGGCTTCCTGTGGTGTTGTGTGTGAATAAAGATTACTTGTGGTGTTGCCAGGGCCAGTGCAAGGATTTCTCCCAACCTAGGCAAAGATC
>OW240916.1:62432515-62477361 GCA_933207985.1 Pelobates cultripes
CTGGTGTCACCAGATCTAAGTGGTGGCACTGGTCACCGTATCCACTGTTAGCGTAACACACCCGCTTTAAGGACACTGACTGCTATTCAATCTATAACAGTGAAAAAAGTGTTTTTGTTTTAAATCCAAGCTATTGTGACACCAGATATAAGTGGTGGCACTGGTCACCGTATCCACTGTTAGCGTAACACACCCGCTTTAAGGACACTGACTGCTATTCAATCTATAACAGTGAAAAAAGTTTTAAATCCGCTTCTATTGTGACAACAGATATAAGTGGTGGCACTGGTCACCGTATCCACTGTTAGCGTAACACACCCGCTTTAAGGACACTGACTGCTATTCAATCTATAACAGTGAAAAAAGTTGTTTTTTTTAAAATCCAAGCTATTGTGACACCAGATATAAGTGGTGGCACTGGTCACCGTATCCACTGTTAGCGTAACACACCCGCTTTAAGGACACTGACTGCTATTCACCCTATAACAGTGAAAAAAGATTATTATTTTTTTTAAATCCAAACTATTGTGACACAGGATCTAATTAGTGGCACTTGTCAGCGTATCCACTGTTAGCGTAACACACCCGCTTTAAGGACACTGGCTGATATTCAATCTATAACAGTGAAAAGTGGTTTTTGTTTTAAATGTATGCTTTGTGTCACCAGATCTAAGTGCGGCACTGGTCAAATCAGATTCACTGTTAGCGTAACACACCGCTTTAAGGACACTGGACGCTATTCAATCTTTATAACAGTGAAAAAGTGTTTGTTTTTTAAATAAGCGTTTTGTGTCACTCAGATCTAAGTGGTGGCACTGGTCACCGTGACATCCACTGTTAGCTGCAACACACCCGCTTTATGACACTGGACTGCTATTCAATCTGGTATAACAGCAAGTGTTTTGCTCTTTAAATACGCTTTTGTGTCACCAGATCTAAGTGGTGGCACTGGTCAATGCGCATCCACTGTTAGCCACATCCCGGCGACACCGACTGCTATTCAATCTATAACAGTGAAAAAGTGCGTTTCTTTTTGTTTTTTAAATCCAAGCTTTGTGTCACCAGATCTAAGTGGTGGCACTGGTCACCGTATCCACTGTTAGCGTAGCACACCCGCTTTAAGGACACTGACTGCTATTCAATCTATAACAGTGAAAAAGTGTTTTTGTTTTTAAATCCAAGCTTTGTGTCACCAGATCTGAGTGGTGGCAATGGTCACCGTATCCACTGTTAGCGTAACACACCCGCTTTAAGGACACTGACTGCTATTCAATCTATAACAGTGAAAAAAGTGTTTTGTTTTTTTAAATCCAAGCTTTGTGTCACTAGATCTAAGTGGTGGCACTGACTGGGGAAATGGGCACAGTATGCACTGTGAGCCTGACACAGAAGCTGGCAGCAGTGGCAGACAACTGACTGCTATTCAATCTATAACAGTGAAAAAAGTTTTTTGTTTTTAAATCCAAGCTATTGTGACACCAGATATAAGTGGTGGAACTAGTCACCGTATCCACTGTTAGCGTAACACACCCGCTTTAAGGACACTGACTGCTATTCAATCTATAACAGTGAAAAAAGTTGGTTTTTTTTAAATCCAAGCTATTGTGTCACCAGATCTAAGTGGTGGCAATGGTCACAGTATCCACTGTTAGCGTAACACACCCGCTTTAAGGACACTGACTGCTATTCAATCTATAACAGTGAAAAAAGTTGTTTTTTTTTAAATCCAAGCTATTGTGTCACCAGATCTAAGTGGTGGCAATGGTCACAGTATCCACTGTTAGCGTAACACACCCGCTTTAAGGACACTGACTGCTATTCAATCTATAACAGTGAAAAAAGTTTTTTGTTTTTAAATCCAAGCTTTGTGTCACCAGATCTAAGTGGTGGCACTGGTCACCGTATCCACTGTTAGCGTAACACACCCGCTTTGAGGACACTAACTGCTATTCAATCTATAACAGTGAAAAAAGTGTTTTGTTTTTTTTAAATCCAAGCTTTGTGTCACCAGATCTAAGTGGTGGCACTGGCCACCGTATCCACTGTTAGTGTAACACACCCGCTTTAAGGACACTGACTGCTATTCAATCTATAACAGTGAAAAAAGTTGTTTTTATTTTAATCCAAGCTATTGTGACACCAGATGTAAGTGGTGGCACTGGTCACCGTATCCACTGTTAGCGTAACACACCCGCTTTAAGGACACTGACTGCTATTCAATCTATAACAGTGAAAAAGTGTTTTTTTTTTTTAAATCCAAGCTATTGTGACACCAGATATAAGTGGTGGCACTGGTCACCGTATCCACTGTTAGCGTAACACACCGGCTTTAAGGACACTTTCTGCTATTCAATCTATAACAGTGAAAAAAGTTTTTTGTTTTTAAATCCAAGCTTTGTGTCACCAGATATAAGTGGTGGCACTGGTCACCGTATCCACTGTTAGCGTAACACACCCGCTTTAAGGACACTGACTGCTTTTCAATCTATAACAGTGAAAAAAGTGTTTTTTTTTTAAATCCAAGCTATTGTGACACCAGATCTAAGCGGTGGCACTGGTCACCGTATCCACTGTTAGCGTAACACACCTGCTTGAAGATAACTAACTGCTATTCAATCTATAACAGTGAAAAAAGTTTTTTATTTTTAAATCCAAGCTATTGTGACACCAGATATAAGTGGTGGCACTGGTCACCGTATCCACTGTTAGCGTAACACACCCGCTTTAAGGACACTGACTGCTATTCAATCTATAACAGTGAAAAAGTGTTTTTTTTTTTAAATCCAAGCTATTGTGACACCAGATATAAGTGGTGGCACTGGTCACCGTATCCACTGTTAGCATAACACACCCTCTTTAAGGACACTGACTGCTATTCAATCTATAACAGTGAAAAAAGTGTTTTTTGTTTTTAAATACAAGCTTCGTGTCACCAGATCTAAGTGGTGGCACTGGTCACCGTATCCACTGTTAGCGTAACACACCCGCTTTAAGGACACTGACTGCTATTCAATCTATAACAGTGAAAAAAGTGTTTTTTGTTTTAAATACAAGCTTTGTGTCACCAGATCTAAGTGGTGGCAATGGTCACCGTATCCACTGTTAGCGTAACACACCCGCTTTAAGGACACTGACTGCTATTCAATCTATAACAGTGAAAAAAGTGTTTTTTGTTTTTAAATACAAGCTTGTGTCACCAGATCTAAGTGGTGGCACTGGTCACCGTATCCACTGTTAGCGTAACACACCCGCTTTAAGGACACTGACTGCTATTCAATCTATACCAGTGAAAAAAGTGTTTTTTGTTTTTAAATACAAGCTTTGTGTCACCAGATCTAAGTGGTGGCACTGGTAACCGTATCCACTGTTAGCGTAACACACCCGCTTTAAGGACACTGACTGCTATTCAATCTATAACAGTGAAAAAAGTGTTTTTTGTTTTTAAATACAAGCATTGTGTCACCAGATCTAAGTGGTGGCACTGGTCACCGTATCCACTGTTAGCGTAACACACCAGCTTTAAGGACACTGACTGCTATTCAATCTATAAGAGTGAAAAAAGTGTTTTTTGTTTTTAAATACAAGCTTTGTGTCACCAGATCTAAGTGGTGGCACTGGTCACCGTATCCATTGTTAGCGTAACACACCCGCTTTAAGGACACTGACTGCTATTCAATCTATAACAGTGAAAAAAGTGTTTTTTGTTTTTAAATCCAAGCTATTGTGACACCAGATCTAAGTGGTGGCACTGGTCACCGTATCCACTGTTAGCGTAACACACCGCTTTAAGGACACTGACTGCTATTCAATCTATAACAGTGAAAAAAGTGTTTTGTTTTTTTAAATCAAGCTTTGTGTCACCAGATCTAATTGGTGGCACTGGTCAGCGTATCCACTGTTAGCGTAACACACCCGCTTTAAGGACACTGACTGCTATTCAATCTATAACGGTAAAAAAAGTTTTTTGTTTTTAAATCCAAGCTATTGTGACACCAGATGTAATTGGTGGCACTGACTGGGGAAATAGGCACAGTATGCACTGTGAGCCTGACACAGAAGCTGGCAGCAGTGGCAGACAACTAAGTGCATTTACATTACATAGAAAAATAAAATTAAAAAAAAGCATACCCTTATCCCTAACCTAGCTATGCTTTTCCCTATCTTATGAACAGCAGCTACACTTTCCCTCCTCTTACTAAGCATGCAGCTTGAGAATGAATCTAAAATGGATGCCTTCCAGGAGGTGGGAGGGTATGCTAGGGAGGGTGTGCTGCTAATTGGCTGGAATGTGTCTGCTGACTGTGAGGTACAGGGTCAAAGTTTACTCAATGATGACGAATAGGGGGCGGGTCGAACCGCGCATATGTTCGCCCGCCGTGGCGAACGCGAACATGCTATGTTCGCCGGGAACCGTTCGCCAGCGAACCGTTCGGTACATCACTAGTAATTATTTCAGATGACTTAAAGTTAGGCAGACAATGTAATAGAGCAGCAGGAAATGCTTGGTTGTATAGGGCTACTAAACTGGTTCATGGATAGCAGGATAAAACAAGGAAAGGTTAAAGGAACTTAACATGTATAGCTTGGAGGAAATGAGAGGCATTTAAATACATAAAGGGAATCAACACTGTAAAGGAGGAGACTATATTTAAAAGAAGAAAAACTACCACAAAAAAAACCACAACACTACCACAACAAGAGTACATAATCTTAAATTAGAGGGGCAAAGGTTTAAAAATAATATCTGGAAGTTTTACTTTACTGAGAGGGTAGTGGATGCATGGAATAGCCTTTCAGCTGAAGTGGTAGAGGTTAACACAGTAAAGGAGTTTAAGCATGCGTGGAATAGGCTTAAGGCTATCCTAGATATGATAAGGCCAGGGACTAATGAAAGTATTTAGAAAATTGGGCAGACTAGATGGGCCGAATGGTTTTTATCTGCCATCACATTCTATGTTTCTAAATACAGGGTGAGATAGGGATAAACTGGAATTTTGCCTAGGGCAAAAATAATAATTTGCACTAACCCTGCACTCAGACTAGTAAAACTAGCCTACATTATCAGAAGGACTGTAAAATTCAACTATTTTGGTAAATAGACATAATGTTGACAAAACAGCAGACTAAACATTGTTTTAGTAAATATATGAGTTTGAAAAGGGATTCTAGGTCCTGCACAAAAAAAAAAAAAAATGCCTGACTCAAACATGTGCCATCTGTGGCAAAGCCCCAGTGATCCAGCACCATAGCCCTGACAATTTCAGTTATGATTGTACTGTTTATATATATATATATATGTATATATATATATATATATATATATATATATATGTTTTTATAAAATGTATTTTTGTAGCAATTGTAGCAATTGTGTTGTAGCAATTCATGCTGCATGCAAAAAGCACAGCCATTGTAATGGTGTGTCTCTGTGACACAACAAAAATATTTGGTATCATTTGTCATCTGTTAATGTTACAGATTTATAACACTCCAGTGTGATTTATAGTCTAAGCAGAGGCTGTGAATCCTCCTGTCTCGGGTGACATGATGTTTCTTTGTTCACAATCAGCTCTCCCAAAGCTTGAGGTGAGTTCAATCATCCAGGAAGGCATAGAAGATCTGGCACAAGATGGAAAATAGCTGACCATCTGGGGCACATGCTGAAATTAACGAGTTTCTCAAAATTAGCTGTTGGTTTGCAGAAACCCTTGGGACTTGCAGTCTCATTATAATAGGAAACAGTGCATCATTTTTGAAGTATGTGAGTGTGTGTGTGTGTGTGTGTATGTTGTATAAAGCAGAAATAAAATAGATGTATTGTGTGTTTATTCAGGGGTAAAAATTAAACAGCTTTGTAAGAACACATTCATGTGCACTTATTGTAAAAAATGCACAATTAAATAAGTAGACCAGAGGGATTCACTTTATATTACACAGTAGATTCCATTTTACCTATATAATCATCTGAAACTTTGCAGAATGCAACCTAATACTAAAGAAAGGGCGACCCTACGTCTTTCAAAGAATAACTGTAACGTCCCAGTATTAATATTATGTTTACCATTCCACTATATTTAGAAATATTTCTTTGTGAGGCCTGAAAAATAAAATTAAATGATGAAATCTGCACTTCTGTTCTAAAATACAATGTGTATAATATATGATATATATTTTAAAAGAAAATGGCGCATCAATGGAAAATAAAACTAATTACAAGTTATAGCTGATTTTCAATGCTTTAATGTAATTTGCAGTGAGACTTTGACTTTAAGGATAGTTTTACTAAAGCAAAGATTTTACTGTTACTATGATGCTCCTCATAATCCCTTTTAAATAAAATCTGACAGTCCCAACCATCATAACATTGCCATTGCTATTATGTTTGTACCATGGTCAATTCAGCCCACCTTCCACACACAAACACAACAGTATTGTTGGCATCAATAGGATTTTAAAATACTAAATATATCAGATGTAGCTTATGTGGACAAACGGGAAGCATAAAAAATCATTAGAATAGAAAACTGTTCATCTGATATTTATGCTAGGTTAAATCAGCAATCCCTAAAAAATATTACATGACAAGAGCTTTGAATGCAGACACTGTACAGAGTGTAGCTGACACTAATCTGTGGCAGACGGGGTTATGTGTACCCTAGTGCTGTCCTAAGATTTAAGGAATATTAACACTAAATATAACACACTATCCTTACCCGTTACTGTAAAAAAAAAATATGTACTGCAGAAATAATGCCATCTTGAGGTTCTGGATTACGTATTATCTCCATAACCTCTCAATAGCATTATTTCTCATAATACCCAGTTCACCATTATGTATATGTCTAGTTTAACTGTCAGATAATGATTTAGAATTCTGCACTGCACTGAAGGTGATCTCATCACGACTTTATATATTATGATACACAGTTTGCATCTTTTTAGCTATAGGGCCCTAATCTTAGACAGAACAAGGAAATATATGTCCCAGTATGCACAAGATTAGTTAAAGGTAAAAAGCAGCAACCGCCATTTTAATTCAACTTGTTTATATGTTGAATTAATCGTGACAGCAGAAATAGCTGCTGCCTGGGACTGTAACATCCCCTAATTACAGGCAGCACTGTCCTTCTGCTGCCCTTACAGTAGACACCTCCCCATAACCCCACACTAGCATAATTCACTAACTCTAAAACTAATATTAACTCCAAGCATAAACACATTATCCCAAGCCTAATGGCATTATGTAATATGAAATAAACTTGTTTTATGGTAAATAAAGCCATTAAGTGTGCATTTATAAATCAGTTGACCTTCATTCAATATGATTTCTACAGAATCCCTTAACGTCATTATTTCCCTCACTGTTATATAGCCTATCTCTCATTATTTATACATACATATAAAATGTGTTATCTCTATACATAAACATAAAATGCAAAGGCAAATACATGCATAAAAATAGATAGACGGACAGAGAGATATGTATAATTTCAATGGATCAATGGAACAGTCACATTTTAAAATAGAATTAAAAAGCATGTCAAAGCTTCTGACATTTTATCCTTCAATTTACAGTTTATGCCAACATTCAATGGGCATTCCCAAACAATACAGAAAAACAAGTCTTATATGACAGGGAACTCATATTCAGTTAAAAATAAAGAAAAACAACAACATTGGAAGCACAGGCACCACCCCTATGCAAGACAGCCCACAACCCACCCCCTTCAAAACCTTTTGCATACATTATTCAGGCAGCTTGATGTTAATACATGTAGACTGTTTTTACTACTTTTTTTTTCATAATAATGGTTTTTGGCCATTTATAAGTATATTGTACCATATATCTTTTTTCTTTTACTACCTGGCATCCTGATTTTATCTTCCCAGTGAGGACCTCCCCAAGAATCCCAGGTAGGGATTATACGACCTACACTGATTATAGATTATACTGAGCGGGCTATCTGCTCAGAAAAGTGTAAGTACATTTGATTTACTTTTACTCATGGTTTACTATATTTTATACAGAGAACACTATTGTCCCACTTTTTCTTTTTTACATATACCCTGCTGCTAGGATATCTGCTGATTGCACCTTCCATCGATATCCCTGAAGTGGGGGGATCAAATCCACTGCAGGCGCACTATACTAGAGCTGGTTTTAGCTCTATTCCATGTGAGTAGGCCATTTGGAATTATGTTTATATATATTATATAAATTATTATTATAGTATATATTTTATTCTGAACTTATTATACCATTGGAGCCCTTTTTCTTTTTTATATGTTCCTGGATCCTGAACATCTTGGTGGTTCACAAACTCGAGGACACAAGCAAACTTTACCAGGCCTTCACGTACTATTACAATTAAGACTTAATTTTCTTACCATTGGGTACACTTTGTATTGTTATCCAAGGACACTGTATATTTTGCTCCACTTTTACTGTTTTATTTAACTCTATTGTACCCCTTACCCCTTGGCTTACCCTATCATTTTATATTTCTACCATTTCTTAAGGGTTTCTAGGAGAGAATTTACCCGTTTAGGTGTGCTGCCTCTCCCCTTTTTATTAAGCGCTGTTCCATCTCTCTTCTTTCTTTTTTAGCTTAATGTTAATACATGTACAGTTGGAGCCATTAGAGTTGATCTAGGGACCAAGCTAATGCATCTGAACTATGCAAGTCATGTGCATTTGCGTTAATTGAGAAAATGGAATGCACACAATGCTTCAGCAATGTGGACAGATCCTAAACCGGTTCAGCATCAGGAAAGCTTCAGAGAGCTATATATCACCCTGTCAATTGCACCAAAATTTAATTTACTGTAATACTGAGCAATGCCGTTACTTGCATTATTAAATCAGCCTACCAATAAAACTGGTGTTATATAGAAACACTGTTTACCTAATTACACCAAGGAGTGCATGTGTATACATATAATCTAGCTATGTACAGTATGTTTACACACCGCCTTTATATTCTGTTAAACAGGAACACAATAAATGTGTCAAACCCCAAGGGCAACATAAAAAAAATAAAAAATCATTCCCAGAAAATCAAAAGGTCAGACAAGCTGTGTGGCAGATGTGACTGGATGATCTCAGGGTCCCATTCAACTCTGACATCCCTGGATCCCCAGTCCTAGCAGCATTAACCCTTTCATACCAGACGTCTTTAGCCAAGCTTTGTTTACATATTTATGCAGAAATAAAGAGGGATAGCATATTGTCAATTCCCTGTACATTACCAAGCATCATGTTGCAGGATGTGGCCTGCTTTGGTGACTTTCAGCATTGGCTAGTAGTATTAGAAAGAAAAAAAAAACAATAGTAATAAATAAATAGATATATATGTAGTGTTAGAGTAATGATTGTAACCATATTAGTCCAGTGATGCAGATTTAAAATAACAGATGCAATTTGTATCTTGTAATATATTTCTTATTGGACTAACAGAATTTTGGAATGACAAACTTGTGGAGAATCACCCTTTTGCGATTCTAAAGCATTTCATCTTGGTCACCTACCTTCTCCCCGATTGCTCAGTTTGACAGCATGGCCAGCTCTAGTCCCAAGATTTGTGGTTGTTACAAACTTCTTCATTTTAATAACTATGGAGGCCAATGTGCTTTTGGGAATTTTCAATCTGTGCAGATCAAGCAGTTCCTTTGACCTTGTGGCTAGGTTTTTGCTCTGATATGCATTTACAGCTATGAGACCCTATATAGGCAGTTGTGTGCAGTGGATGGAAAGAGACACATGGTGGGGCTGGGGGACGTGGGGGAGACACATGGAGGTGCTGGGGTGGGAGAGACATATGGGATACATGGAGGGGTCGAGGGTGGGAGAGATACACGCAGGGGATGGGGAGGCGGGAGAGACACATGGAAGGGCTTGGGGAGGTGAGAGAGACACATGGAGGGGCGGGGATAGGGGTGTGCGAGAGATAAATAGAGGGTATGTGTGGGTGGGAAGAATGAGACACATGGAGGGTCTGAGGGTGAATGAGATACATGGAAGGGCTGGGGCGATGAGACCTATGAAAGTGCTGGGCAGGGGGAATGAGACACATGGTGGGTATGGTGTGGGATAAGACACATGGAGGGGCTGGGGGGGGAATAAGACACAATGAGTGGCTAAGGAGAAGAATTAAACACATAAAGGGGATTGGGGGGGGGAATGAGACACATGGGGGTCCCCAGGACAATATTCACACCAGGTTTCTGGATACGTCTCTGGTTCTGTTTCTTTCCAAATCATGTCCAATCAACTGAATTTGCTATAGGTGGACTCCAATCCAATTGTAAAAACATCCAAAGAAATAGAATGCAACTAAATTTCAAGTGTGATAATAAAGGGTCTGAATACTTCTGTCAATGTGATATTTTACTTTTTTCTTTTTAATACATTTTCAAAGTTTTAAAAAAATCTAGTTTTTTTAAAAAAAATTGTCATTACAAAGTATTGAGTAATGTGAAAAAAAATATGTAAACTATTCTAGCATATGGCTGCAACATAAAATAAAGGTATGAATACTTTCTCAATGCACTGAATATACACAAAAATGGATACAAAATGGTATCCTTTTAGAACAAAGGAACATGAAAAGTTAGTTGGAAAATATGTGATCAAAAAAACACCTAGTAAAAAATATAGACTACCTGAAATAGTAAACATACAATAAAGAAATAAAGAAATGTTGTTTGCTCATAAAATTATTTGAAGAAACAGAGTAGATGAAAAAAAAATATAATAAAAAAATAAGTCACGAACGAAAGAGAGCACACACAATGTTAACAGAAATTTTTACAAAAATTGAAGTTGGCTTTAGACTTGAGAAAGGGAGGAAAGCTTGTCCAATAAAAAGGTTATTGCAAGATACTAATTTTATTAGTATCCCCAAGCATTAATAGCAAACCAGTAACCAACCTCATGCTGATGATTTGCATTAACAATGAAACAGCTGTCCATGAGTGGGTTCCCTGGCTTTGCATCTTTTCCTAAGTTGTGTTTCAAAGCTGTTGTATACAGCAAACACAGACTCAAATGAATCCATGTTTAAAATGGAATAAGGCAAAAATGTGATTCTCAAACTAATTTGCATATATCTACCCAGAATCCTTTGCGGTAGTAACTTCACTGAAAATTTGTGATTTCTATTGGAAAAGCAAGTCTTATGGCTTGACTGGTGTGCAGATTTTGTTTAACATTGTATTTAACATTGTATTAACTATATAAAAAAAAAAAAATAATAAATATATATATATATATATATATATTATATATATATATATATATATATATATATATTTCATTCAAAAGTATTTATATTTTTTAATGTTTCAGCTATATAAAACAATTGTATAAATGAATATTTTCACTTCACTTTATAGGAAAGCATCATGGCACACAGGCATGGACTCTCATCTGGCTGGCGGGGGGTTTAACCTGGGGTGGAAAAATTCACGCATGTTTGAAGCTTTTACCTATCGATATACTAAATTAACCGGCGTGACCGTTTGCTTTAGTTAAATTAGCCTTACTGTTGACAACACCAACTTTTCTAAGGCAATCGCATAAGACCTAGCTTGAATGTATTTTTATGTTTTAATAGCACTAGCCTCTCTAAGTAATTAGTGTTTCAAATCAGCATTACCTGTATCAATCATAGACTAGCTACTGTACTGCTCAAGCCTGTTTACTACATACACCTACTCTATACCATAAAAACTGTGCATGTTACTCATATGTCCCGCATGTTATGCGAGGAAATTGCCTGAGGACTGCTTTTGGGGCACCTCAAGCCTGTTTGTACCATCTATACGGACTGCAAAAATAAATTTTTTTAAAATAAATAAATAAATATTTGACATCAATCTACACTCATCTCATAATAATAATGGGGGGAAAAAAATATGATTTTTGAAACTTTGCAAATATATTAAAGGGACACTATAATCACAAGAACCACTACCGCATAATGTAGTGGTTCTGGTGTCTATTGCTGGTTTCTGAAGGCTTTTCAATGCAAACACTGCTTTTTCAGAGAAAAGGCAGTTTTTACATGGGTACTTAGAAACGCCTCTAGCTACAGTCACTCAGATGACATGGAGACGCTAAGCGTTCAACGCAGAGATACATTGATGTAATACATCGCTATGCGCAGATGCTGATTGGCGCAATGTTTTGCCACGCAAGCACAATAGCCTCCCAATGATTTCTTATGAGAAAGCATTGGATTGGCTTGCATCATCGAAATTGACACTGGTGACTGTGCATTAGCATGATGCAACAAGCTTTCCACAATTAGATTTGAGTAGTTTTTACCATTTATTGCTCAATCTCTATAGAGTTGGATCTGTTAATGGACAGACATTTTCGGATCGCTTCATACATTTTTGATTGAGTTCAAGGCTGGGCCACTCAAGAACATCCAGAGAGTTGTCCCTTAGCTACTCTTGCGTTGTCTTGTTTGTGTGCTTAAGGGCATTGGAAGGTCAACTTTCATCCCATTCTGAAGGTCCTGAGCTCTCTGGACCACATTTTCATTAAGGATATCTATGTATTTTGCTGCGGTCAGTTTACTCTTAATCCTGACCATTCTCACAGGCCCTGCCACTTAAAAAAAAACAAAAGTGAGGGGTACAACTGTACCTTTCCAAAAACTTTGGGAGCCATGGGACAATAGCCCAGTAGGCTCGAGCGGTGACTGACAGGGTGATGACCAGAGTATGGACTAGGTCCGCTTATTGAACCCCCCCCTTAGAGCACTTTGGATGTGCTGCTGCGGGAATGGAGGTTCTCCCCCCTCCCCCCCTTCTCCTCTCCCTTCTTTCTTCTCTTTTTCTTGACTTAGCTATTTCTTCTCACTTTACTTCTATACTGTATTCTTAATTTTTGTTCCATTTCCTGCTATATATCTTTTTCTTTTTTCCTTTTTCTCCTTTTTTTTCTACGCCAGGCATAATCAAGCTGCCGGAGGTGCTGGGAAGCCCATGTGCAGGGGTAGCTATAAAACGTAGGGTTACAGATGGGGCCCCAACTGTAGCCAATATGCCTGAAGGAAAGGTGAAAGCTCCCTTGATGGGGCAACGATTGTACAGGGACGCAGGAAGGACTCGCATGGCCTACTTGATATGTATTGTTTAGCCACTTGCAATGTTTATGTTGGCTTCTGCGTAAGCCCGAACGTTTCTGTGCAGTTGTCTCACCTGTTGAGTGGAAACATAAAGATTTTTAAATTCCTCGATGGGAGGCAAGGCACAAAAGGTTTCAAAAATGGCTTGTCATGTGCGCTCATGTTACATTTTGTATGTCCAAGAATGTTATATTTGTTATTGGTTTCTGCGTAAGCCTGTAAGTTGTATCGTACTTGCTATACCCATCGTATGAAAAATAAAGAATTTTAAAAAAAACTAAAAAAAAACAAAAGGCATGATGCTACTACCAACATGCTTCATCGTTGGGATGGTATTGCATAAATGATGAGCAGTGCGTAGTTTCTTTCAGACATGGCAAGACATTTCAATCCTCCTCTTATCATACCAGAGAATCTTATTCATCACAGTCAGAGAGTTCTTAAAGTACATTTTGCAATTTCCAAGTGGGCATTCATTTTTCTTGCAATTCTTTTCTTGTGTGATTTAAACACACAAATACAGGAAACACACAGCATGTGCTTCAAAGTAAAACAAGGATTAATTAGATTAAAAACAAAAGAAGGAAGGTATATCGAATAGGATAAAGGTCTAGCTGACTGCCTCAATGAATATTTTTGTTCAGTATTTACAGATGAAAATGAAGGAAAGGGGCCTCAGTTAGGAACTGTTAGGACTGTCTGGCCAGTCTGCCATAAAGGCGAGATCAGTGAAGTGCTGCAATGATGGTTGTCCTTTTGCAAGTTTCTTTCATTTCCAGATAAGTTTTCATGCCAGATCAGTGAAGTGCGGCAATGATGGTTGTCCTTTCGCAAGTTTTTTTTTCATCTCTACTCATGATCTCTGGAGTTCATCTAGAGTGACCATTGGGTTCCTGGCCACCTCTCTTACCAAAGCCCTAATATATAAGACATATATAGATAGATGTGTGCCTTTTCAAATCATGTCCAATCAACTGAATTTGCCACAGTTGGACTCCAATCCAACTGTAGAAATAGAATGTAACTGAGCTAAATTTCAAGTGTCATAAGAAAGAGTCTGAACACTTATGTAAATGTGGTAGAATTTTTTTCAAAAATCCATTTTTTGGGGGGATTAAAGACTAGTACTGAGTAATGTGAAAAAAATCATAAAATAATGTTAAAAAAATAGAGGTGAAAACTTTCTGAATGCACTGAATGTGCAAAAATGGATAAAAAATTGTAACTGACTCCTTTAGTTGTCATTTAGAACAAAGGAACAGGAGACTTCAGTTAGAGAACATGACATCAAAAAATTTACAATCTGCATAAAAACAAATAATATACTCATGAAGCACAGCAAAAAAAAAACACCTGGTAAAACAAAATATAGATTCCTGACATAGTATACTTGAAACTCAATACAATCATATAATAAAGATATAAGGAAATGTTTGCTCATAAAATAATTTAGAGAAACAGAGGAAACGCAAAAAACAATAAATAAATCACTAACAGAAGAGTGGGCACACAATGTTAACAACAATACTAATGACAAAAATATAACTGAAGCTGAATACACAAAAACAAACACACAAAACAAGACCTAATACAAGCTATAAGCAAAATATACCTAGGGCATTGATAACCCACTATTCTAGAGTATATAAAATAGTATAACCTCGAAACTTGATTCTCATGGATATAAACACACTGATTTAAACACACAAATACAGGAAACACACAGCATGTGCTTCAAAGTAAAAGAAGGATTAGTTAGATTAAAAACAAAAGAAGAAAGGTATATCAAAGAGGATAAAGGTCTAGCTGACTGCCTCAATGAATATTTTTGTTCAGTATTTACATATGAAAATTAAGGAAAGGGGCCTCAGTTAGGAAAAAATACAAATGAGTCATTTGTTACATGTGAGTTTACAGAGGAAGAGGTTCTATTTCAACTGTCAAAAGTAAAGACAAATAAGTCAATGGGACCTGATGGAAAACACCCAAAGTTATTAAAAGAACTTAGTGGTGTACTAGCAAGGCTATTAACAGATTTATTTAACCAATCGTTGTTAACAGCAGTAGTCAAAGAAGATTGGAAGTTAGCGAATGTTGTGCCCATTAACAAGAAAGGTAATAGGGAGGAGTCAGGCAACTATAGGCCAGTAAGCCTTACTTCAGTAGTGGGCAAGGTAATGGAAACCATGTTAAAGGATAGGATTGTTGAACATCTAAAATCACATGGATTTCAAGATCAGAGACAACATGGTTTTACTTCAGGGAGCTCATGCCAAACTAATCTTATTGATTTTTTTGATTGGGTAACTAAAATAATAAATCAGGGTGTTGCAGTAGACATTGCTTACCTAGATTTCAGTAAAGCTTTTGACACTGTTGCACATAGAAGGCTTGTCAATAAACTGCAATCTTTAAGTTTGGATTCCAATATTGTTGAATGGGTAAGGCAGTGGCTGAGTGACAGGCAACAGAGGGTTGTAGTCAATGGAGTATATTCGAAGCAGGGGCTTGTCACCAGTTGGGTACCTCAGGAATCTTTTCTTGGACCTATTCTCTTTAATATTTTTATTAGTGATATTGCAGAAGGTCTTGATGGTGAGGTATGTCTTTTTGCTGATGATACTAAGATATGTAACAGGGTTGATGTTCCAGGAGGGATAAGCCAAATGGCAAATGATTTAGGTAAACTAGAAAAATGAGAGATATAGACAAAAACAACTTCAGTGTTTGGGTGATCAACCCCACATCCCAACACACAGAGTCCACCAGTGCAGCGCTTTAAATGTGTTTACACTCACCCCTCAGTGTATATATAGGGTATTTTCCACATGTAAGAAATAAAGAGATATATAATAGTGTGATATATTACTTTACAAATGTGTATTATAGTAAGTATATGAATAAACTCAATTTTTTTAGAGCCTTTTTCGATATCGGCTCTAAACATAAGGAGAATCTGGGCCTTTTAGGTGGCACCAGGGAACCTTCTTCTGTGTTTTTCCTCTCAGCAGCAAATATGGAGATAAAGCAGAGAAACAGGAACAATCTCGGTGTAGCTATTTTAACAATTAGATAGTAAAGTATAAAATTGCCTGCTCACCTTGCTTGGAGCCTGTTGGATAACTGGAAAAAAAAACTAGAAAAATGGTCAGAGCTGTGTCAACTGACATTTAATGTGGATAAGTGCAAGATGATGCATCTTGGACGTAAAAACCCAAGGGCAGAGTGCAGAATATTTGATAGAGTCCTAACCTCAACATCTGAGGAAAGGGATTTAGAGGTGATTATTTCTGATGACTTAAAGGTAGGCAGACAATGTAATAGAGCAGCAGGAAATGCTAGAAAAATAATTGGTTGTATATGGAGAGGTATTAGCAGTACAAAGCTCATGCTATTGTACAAAACACTGGTGAGACCTCACTTGGAGAATTGTACGCAGTACTGGAGACCGTATCTCCAGAAGGATATTGAAACTTTAGAGAGAGTTCAGAGAAAGGCTACTAAACTGGTTCATGGATTGCAGGATAAAACTTACAAGGAAAGCTTAAAGGATCTTAACATGTAATGCTTGGAGGAAAGATGAGACTGGGGGATATGATAGAAACATTTAAATACATAAAGTGAATCAACACAGTAAAGGAGGAGACTATATTTAAAAGAAGAAAAACTACCACAACAAGAGGACATAGTCTTAAATTAGAGGGGCAAAGGTTTAAAAATAATATCAGGAAGTATTACTTTACTGAGATGGCAGTGGATGCATGGAATAGCCTTCAAGCTGAAGTGGAAGAGGTTAACATAGTAAATGAGTTTAAGCATGCGTGGGATAGTGTGTGTGTGTGTGTGTGTGTATGTATGTATGTGTGTGTATATATATATATATATATATATATATATATATATATATACACACACTGCCTAAACCTTACAGAAACTCAATTTAAACTAGCAAATAGATGGTATTTAACACCGGAACATTTCAAGAACATTTACCCAGGGTTATCAGATTTTGGAAATGTAATATTGATGAAAGTAATTTGATCCACAGCTGGTGGCAGTGCACACCCATAAAAAAATTTTTCAAAGAAGTAATTAAGATAATATAATATATCAAATAACGGATATAAAACTACCTCTCAACCCTGAAGTGGTCCTACTAAATATAAAGTGGCCAGATATGACAAAAATAAATTAATGTTAATACTACAGATATTTAAGGCAGCTAAATTACTCTTAGCACGAAATTGGAAAACAGGGAAAATTCCATGCATAAATGAACCAATAGAACAAGTTATATGGCAAGCAAGAATGGAAAGGGGTATTCTGGTGAATTTAGGAAACAGATATAAACAAATAGAAGACTGGGACACATGGATAAAAAAATGGATAACATAATAGAATTGATCGGAATAACCAATAGAGAGAGCGCGCGTATGCTCAGTTTCAGGGAAGGGAAGTATGAGATCAAATGAAGGGAGAAAAAAGAAAGAAAATAGAACCCCAAAATGGGCAGACAAAGAGAATAACAAAATATCGAGACTATGTACGATAAAAAAAAGGTTCTCTCTCTCCAAGACCAGATGAACAAAGCAAATAGATAAAAAAAACTATATTAGGAATTAATTAATAGGAATAGGAGGGATCCGGGTGGGAGGGTTTGGTAAGATTATAAGAATTGTAAGATATATTTATGACATATGTATGATATTGATGATGACACAGTACCAATGACTGAATCATATAAGTATTATCAAAACTTACATAAGGCAGGTCTGCGTCTGAAATAATTTTTTTTTTAAAAAGCATGCGTGGAATCGGCCTTTCAGCTAAAGTGGTAGAGGTTAACACAGTAAAGGAGTTTAAGCATGTGTGGGATAGGCATAAGGCTATCCTAGCTATAAGATAAGGCCAGGGACTAATGACCGTATTTAGAAAATTGGGCAGACTAGATGGGCCGAATGGTTCTTATCTGCAAAAAAGAAAAAAGAGAAAATGAACTGGAAGACCACCAGAATCGAATATAAAGGTGGAAAACCTATTCATTCATAGATCTATACCTCCCAAAGAGTAAGTGTATATGGGGATATATTCTAGCTAGTATTTGTGAATATTTATTTCACCCACCTGATATCCCTTAGGGGAATTTTTTCTGGCAATTTTTACAGCCAGTTTTGTATATATAATTTTAATATGTATGTCATTTTTCATTAAAGGTCTTAGAACCCGTTGTACATAGTACACTTACTCTTTGGGAGGTATAGATCTATGAATGAATAGGTTTTCCACCTTTATATTCGATTCTTGTGGTCTTCCAGTTCATTTTCTCTTTTTTCTTTTTTCTCATAACTTGGAGGGGTTAAGCCCCCTATACCTTCTGTAACCTCTACAGAGTTTGGGGAGTTGAATAACCTCAACACCCTACATACTCTGTCTTTTTTCTGGTTCTTATCTGCCGTCACATTCTATGTTTCTATGTTTCAAACTTAAAAATTGCAGCCTACATCAAATTTAATGCACATCTTAATACTAACAACTGTTACAATGTGTACTAACTGAAGGATGACATAAGGAAAATTAGTTTGGTTTATATGTGAGCCATTTGACTGTAATTGTTTCTTGTAAGACATGCAAATAAAAAACAGCAGTATGTCAATGCTATCAGCCACACAATATTACAATATAACAGGACACAACTGTCTACTTTTACTGTATTAGTTATTATGGGCATCATAAATGGCTCCTGAGATGCATAAGCAGACTTTTTACATAGATTTTTAACACTCTATATATGTAAATAGAAGTACAAGTACAAGTAATAGAGCAAACAAATGTAAACACATGAGATTTGGGGTCTCTATTTAATATTTTTGGATAAACTTTTCAAATGATTTAAAACCAAAAAATTTAAATTGATGCCACAACTTTTTACTATATGAACATACACACACTTTTATTTTTTAGCTTTACATGACACTACATGTTGAATCTTCCAAACAACAACTCATTATGCATAATATTTACAACAGAGTATCTTTTGCATAAAATATCCATAAAATATCCTTTATTTTTACAACCCCAGGGAAATTAACAAATTCAAGCAGAGTCCTACGCATTCTGTGTTATTCAGTTATATATGCATACATAGAGTATTCCTTCTTCCGAAAATGCAACATCTTTAATATATGCCAATGGAATGAGGAAAAATCAAATATATAGTAATAGTGTAATACCCAATTATCTACTTTAGCTAATGGAACACGCGCACAAAACCAAGCTTTTAAATTGACTCTAGATTTGACAGGTCCATTAACACACAATGAAGTCACATTTCCCTTTTTTCTCATGATCATCTTGCCTCTTTGTTGTAATGCCAAAACATTTATCAGTAGAGAATGGCCAACATAAGTCACAATTTAAAATTTTGGATACGCTCTTCAAATGATTTAATATTTTTGTATGCATGTTTATTATTTTTTTCAAAATATAAAATATAAAAAAGTCATATATAATATGTATAACAAAAAGTATAAAAATCTTTTTATACTTATATTTTTCAAAATATTAACTAATTTGAAAATATTAAATTGAGGCAATAGTTTTCTACAGTTTACAGCAATTAATGCAAATATAGAATAGAAAAAACACATTTATGTGGAATGGACCCTCTATTGTCAGTTTTTATGGAAGTATCTAGCCTTTGTCTCAAGCAATACACCAAATATAAAATATTGAATTGTCTATTGCATACTACATCATTTTAGCAGGGACGCTAAAGAACAGCTTCATAACATTTTCTCTCTCATGTGTAAATGTATACAATGTCCATTGACCTCCGGAGGTGCAAAACCAGAGATGCTGCTGCATTCACACTTTGTAAGCTATAGAAGTCAGTTTAATTATAAATATATTCTGAAAATGAAGGGTCTGCTGAGAGATTCTGGGCAGTTGACATCTCACCTCAAAATATAATGTTTGGACACCTAAGAGGAGGGTTGCCTGAATTTCCCTGTGTGCATTAAATTATGGAACCATTAGCTTCACATGGGTGTTGTGAGCAGACTCAAACATCTTCTTAATTGAGGGATAGGATAGATCTAAGAAAATCTGGGACATTTCCAGGAGCTGAAATCCAAGTGTACAGAATAGCTCTAAATGTCCCATAACACCGAATCAAAGTATTTCTGAACTCAAATCCCCATGGCAACATTATCAGATAAATCCCACCTGAATTTGCAACATTAATACAAAGGAACCTTTTTATACTGCATAATACAATCAGGGATTAATTTTAAGTCATATGCGAAAAACCATGTCTTAAAGGTTACTTGCCTCTGTATGATCACTGAGGATACATTTCTACTCGCCTGGGCTAAAGTTTTACTTGCCAAAGGCTAGTGTAGAGTGAAAATCTTGAACCAGGATATCATTATACATGATGCCCACCACAATTAAATAGGCACATTTGAAAGCATGAATGTCTCAAGAGCAGTAACAATAAAGAGTAGGGAAGTAATACCAGCAATGGTTAAAGCTCCTTCTACTTGAATTTTTTTATACTCTCGTATAAAGACTCCATAATTTGTAAGAAGCATGACGATCTTCAATTTTTCTCTAACCGAAACTTGAGTACACTCCATGTTATCTTAGAGCAGTGATGGAGAACCTTTTTGAGCCCGAGTGCCCAAGCCACAATAAATGCCAACTTTTCTTTCCTCAAAGTGCCATAAAGGCAATTAAACCTGAATACTGAGGTTTAAGTTTAGAAAAAAAAACTCGTACAGTTGTCCAAACTAGTTAACATCTTTTGTTTTAAAAGAACACAACAGCAGAGAGTTCAATTATACAAATTTTAAATAATGATATAAATAATATATACAATTAAGCTTATATTTACTAGTATCTCCAACAAATGCAGTACATACATACAATACATACACACAGATTGCTGAGTGTGGGAGGGGTGCTGTATGTATGTGGGAGTGCTGTGTGTGGGGGGTGCTGTGTGTGGAGGGGAGGGCTGCTGTGGGGGGGTCGGGGTGCTGTGTGTGCAGGAGGGTGGTAAAGATACATAAAATCTTTATACCCCCTCCCTTCTTCTTACCTTTGTAGAAGGGGGACACAGCCAGCCCTGGTGGTCCGGTGGTGGTAAGTATGTGCCTGGCTGCAGCTCTCCTGTCCTCCCGCTCAATTCTGTGTGGAGCATTGCCATGGGAATGCGCGGCAACGCTCCACACAGGAGGACAGGAGAGCTGCTTCCCAAATCCCTCCCCCTGCCTCCAGGTCCTCCCAATACTCTGCATTGCTGCTGACCGGCACCAGCAGCCCTCTCCCCCCCGTGACCTAAGACCACATGGGCTCGACGTGCCACAGGTTCGCCATCACTGTCCTGGAGGATCATTTGACCATTTTCTTCCAGTAATTCTTAAGGTTTTGTCTATAGACTTATAAAAGTGAACATTCCATGCCAACTTACCTCCATTTCAAATGTGAGAATGTAGTTTATTGCTCACTGTAAGTATAAAGGCAAAAGCAATCCACCAAGATCTTCATTCTAGGGAGAAAACAGATCCTGTGTTTATAAGCATAGGCATGGCTCACCTGGGCTAGATACAATGCACAGTGTAGAATGAAAAGTCTAAAGTGTGATTACTTAAATATAAATTGCCTCAAATAAATAATCTCTTAATAACTCACTTTCATTTATATACTTGTTCGCCTCCCAACAGTACATACTCATAGTTATGTCATGTTTCCTGCCATTTCAAATCCTACCACACTAATTCACCTCTTCTGACGATCCATTGTGTAATAATACTTTTACAACAGAGAACATTCTCTAATTGCACATCCCTGCCATTTTATTTGCTCTCTCGTTTAACCACCACAGTAACTGCTCTCCATTGCTATTCCAGACACATCTGTGTGACTCCATCTCTTGACTATTCTCAGACTCCTTCCTCCCCCTCACCCAGCCCACACAGTTCTAAAGCTGGAACTCTCTGCCCTTCAAAACCCTAAAAACACACACATAACCAAAACCCATATCATTCTTCCTGCCCCCTAAATTTTAAAGTACACAATATAATACAGGTAAATACTGTCATTATGTTCCAGAACACCTCAGATATGCATGCCACACTTCTTCAATAGGCACAATGTTCAAACCCACATAGGTCTATTCTATAAAAATCCAGTTGTGATGAACTGAAAAACAAAATGCTACATTTAGGTCAAATAGTGTATCTAATTTAGCTTATTTCCCACCTTGATACATTTGGCCAAATATAAGCAATTTCTTTTTTTTCTTTCACCAAAAATCAGTGTTAAATGAATACATTGCACTAAGCTCTAGTATGTAAGCTCATTTGAGTAGGGCCCCTAACCCCCTCTGTTCTTGTGCATCCAACTTGTCTGGCTACAAATACGCATTTGTTAGTCAATCCATTGTACAACGCTGCAGAATTTGTTTGGTGCTTTATAAATAATAACAATAATAAGCAGTGGCATTTAATTTCCAGCTTCCACTGGTCTACATACTGCCCTGCCCCCACTCCATACAACTCCTGCACCCATTTGCTACATCTTCTAGTTATTCCAGGGGTTGCACCAAAGAACACATAAATCTACCAGTGTCCCTCCTACGTGTTAAGCGTTGTTATCCAGCACTGACCCTGCAACTGTGATCAAGCACCTGAAAGAAAACATCATGTGCCAGATCTGTCTTTAGCAGACCACATCATAACCCATGGATTTCGCTGTCTTAAATATAATAGCTTCCATGCCATTCCAGAGATGATACAATCAGCAAACGCCATCATACACTGAGTTCCTAGTGTTTCACAATTACCTTCAAACCTCCAGCACACTGCTCACATCTAATAATCATTACACCTTACCAGCACAATGAAGCAGCTCCTTTTTCCATTATTACTTTGTCTCTGCATAAATCGTAGCTGGCTTCATTTTAGACACAGACAGCAAGATTAAATAAATATATAAAATAAATGCATGAAAATAAAACCATCCAGAACAAAATCAAGATTATCAACCTACACTCATCCACCAAAATCATCATCTATTCCATTTATCAAGATTCCTGGACCAGACTATAAATATTCACCTGCAGCCAAGCAGAGAACAGGAAGGATGCTTAAAGATCCTGAATTTGCCACAGCCTCCATGGATTTTTCTTCTCTCTCTGTCTCTCTCCCTCCTCCCTGTCTGACTATCCGACACCCCTCCCTGTATCCTACAATCCCTCCTCTCTCCCTGAATCTGTATCTCCTCCTCTGTTCCACTGCTTCCACTGTCTATTCTTATATAATTCCTCCATCAGCCTCACTGTATCTCATTGCCTCACCCTCTAGCTACGTAGCCATTTCCTCTACAAATCATGCGTCTCGCCCTTTCTTGCAAACATATCTGTATTATTTGTATTTCTTTGTCTTTCTTCCCTCTATATCTCATGCAATATACAGAGTACCTAGATGCAGTGAGTTGCTTATAGAAATGATATATGATATAATGATGTCAATAACAATTCTAGTATCGGTATCTTTTTCTCTTTCTAATGGCTCCTTGCCCTTTCTCATACCCATCCCTGTCTCACTTTTTTTATTATTACTGTAAGAAAATATGTGAAATGGCAGAAAGCAAAACACGTACCTGCATATGAACACCTATCATTTAGATAACTTTACCATAAAATCTGCTCAGAAATACAATCTGTATGTAATGTGTGTGTGTGTGTGTGGTGATTGCTAACTTGATGTGATGTGTGGTTTGTGCTGGCTGTATGTGATGTTTGTTGGTGGCTTTCTTCAAGGAAGGGGGCATTGATCCAATAAGGGGGTCAAACACTCCTGACCCTACAGCACTTTAGCTTGATGAAAAGCATTATGTGTGAGAGTGTGTCCTCTTTATTCATTTTGGAAAATAGTGTGGATTTTAATAGAAATTAACACTTTTATAAATTATGCTGATTACACCTCCCTGGTTTTTCAAGCAGACAACAGTTCCTGTTACTTCCTGGTTTGGTTAGCTTATTTACACTAAACCCAAGAGGCAGCAATTGCTCAGAGCACCTATTTTGCAAAGGCTTCTCACTGAGCTGCACTGGGAAGTCTGTGATTAAACAGCCACATAAAGTCTGGTCAAGAGCTTGCAAAGGCTTCAGAGAAGAGATCTGCAGTTTTTGCAAGCCTTTTTTTAGGCATAACTCCAATGAAAAAATGCATGATTAAATTCATGCAAGTTTTCATTTGGGCTACATCTACTAAACAGTGATTTTTATGTATTTTGTATTTGGGCAGTGGAGTGTCCCTTTAACTCTGCCTGTTTGTCCAGGTGGGGAGCGTGGGGTTTGCACCAACAAACAAACTCAGTGGTGCCCCTTCATGTGGCGCCCAGGGCACATGCCATACCTGTCATACGCTGCAGATAGACATCATTTTTCACTAAGCCAGAAATTGTGAGATATTATCAATTCTCCACAATTCCACAAATGTATGTCTTGGGTCAGCCCTACGTGGGGCTTCTTCTACCTCCTTCTATTAAAGGACCACTATAGTGCCAGGAAAACATACTCGTTTTCCTGGTACTATAGTGCCCTGAGGGTGCCCCCACCCTCAGGGCCCCCCTCCCGCTGGGCTCTAGGGGGTGGAAGGGCTTAAATTTACCTATTTTTCCAGCGCTGGGTGGGGATCTCTCCTCCTCCTTCTCGTCGTCATCGGCTGAATGCGCATGACCCGCGCACGCATTCAGCCAGTCCATAGGAAAACATTCTTAATGCTTTCCTATGGACGCTGGCGTCATCTCACTGTGAAATGAGACAATGAGACAGCCACTAGAGGTTGGATTAACCCTATTATAAACATAGCAGTTTCTCTGAAACTGCTATGTTTATAGAAGAAAGGGTTAATCCTAGCTGAACCTGGTACCCAGACCACTTCATTAAGCTGAAGTGGTCTGGGTGCCTATAGTGGTCCTTTAAGAACTTACTAGTTACTTTTTTTGTAACTAACAGGTTTTTCATTAAAAAAAAAAAAGATAAGCATGCTTTTAGATCAGCCAACCCATTTATCGAGTTTGGCAGCTTAAATTTCAGATGACATTAAATGCTGCTGAAACTCGATAAAAAAAAATCTGATAATCATAGACTGTTATCAACAGATATAATTAAATCAAGACTGCAATCCAAGGAGAGCTGTCGTTTCTGAGATACTAAGCATTCTACAAACTGATTTATATGGTTCTTTACTAAAATCCATATTAGATCTGGATGGACAAAATTTAATTAAAAAACCCAAATTTCAAGCAGATTTTCAATCCTCACATTTATTAACAGCAAATCCAGTTGAAGTATGGTTAGTTCAACCTAATTAGCACACACACAAATGGTCTATCATATGGCTACACATATATCTATGATTTTCTCATTTCTGACAGATTGCCTATTCATTGCATTATTTGTTGCAGTGGCATTACAATTTGACATATACTACACATATAAGCTGTAGGGAAATGCATTTATGTGGTTATTTTGAAAGTAATTGAGAGTTAAAGGGGCACATGAAGCACCAAAATGAGCTGTAATAGAAATGCCATCATAACCTGTACTATTTCCTTTTCTTGACATAAACTAAGGGTCCCCTGGGTGCCTGTGGCCCTGTTTCCTCCTCAGTATATTGATATTATGGAAGTTGAAATGAGCAATATTGATTCTGTCCGGCATTCATTGGCAAACCCTGTCAGCTGACATCAGGGGCCACAAGTGATGTCTTGATCTATGGGTGCATGAGGGGCACTTGGTTTGTTTAAATCAATTTAAAACAGTTGCATACAGAACCAGGGCTGGGTTACATTCGAAGCCATTTTGTTAAAAAAAAATAAATCTGTATTTTCATGTTTTTTTATTGCTGTTGTTTGTTGTCATGAATTTCTGCATACAAATAAAAAAATGTCAACATACAAAGCATTTTGGGACACAGAGAACTTTATATCAAAACTGTGATTTATTTACGTTTTTTTTTTTTAATGTTCACAATACATATGAGTAGGCAGATTATCATAGTGGAGTATCAATACATAAAATTAGCAAAGTTCAGAATGTATTAGTGATCAAATTATCAGACGTATAAACACTAGTAGAAATGTGAACAGTGACAGTCTCATTGTGATGTGAATGATGCTGATCCCTTCCAATGCTTTAATACCGAGAAAAGAGGAAAGTGGATTGTGGGAAAACAAATAAAAAAAATATTGCAGCACCTGTTATTTAGTATCCTGTTTATTAGCTGGCAATACAGTTTTCTAGTTTGCTCAACTCATATCCTGCCCTCTCTGCTCTAAATCTGCTATTCTCCTCCCTACAAGCAGCATGTGTTTGTGGATAAACATGAGCTCAGAAGTGAAATGAGGAAGAAAGGAATACGATCAAGCTTAGTGTTGTAGAAGAACATAGTAAGGTCACACACTTGATGGACTGCTGGCAAAAACACCCTTACGTACCAGACAACAGTGAGAGAACTGAGACCACATATTGGGAACAGATTCAACAAAGACTCAATATATACACTATCAGGAACCATACATACACTTGTACAGGTGAGCATGATCATCATCCTTGGCAAGAGAAAGTCTGTGGTTACCAAATATATTAGTATAAATTGCTATGGTAGGCATAGTAAAGTGAATATGCTTGGGGAATCAGGAATCTGTCGACTAAGACATCTATTGCAGTGCCTGACATGCCTAAAGCGATTCATGTCTTATAATAAATGTAGAGGGGCATTACCTGATGTATTTATAAAGGAACATTTTGTTATTGAGCAATACTAAACACTACTAACACAAAAAACATATTGAAATATATATATAAAGCTTCATAGTTCTACTGATAAATAGTGGAGATATGTTTTAGCTTACAGATGTGCTTTGTGTGTGATGTGAGCCCTCTTTTTTTCATTTTACAAAAAGTGCAGATTTCAATAGAAATTGGTAATATTATAAATTAGCTCTGTTGCACCCTCCCCCTCTTTTCCCACCCGCTGTCAACCTGCTATTTCCTGGTATTTTAGCTCATTGGTGCTGATAGCCCCGATCTGGGGGAGTAACAAATTCAAATTTCACCCAGATCGGTTCAGGGGTTTTTAAAAAGTGTGGAAGTCTTAAGTTACCGACCGCACACGAAGCTCTTGCCCAAACTAGTTCCACGAATTCAGTGTGTGTGGTCAGCCGATTTTAGTTCCAGACACTCGACGACCAAGTCCCGCTGCCTTTGTCTCGAACAAACAAGATGGCCGCCGTTTTCTCCGCCATGTGGCAATAGTATATACGAATGGCAGCCACCCTGAGAGAGCACTTAATTGACGGGCTCCTTTGAAGTCAATGAGCCAGGAGGGTGTTCAGTAGTTTCAATCTACCAAACTAATGTGGCATAAACTAAAAGAATAAACCAAACAGACGAATGCTCAGAGAAAACCCCAAACTCCCGGTGGGTTTTCTCACAGGCCTTATTGCCACAAATGTAATCTTTTCTCAAGATCCTGGGAATTATCTTACCATGATTTCCCAGCCACTTTTGAAACCATACTATATTGTGGTGCACATGATTTTGACAGCTCCACTCATAATTTGTCTGTTTGTTCAGGGCAAGCATACCTGGAGACACACAAAGCTTTCAATGTTGGGCAAAAACATAAACTGTTACCATATCGCGTGGTGTATCGTTAGGTTCCATGTTATATGTTAAGGTAGCATTTCTACAATCTGTTTCCCCCTCGTGTACCTTGGGTAAACTGGCAAAGTGACCTTTTATTTTTGCTATGTGATTCATGGACATGGGCCCCAGACATATTGTAGGTGGAGAGATTATACCAGCAATTTCTAAATATGTCCCTTGATCTGTGTTATGCTTCCGCTAGAATTAGATACAGGAACACAACTGCAGAATTACTTGGTGGTACTATACCTTTAAGAAAATTAAAGGAATTACTTGAGAAGTTTTATTTATCTTCTATCTCTTGTGTAATGAAAATAAGTTGTAGAAAATTATAATTGCTTCTAATAGCAGTTTTGCATGCAGCATGAAATAAAAAGAAAAAAAATGTCTTAAATGAATAGTTGCAACAGTAGTAGCAAACAAAAGTAACAAATCCTTATTTACTTGAAATAGGAGTTAGCATTCAGCATTAAACAAAAATTGAAGTGAATTGCTTGAAGATTTGCAACAATATATCAAGAGAAAAAATAAGTGTTTACAATGTAGATCAAGTAGTTGTATCTTTTGTTAATAGCAAGTAGCTGGATTAGGTAGGAAATAGTTGGTACTTATGGTTTTCCAGGTAAACTCTGTGGATGATTTTCTTGGCTGGCTCGGAGTGTTAGGAGACATCCAGCTGTAATATGAACCATGGTTCAACTTTTTTGATAGTGATAGAAGAATTTCTGGTGTCAGCCCTGGTCTGGGAAAGGAGATCTAGGTCCGAGTAGAGTTTCAAGGAGTGGAGATCAGCCTGGCGTTCGAGGTTGAGACAAAATCACTCAGCAGTTTGAATTTGGCGCAGCCCCCCTATAAGGCAGGTGAGTATTGCGTCATTTAAGTGGGAGGAGCTTACTTTCGAACGCAGAAGTAACCCCGGGGGAACTGAGTTTTGGTAAGCTCTGACAATCTGAGAGTGCATTATGAGTAGAGTGATCTACATATATTTGAACCTCATATCTATAATCTGTTAAATTCTAATCATTCATTGATATTGGTACACCAATCAAAGGGATTCCTTTACAAGTGGCAGGAATATGGGAACATATCCAGCAGTTGGTCGCATTCAGCTGCTTGGCAGTTTGTTGATGTATAAGCCAGATGGAATTTGTCTGCTTCCCACCGTCCACCTGTGCGTAAAGGCATAAAACACAGAAAAACAAGCAGGGCAGTACATGCATTTTGACAGTTTGTTAATCATTTTTGTCCCCAGTGGCCTCACCCTTTGAACGATCTCGTCCTCTGGGAGTAGCCCTGTACCCAATAGCTGCAGTGGACTGAAGCCGAATTTAACCAGTGTCCAAAGGCCGCACACAGGGGTACTCAAAGACTTTGCACTTACAGACCAAGGCACATTTAGTAAGAAACTCTGCATCAGCCCACACTTATCCTTCTATGATTTTTGTCCCTTTGCTTTGCAGACTATAGTTAGTGACAATTTACTTGACAAACTAACGTTTTGAGGCAGCACAATCACACGCTGTAAAGGACACTGATACGGTGGGCAGGCCCTCCGGTCTGCAACTCTGCCCGGTGTGAGCTGCAGAAAACGTGATGGGGTTCTCACAAGCTCTGGACAGAGCGTTGCCATGGGAGCTCACGAGGCCTCCATTACATGGTCTGCAGCTCACACCCTGCAAAGCTGCAGACCTGAGGCTCTCTCCCCGGGCAGACTGTTGGAGGTGCCCCGCACCCGGTGTTGGGCCCTCGGTCAATGACCGCAGACCCGACAAATCAGTCTGTCCCAAGGCGATATAGGCTGCTGCGAGGCCTTAGGTGGCTGCCTAATTTGCCCAATTAGAGAGCTGCCTCACTGCATATATATGCATGTGTGGTGGGTGGTTGAAAATGTCATAGCTGTGTGTGCTGTATGTGGCTGGCTGTGTATGATGTGTGTGTTTTGGTTGTGTGGGATGGATGAGTGGATGGCTATTATTGTTGTGTGAGTAGCTATTAGTGATATATTTGGGCAGCTGTTAGTTGTTTCTGGCTGTGAGGCATGTGTGTGGCAGTGTGCCTAATTTGTTTATAGAAATGTACACAAATAAATAGGGGCTGCACCACAAGGGATAGTGGGATATAGTCAATGTCAGAAAGTTTAAAGATGTAGAAGAGAACCGTTGGGTTCACACCAAATGGTGTCTTTATGATATATTCAGCGACAGGTGTGGATTCCTGAGGCTTGGGAATGGTTTTGGTAATCTGTCTCTCTGATACTCAGTGATATAAAATGGAGAGAAGAAGGGGAAAAGGACCAAATAGTGCAATATGTCTCACATAAAGTGGTTGTAGTGAAATAATAATAATGCACTCCCATTTGGCAGAGCTATGGCTAGCTCTAGCGTCTAACGCTTGTAGTGGTACAATCCCCACTTCGGGATATAGTGTAGATATTCTCAGTGTTTTGGTTAGCTGGAGCTACTATGGCTGTATCTAGCTTCTCGCCTCTCTCCTTCCCCCTTCAGTTTGAGGAGAGAAACGAAAAGCTAGACACGGCCATAGTAGCTCCAGCTAACCCAAATACTGAGGATATCTACACTATATGTGTGGTTAGCTATGGTGGGTATTTTACTGTGTATGGGTAGCAGTCAATGATGTTTGTGGATAACTATGGGTGATGTGTGTTGCTGTATTTGTGACAAGTGGATGTCTGTGCATGGGTAGATTATTGTCATGTGTGTGGTGAAACTACATTTATTGTTCGGGGGTAATTTTTCCATATTCCCTGTTGGACCAGTAGGATCAGAATCTGGTGAAAGGACCTTATGGATTGCATTTCTTGAAAATCACTATAAATGCTCCTTCTCTTGCAGGACCATGAGGGAGCATAAAAAGTGATCTGCACCCACCTGAGGTTCAGACTATGATCTCCCTTGCAAAAAAACTGTTGGCTCTCCAGCTGCATTAGTGTGTGCATCTGCACACCAGGTTCACCTAGTCTGCATGCCTATGGCCAGCCCAGTGATAGTGTATTTTTTTGTCTATACAAAACTGCATGGTTAAAAGGGTGCTGGGTTTGTTGTGTTCTCCACATTATTGCTCAACTACCATTAAATGTTAGTTACTCTCTTTCTTTCCTCAGTAGTTGTGTTTAACACTTGTATGTAGATGCCACAGAATTACATATCCAGTGACCAATGAGTAGCAATATCTAATGGGAACTGCAGATTATTAACTCCTCACAATAGATATCCACCTAATTACTTTCCCTCTCTCACTCAGGTTTCTCAGCATGGCAATGTCACCGGAAATGTTTCAGGAATTGGAAACAATGACCTGCCTGCTAAGTGGAGCTTCCCAACTCACCTCACGGATTGGCCGGGTTAGCTTAGCTGCTTTCTTCTTTGTTCGTTTTGGTATTTTGGCGGTGGGTGCTCGGTCAATTTGGATGGAAGAGGAGAAGAGCTTTATTTGTAATTCATCACAATTACTCTGTGCTCCAAGTTGCTTTGATGAGTTCTCTCCCATCTCTTCATTTAATCTGTTTGCTCTCCAGCTCGTGGTGTTGATTACACACGCCTTGTCTGTAACCTGTTGGAACCGTTCTACTAACCAGGCAGCAGAGACACAGTTGCAGGCATACTTAAGAGGGAGAAAGGTTCAAGTTGTTTTGCATATACTTTGTCTACTGAGTAGAGTGGTCATTGAGGGCATATTCATCTTTACTTATTATGAAATGTCAGGAGGGTTTCTACATCCAGCAGTGACAAAATGTCACACTCAGTTATGTGAGAAGAATGTAATCTGCACAGATTTGAACTCATTCAGTAAAAATGTTTTTAGTTTAGGACTCTGTGCAGTATCGGTGCTCAGTATACTCATCTGCCTAATGGAGGTGGTAATCTCTCCATTGCACAGGCACCCACCTAAGTAATCCATAGCACCAGCCCTGTCCAGTAGAAGGCAGCATTAGTAGTCAAATGTTAAAAGAGTAAACTCATTTTTCATTGCATCTGTATGATGTCACGGCAATATCTATCAGTAAACTCAATGTATCTAGTGTCTGCTACTGAAACTATATTTCAATTAAGTAAATATGTATATATGAAAACAACGCAAAATAATTCTCCATGATTTATTTTTAGTATTATAGATATTGATTAAGCGCCAACATATTCTGCATCATTGTTCAATTGGGGAAGATGGACAGTACAATATAAACAAACTAATGTAGAAGGAATACAGGACCTTGCCCATAAGCTTAGATCTAGCATTTACTGCACTTTTATATAAAGCAATAAGCTAGATAGCCCGTGAGCTTACAATCTAAAGGTAATAATGAGGACTTGAGACAAGAGGGAGCAGGGTTAATGTTAAGGTAATGAACAGGGAGCTTTAGAGCATTTGCACAGACTATGAAGATGCAATGTGATTGAGGTGGTAATTGGGGGAGATGCCAGACATGCTATAAATGAATCGGAAACCAGGGTAGTTGGAAGGAGGGAAGGTAAGTTGGGCAGAGCTTAGTTCAAAGTGAGGGTATTGCTTGGACTGGATTTGATATAAGTGAGTGTAAGACCAGAATGAGAAGATGACATGTAGCAGAAGGTATGTACTGCTGGGGAAAGTAGTGGACATTGTAATAACAGGGAAAGGGAGAAAAAAATGTGTGGAGTTTCAAAATACATTCTATATCCCAAGAAATTAATCGCATGTCTAGTAAATGCCAGTAGACAAGCATTTACAAAAAATAGCATTAAAAAAGTAACAGTAACAAGAGTAACAATAGAGGTAATGGGGGAAAAAATAAGATATGTGGCAACAGAGGGAGTAAACAAAATGCAGAATACTGGTGCTTTAGTGTCTTCAAAGCTGCTCCCAGTACTCAGAAGAGCTTGCCGGAAATTGCTGGGGACAATTGAGGATATTGCTTGAAGCAGATTTCATGTATGTGAGAATGATTTGAAGAAAATGTAAAAAAAAAAAAAAAAAACATGGGTGGGGTGGTTAGCAGGCATTGAGACTAGTCTCATGGAATTGGAGCTGTTCTACAAAACATTTGGGCTAAACTACTATATTCTGAAACTTGGAAATTGATGATATCCAACAATGTCCTACTGACACCATGAGGAGACGTTCCCAACAAAATCTTCTTTTCTAGGCTGGTAAGCAGCAACAAATGGCAGACCTATCACATTCCTACATATCTGTCTTGGAGGATGAAAGCAAGGTCTACTCAAAATTATACTGCCAGTAAACAACCAGTATCCTCAGAAAAGTTGTCTACAAAGAGGGATATAACTAACCTCAACAGGAACCCTCCCAATGTGGTTCCCTTCGTGCCTTCCACTCACAACACTCCAGGATAGGACTGTGGACTGTTTCTACTGGTTCCAATGCTCCTTTATTCATGTATGGTTTAATGCCTCAGTGGACTTAGGTTTCATACTGCATAGTGAATATCCCCCCTTCCACCCACTTTGAGGTTAAGAAGCATTATTCTCTGATTTTTAAGGTATAAACAATTAATAGAAGCAGATCCTATATACCGACCTTATGTTTAGTTTCTCTTTTTTTAGTTATCTCCCTCCCAATTGAGATAGCACTGGACTTTGTCTTTTCCGTTTGTTCGGTACGCCTAATTTTATGTTTATTGTATGTTTTTGACATTTTTGTTTCTCTGTAATTATTTCTTACATACTTAAAACTGCATCATGATGCTTCTTTTATTGTCCAGTTCTATTTCCACTGTTCTAATTTTCTTATGATTACATTTCTGTTGTCAATGATATCCAAATAAAAAAAGATTTACAAGAAAAAAAAGGAACATTTTTATAGACTGTTTAAACTAAACAAAACCTGCACAGGAAAATATGTCCCGCCCTAGAAAGATGGATCGGGGAAGCAGCAATATAAAATGTCAATCTAAAAAAGTACAAAGTGCATATTGACTTCCACTCTTCCACATAGTTTAAAACCGTGCAGTCACTGATAATTTAGTGCAGCACCTGTTCTTCATAACAACCTAGCAACTGGTAAAACATTCAGTATGATCAGCCACAATAAAGTTTATACCTTATGCAAAGTTTATTTGACACCTGTAATTCAGGCCAATCAGTCACATTTTTTTCATTTTAGCTAAACATGATTTATTTATGTTTTAATTTCTATATATTTGGTTGAAGATTATTGTGTACAGGAAGTGTTATTTAAACCATGGGTTTCATTTCCTCTAGGGTTATCACTATTATTAATTTTTTGTAGCCAACAGGTCCTGCTGCAATGTCAGAATGTCGGCAAACCAGAGCTGGATACAATTGACCAGGGTCCTAAGCAGGATACCATACTGGGACCCGTCCTAGAGCACTGAGCTCTGTACTGTAAATGGGGAAGACTGAGTAACATGTGCATGTAGCAGCTGAGTGTTGTGTGTGTATTGGAGGCTGCAAGCTGTAATGGGAGGCGGGGGGTGGGGGGGTAGGAGTGAGAGGGGACCTTGAGTGTGCCTGTGTGTTCTGTCTGAATGTTGTGTGTGGTGGCTGAATTATATGTGTGAAATAGAATTAGTGGTGTGTGCAGGTGGGAGACTGTGAAGTGTGGTGTCTGAGTGTTAGCAGAGGAGTTTAAATGTATGAGGGAGCAATCCTCACATCTTTCCATTTTCGTTCCTTCTCCTGTCTACCTTAGCAGAAGGGACGGGTATAAGCCTTAGTGGTGCAATGGAGGGCTCACTGGAGAGCAGGATCCCTGGTAGTCTGGTGGAAGAGTGTTGTGGTCAGCACCTCTATCTAATACAGATCAATTTAACAGCTCCCTCACGGTTCTTGTGCTCAGTTAATGACATAAACTGCTGGCACTTGAGCTGTGGGTTATTGACAAGTGTCAGGATTGCAAATGAGTTCTAATAGAGGTGCAGACCAAAACACTCCTCCAAGGTAGTGAGGAGGCACAAGGTCTACTCTTCTTAATGGCTCAGGGAACATCCAAGCCATAGGCAGCCGCCTTGGGGGAACCCAAATGACTTGCAATATGAATGCTATATCATATACAAAATTATTGATGGCTGAGATAAGCCAACAGTCAAGCTACAAGTCCATAGTAAAAAAAGGATGAGCTCAACTCAGTATTATATAAAGTGGGTGCAAACCATCAAATTAAATCTATGTATTACTAGCAAATCGACAACTTGTCAAGTGTATATATTTTATTCCTTTTTGTGTACTATGTTTAAAGAATTGTTTATTGATAAATAAAAAGAGCACATTTGTTTTAAGGTACCTACCATCACAAATGATATTGCTATTGTTTGCAGAATATAGAAGATACAACTACAGTTCATATGTGGAAAAATATATGTATTATAAGCGGAACAGGGCATAGTATGGACAAAACTGATATGGCTTTAATCTAGGTTTAACGACTGTCTTAATACTTAATACTGAAATTAATTTTGTAGCAAAATAGCATGCAAATGTGACATAACCATAAAGGTGGCACTGTTTGTCAATAAAACAAAACAAAAAAAATAAATAAAAAAACACACCTCCTGTACCTGAATTTAAAGCTGCTCTGTGAATGCCTGGTGTATACATAATTTGCAAAGACCTCCAACTGGTGCCTGTGGGGGGCAAGGGTAGGTAGGTTTTACTTACATGAACCTGTCCATCAAGGGCACTGCCATACTCTCCTATCCAGTGTTCTACAGCTCCAGGCACTTTAACTGCCAGGAGCCGACATCAGCGATGTACTGTCATATATTCGGTCTCGAGTAATCCTCCACAGAAAGAGCTTTTTCCCCCTACAGCCATCACTGGTGACTGCTGGGGGAAATAACAAAAGTTAGCTCCACCTTTTGTCAAGCAGAGAAACAGTAACTGAGACAAAATATTCCCTACTTTGTTTCAGTATATCTTATGACTTATGCAGTCAATGTGAGTATTTCATAAATATTTTATCTTTATGAAATACAAATTTTAAAGGAGGGATTGACAAATATGCTTTTAAAGACAGTGGACACCACAAAACAATGTTTTAATATACTGATCCTCTCATCATGTTTTGAAAGGAAACTCATCCCTACCTTTATTATATGACAGGATATTTCAGCCATATACATATCTATGGTCTTCCCTGTTTCACTCTCTGTACAGTGCAGCAACATCATTAGACTGTCAAATTCAAACACTGTCCAGCCCAAGGTGCATATACACTAACCAACCACATCATTAAAACCACCTGCCTAATATTGTGTAGGTCCCCTCATGCTGCCAAAAAATTATTTGGATCGAATTTGTAGTTCCAACACATCTTACAGATGCTCAATGGGTCTGAGATCTGGGGAATTTCTATGCCAAGGCAACACCTTGAACTCTGTCATGTTCCTCAAATCATTCCCTGAACATTTTTTGCAGTGTGGCAGGGTGAACAGTGGCCTGTTGAATGAGGCCACTGCCATTAGGGAGCATTATTGCCATGAAGGGATGTATGTGGTCAGCAACAATCTCTAGTTAAGTTGTATGTGTCAAACTAACATCCACATGATTGCCAGGACCCAAGGTTCTCCCCAGCATAACATTGCCCAGAGCATAACACTGCCTCTGCTGGCCTGCATTCGTCCTTCTGTCATTTCTTCCTCAGGTAAATGATGAACATGTACCTGGCCATCCGCCTGATCTAAAGGAAAAGTGATTCATTAGAGGATGCAACCTTCTTCCATTGCTCCATGGTCCAGTTCTGACGCTCACATCTCCATTAAAGGTAATTTTGCGGTGGAGAGAAGTCATTTTGAGGCTATGCAGCCCCCTGCAATGCACACCTCTCTATCTGGCCAGCCTTAAAGGACCACTATAGTGCCAGGAAAACAAACTCATATTCCTGGCACTATGTAGTGCCCCCACCACCCTTATGGCCCCTCTCCCGCTTGGCTGAAAGGGTTAAAACCTCTTCAGCCACTTACCTTTATCCAGCGCTGGGCTCCCTTGGCGCTGGTGACCTCTCCTCCCCCTCTGACGTTGGCTCCTGAGTGGAGCTGAATGCACATGTGCATGCATTAAAACGGCAGCATCTTCTCACTGTGATTTTCACAGGGAGAATCGCGGAAGCGGCCTCTAGTGGCTGTCAGTGAGACAGCCACTAGAGGCTGGATTAACCCTGCAGTGTAAACATAGCAGTTTCTTTGAAACTGCTATGTTTTCAGCTGCAGAGTTAAAACTAGAGGGACCTGGCACCCAGACCACTTCATTCAGCTGAAGTGGTCTAGGTGCCTATAGTGTCCTTTAAGTTTTTCAGCAATTTGAACTACATGGCTAGTATTTGCTCCCCATCTTTGAGCCTTTCATGGCCATGACCCAGAGGCTGGTTCACCAGTTGTCCTTCCTTGCACCGCTTTTGGTCAGTACTATGTACTGAATATTGGGAACACACATTTTGGAGATGATCTAAGCCAGCCATCTAGCAATCACTATTTGGCCCTTGTCAAAGGTCTCAGGACTTTGGCTAGCCCATGTTTCCTGCTTCCAACACATGAAATTCAAGAACTCATTGTTCACTTGCTGCTTAATGTATCTGAATCCTTGACAGGTGCCTTTGTAACGATAATAATACTATAATAACAATAGTAATAATCCATGTATTCACTTTACCTGTCAGTGGTTTTAATGTTGTGGCTGATTAATGTATATTGCTGAAGGATCCTGTCATATAATTCATTTTAAAAAATCTATTTCCTTTCAATACGTGATGAAAGCGTTATTATACTAAAAGTATAAAAGTGTTGACTGTTTTTCTTTAATGAACTGTATAGTGAACAAAGTTGACGAGAAAGCCCAAAGCTTGTAAGTCATTGAAATCACTGCAGACAGGGGAGGAGAGGCTGGCAGCTGATTAATAAAAAGGACATATACAGTATCTGCAATGCACAACTCCAAAGGTGCCAAAAATAACATAACTTATCAGTTCTTCCCCTCAGGCAATACATCTCGTAGCAATGCAATTCATTTAGATAGATATATGGAATGGACTTCATTTTCCAACCATCATTTAAAAAGGGATGCATTTGTTTTTTTTCTCTTATTTTATTCTTCAAAGAAATACTTCAAGCACCATAATCACTACAGCCCTGGCGTCCTCCCAAGGTAAATTGTCAAACTGTTTAAGAACTGTTTAAAAATGTTTCTGGTCCCTGTTGCCACTTCTACTGCTGCCAGATGCTGCTTCTACTAAGCCAAACCTGGCCATGCAAGCTGAGACCACTCAGTGGGCATGAGCACTATCGGCTCCATGTAGTACAAACAAGTTATCAGTTTCTTTTTTTAAGAGAAAAGACTGTCCTTGTCAGGGCCGGTGGAAGGATTGCCGCCATAGGAAAAATATTTTTTTGCTGCCGCCCCATGTGGTGACATCACAACCATATGACCCGCTCATCTCAGCTTATGTGCCCAGATTCCAGTAATGCCACCACGTGCTGATCATAGGGATGTGCAGTACATTTCAATAGGATGTGTACCAGGAAATGATACCCCTATGTTATTTTTTTTAATATTATGTAATGCGAATATTTATTAAAATGTTGAGTGGATATGTGGTGTGGGTGTGCGTCTTGTGTAGGTGTGTAGGGTGGCTGTAAGTGTTGTAGCTATGTGTTAGGTGTATGTTGTGGCTTTCTGTGCGTGATGTATAAGGCTGGCTCTGTTTATAGCTGTGAGTGACGTGCGTGGCTGCATGTGGTTAGATGTGAGTGGTATGTGTAGCTGTGTGAGTAGCCATGAGTAAAAAGTTTAGGCCACTGTGAGTGATATGTGTGGCAATGTGTGGAATTTCAATTTAGCATAAGATGTGAAGGGAGAATCAGGGTTAGCCCCAAATGTATTGGGGGTTTAAAGGCAGCTGCCAGAGATAGGGGCTGTATTAATGGCATAGGGGCTGTAATGGAGGAAAGGGGTAGAACTGGAGGTTAGCAGGTGAAGGGGGGTGGTCAGGAACTGTAGTGGTGGGTGAGGGACAGGTCAGGACCTGTAGTGGTGGTCAGGGGCTGTTGATTGGGATCACAGTATTGGTTGATCAGAGGCAAGAGTGTGAAGTTTATACTAAAACGTATAATTTTTAAAAAGCCAGTTTCAATAAGATTAGGGCAGCTCTACAACACCGATTGGTATAAACTCCTTAGTGAAAAAAACACTGAGGATAAATGGAAACTATTCAAACAAAATATTAGAAAGGTCCGTTTCTCAGTATGTACCATTGGGTAATAAGTATAAAAGAAACACATTGAAACCAATATGGCTTAGTAGAGAAGTAAAACAAGAGATTCAAAATAAGAAAAGGGCATTTAATGCATTAAAATCAGACAAATCAGAGGCATCCTATATAAGATATAAGGAAGCCAATAATGCTTGCAATAAGGTAATTATACCCTGTTCCAAATTATTATGCAAATTATATTTTTCTCATTTATCTAAATAATTGATGTAAATAACAGTCAGCATAATTTTCATGTTATCAACTATTAAGAGTACAATTAAAATTTTATTGAATAACACTGATAACAGTATTTTTTTTTAAACATAAAAAACTTATAATGCACTGTTCCAAATTATTACACACAGTAAGTTTCAAAACACTTTATAGGTTGTAAAGAACTGAAAATTGTCATTTGTTGTGTTTGCAGCATATTTACTGAAATCAAAAGCTATTTCAATCAAACTTATAACAACATTTTAACTTTTTAAACATTTTAACAGGTCACTATACATTTTAACATAGGACCCCTTATTTGATAGCAGCTTCACAAGTCTTGCATCCATTGAACTTGTGAGTCTTTGGACAGTTTCTGCTTGAATTTGTTTGCAAGATGTCAGAATAGCTTCCCAGAGCTGCTGTTTGGATGTAAACTGCCTCCCACCCTCATAGACCTTTTGCTTGAGGATGCTCCAAAGGTTCTCAATATGATGGAGGTCAGGGGAGGATGGAGGCCACACCATGACTTTCTCTCCTTTTATCCCCATAGCAGCCATTGATGCAGAGGTATTCTTTGCAGAATGAGCTGGTGCATTGTCATGCATGAAGATGATTTTATTACGGATAGCATAGTTCTTCCTTCTGTACCAGGGAAGAAAGTGGTCAGTCAGAAACTCCACATACTTTGCAGAGGTCATCTTTACACCTTTGGGGACCCTAAAGGGGCCGACCAGCTCTCTTCCCATGATTCCGGCCCAAAATATGACTCCACCACCGCCTTGCTGACGTCGCAGCCTTGTTGGAACAGGGTGGCCATCCACCAACCATCCACTACTCCATCCATTTGGACCATCCAGGGTTGCACGGCACTCATCAGTGAACAGGACTGTTTGAAAATTAGTCTTCATGTATTTTTCTGCCCAATGCCCAGCCGTTTCTGCTTGTGAGCATTGGTTAGTGATGGCCGAATAGAAGGTTTATGCACATTTGCAAGACTCTGGAGGACTCTATACCTTGATGTCCGTGGGACTCCAGAGGCACCAGCAGCTTCAAATATCTGTTTGCTGCTATGTAATGGTATTTTAGCAGCTGCTCTCTTGATCTAATGCATGGATATGGCAAAAATCTTCCTCAATGTGCCTTTATCTGTGCTCTGAATCAGCCACAAATCTCTTAATAGTGCGATGATCACGCTTAAGTTTTCGTGAAATATCTAATGTTTTCATACCTCGTCCAAGGCATTGAACCATTTCACTCTTTTTCGGCAGCAGAGATCCTTTTTCTTCCCCATATTGCATGAAAATGGTGCTCTGCTTAATAATGTGGAACACCCTCCTTTTGTAGTTTTTCCTTAAATTGGGCTCACCTGGCAATCTAATTATCAAAGGTGTCCGAGATTGTTTTCAGTGATTAAAAGAGACACAATGCCTTCCATGAGTTAAACTGAAAAACAAAATATTTAATCTTTGTGACACTTAAATAGAATTTGCATAATAATTTGGAACAGGGTGTAAAGTGGCTAAACTAGAAAATTTGAAATTAATAGCCAAAGAATGCAAAACCAACCCCCAACATTTTTTCAAGTACATCAATTCTAAAAAAATCAAAAAATGAAAGTGTAGGTACACTGGAAACAGAGATGGGTCTGTTAGCTAATGAAGACCAGGAAAAGGCAGAAATGTTAAATAACTATTTTTCTTCAGTATATATTAATGAGGATCCTATGGCAAGAGATATGCAAATTATTGCTGCAAAAAACTTGCAGATAACTTGTGATTGGATGACTCGAGACAAGGTGCTACAGCTGTTAAAGAAAATTTATGTAAATAAAGCTCCGGGGTCTGACGGTATTCACCCACGAGTACTTAAGGAGCTAAGTGGGGAAATAAGTGAACCTCTGTATTTAATTTTTCAAGATTGAACTTCTGTGACTGGGAAAATATTTGAAGGGCTATTAAGGGATAATATTCAGGAATTCATTGGGAAGAACTTTGTTATTAGCAATGATCAGCATGGTTGTATGAAACATAGGTCATGTCAAACTAACCTAATTGCATTCTACAAAGAAGTAAGTAGAAGTATAGATCAGGGTGTTGCAGTGGATGTGATCTACTTGGATTTTGCCAAGGCATTTTATACGGTTTCTCACAATAGGTTAGTCTTCAAACTAAAAGAAATTGGTCTATATGACTATTCTTGTTCTTGGGTAGAACATTGGCTTAAGGATAGAGTACAACAAGTTGTCATTAATTGTACATTTTCAGGCTGGACAAAAGTGGTAAGTGGTGTCCCTCAGGGTTCTGTTTTGGGACCGCTTCTATTTAACATATTTATAAATGATCTTGAAATAGGCATTGAAAGCCATGTTTTTAGTGTTTGCAGATGACACAAAACTTTGTAAAGTAATAAAATGTGAGCAGGATATTGCTTTACTGCAGAGGGATTTGGATAGATTGGGGGACTGGGCACTAAAATAGAAGATGAAATTTAACGTAGAGAAATGCAAAGTTATACACTTCGGGGTCAAGAATGCACAAACAACTTACACCCTAAATGGTAGTTAATTAGAGATAACCACACACGAGAAGGATTTGGGAATTGTTATAGATAACAAATTAGGTAGCAATATGCAATGTACAAGGAATGGAGCATTTTAGTTACGAAGAAAGGTTAAAAAAAATGTAAATCTCTTTAGTTTGGAAAAACGGCGCCTCAGAGGGGATATGATAACATTATACAAATATATTCAGGGCAGTACAAACCATTGCCTGGAAATCTATTCCTAAACAGGGCTATACATAGAACACAAGTTCACACTTTTGGAGATTTCATCTAAGGAGATTTCATCTAAGGCAAAGAAAAGGTAATTTTTTACAGATTGAGCAATTAGGATATGGAATTCTGTGCCTGAAGAGGTGGTTTTCTCAGAGTCCATACAGATGTTTAAACTGCAATTGGATAAATACTTGCAAAAACATAACATACAGGGATTTAATTACTAATTAGTGGGGTAAGAGCTGTTTGATCCAAGGAGACATCTGACTGCTGTTTTGGGGTCAAGAAGGATTTTTTTCCTAGTTTGTTGCAAAATTGGAAGCATTTCAGACTAGGTTTTTGCCTTCTTTTGGATCAACAGCAAAAACATATGTGAGGAAGGCTGAACTTTCTGGACGCAAGTCACTTTTCAGCTATGTAACTATGTAACATAACCTAGTTCACTTTTTAGTAAACCAGGATATGTTTATGTTCAACTTTAGGCAGAGCCACAATCCAGGGCTCTCTCTTTTCTGTGAGTATGTCACCCCTTACTTTCTCACTATCACTCTACTTCTTTCTAGCCAGGGGAGGGCTGGCAGCCTTAGGCCTGGGGGGCAAAACCAGTCAAGTGGCCCATTGCACCACCAAATCAGTGCAATGGTGCCCACTTTTCCTGGTTTTATAATGGATATTGATGTTATGCTAATCAGTAGCTCTTTGCCATACACGCTCCTTCACGGCTCTGACTTTCAATGTTGTCAGAGCGCAGGCTGAGAATCTCTGTGCCTGTGCTCTGACTCACTAACTGAGCGTCGGAACCATGAGGGAGAGGCTATAATGTGACTGCACCTACTTCTGGTGCGCACCAGTGGACCACCAGCAAATCGTTTAAATTGAATAGGCTGGTGTCCCCAACTTGTGAGCTGTGTTGTCCGCGGGGCGCCTCTATTGTGATGGCACCCTGCGTGACCGCACAGCGTGCACACCCCAACGGCTGGCCCTGCTGACACACACTGATGTTACTACTTAGAAATCCATCAATATTAATACAGACATCAGAGTAAACACCAATAAACTGTGGAAACAGAGCTGATCCCCCCCAAATTTATAAAGATTTGCTTACTGGATTTGTTGTAAGATTAAATCATGCCTCCTCCTCTCTCTCTCCCATGCGCTGCTCTGTAGGCTGGGAGGAAGTGAAGAGTAATCACAATCTCCCAGCACAGCGGCACCTGTGGCTGCATGGGGAACAGCTGTATTTGCCGCCCCCCATGTGACATCACCTATATGAGCTGCCATACGAACTAACGCCAGTGCTGCCACAGTGTATGTTTACATTAAAAAGAATGCAGGGACCGGCTCTAGACACCAAAACCACTTCATTAAGCTGCAGTCGTTCTGGGGACTATAGTGTCCCTTTAATGTGAGGTAAATTATAAATAGTGTCACTAATAATATACTAGATTGCCTACTTACAACAAGATGAGGATGATGATGGGCTGCAGTTTGGCTCCACTGGTCTGGTGTAGAACAGGATCTCGGGAGGCTGTTTGCAACTGTAGTCACAAAATTCAATGTTCTGGGAGAATTGGAAGCAGCTCCATTTTTGGGGGACCCCTTACACAGCTCAAGTTCTGGGCCCCAGGGCCTGACAGTGAGTATGCCCACAAGGCCCACTCATAAGTCCACTTATATGTTCCACCCACCCATGAGTTCGCTCACAGGGAGTGGAGTGTGTAGGGGATGGGTTATGTGTTATTGTAGAGGATCTAATATGTGTGCTTATGGTATGTAGTGTATAGGGATACCAGTTTGTGCAGGTGATGCAGTGTGTTTGTGTGTAGTGGAAGCAGTGTGTATTTGTGTATAAGGGATGTATTGTGTGTTTCTGGTTGTGTGTAAGGGATGCATTGTGTGAATCTGTGTTTGTATGCATAAGGGATGCAAGGTGTGTGTCTGTAAGTGTGTGCATTGAGTGTGTGTTAGAGATGCATTGTGTTTCTGTGTGTATGTAAGAAAAGCAGTGTGTGTGTAAGGGTTTGCATTGTGTGTTTCTGTGTAGGTGTGCAAAGGATGCATTGTCTTTGTGTGTAAGGGTTGCATTGTGTGTGTGTAATGGATGCATTGTGTGTTTCTCTGTGTGTAAGGGAAGCATGTTGTGTTTCTGTGTGTAGGGATGCATTGTGTGTTTCTGTGTATGTATAGGGATTCATTGTGTGTGTGCGCGTAGAGTGAAAGAGCTCCCTGTCTTGCCCCCTGTCCTATAGAGCTGTCCCTTCTAGCTCTCCCCTGCCCCTTAGTGGTCTCTCATCTGCCCCACACTCCCTGTGCTCTTTGCATCCCCCCTCCCTGTGTTCTCCTCACCCCCCCCATGTTCTCCTCACCCCCCTCCCTGTGTTCTTCTTATCCACTCTCCTCCCTGTGTTCTCCTCACCACCCACCCTCCCCTTCTCCTCACCCTTACTCTACCCCCTCCTCCTTGTGTTCTTCTCACTCCCCCCCTTGTTCTTCTTACCCCCGTTTTTCATACCACCCTTCTTCTTACTCCCCTCCTTCACTTACTCCCATCACTTCACCTCCTCCTCACCCCCCCGTGTTCTCCTCACCTCCCCCCTCCCTGTGTTCTTCTTATCCACTCTCCTCCCTGTGTTCTCCTCACCACCCACCCTCCCCTTCTCCTCACCCTTACTCTCCCCCTCCTCCTTGTGTTCTTCTCACTCCCCCCCTTGTTCTTCTTACCCCCGTTTTTCATACCACCCTTCTTCTTACTCCCCCCTCCTTCACTTACTCTCCCC
>OW240916.1:62477461-62598854 GCA_933207985.1 Pelobates cultripes
TGCAGACTCCCTCCTTCTTGAGTATAATTGATCATTTACATGGAGAACATGCTATATGTTTAGAGATTAAATTATTGTTTCCCTCACAAAAATATTTACAAACATATGTATGGTACATTATCCATCTTCAAATGAAACTCGTTCAAAAATGAAAATATTCAATGTCACTATGCTACACATATCACATCACAACTTACCTTTCAAATGTAATTATCACTATTAATGCAGAGTAATGAGTGCAATCCTACTCTCTCAAGTGTTTCTGAGTGGATTGGATCAGTGTTTGCAGAAAGAATAGTAATTTACTGGATTATTTTGGTGCGAATAGCACAAACACAGAGAGTAAGGTTTTGCTTGTTGTCCTAAATCTGTGAGTTTGACACCATTAGTGTGCAATAGCTTTCATATTATACCAATCAACATTCCCTGATCAATACTAAGTACAGATAGAGCTAGCACAATAAACTAACTGTACATTTTCACTGCACTACTGATACATTAAAGGTCTGGAGGCCCATTTTTGTAATACAGATTTTTCACCTGGAAGGGTACCATCCTCATTTGATAGAGCCATCACTGATCGAAACCATCTGTTAAAGACAAGTTACACAATATTTCAAAAAATTACACAATATCTCTGCTCATCTGCACAGAGGCACAAACTAACCAGTAAACAGTACCACATTTTAATCCTACACTGGCATCTTTCCGACAACATTAGTAAAGGCTCTACAGGATTTATTCACTGACTAACAGTACTCTAAGATATTCTATCTAGCAAGCTTGGTTTCATCAAAATTCAAAGAATATAATTGCGAGTGTTTGACCATATGGGAACGTGCTTAAGATCTCTTACAATTGTTTGTTTGTTCTTGAGAAGTTGAGGAACTTCAACTTTAATGATACTTTGCAATTCTGAAGTCCAGCAAAGCATCATGACACTTGTAGTTCTACAAAATCTAGGGCTCTGCCGTTTGCCCAGCCCTGTTTTAAAGCAATTTCCCATGCCCATTCATCATGTAGTTAGGGTTTACACCATAGTAAGTGATTAAAATACAAAAAATAGCATATTGCATCTCCTTTGCACCACAAAGTAGTCTAGTCCTGAACCTCTGGTATTCTACTCAACCTCTACCTGTCAGGATTACTAGTTGATCCAGCATGAAGAACTATATCACACCTAGGACTAAAAGGTAACGTCTTACCAGGCCTTAGAATGGCCGGTCTTAATGATGTAGAATTATTAAAATCTTTATTAGAACCTGTATTGAATTATTGTACTAACTCCATTTTGTTCACCTTACATGACAGAATTTCCTGACAGTATTCAGTATAATGAATAAGAGATTGTATTTTCTCTCTCTAAGGACATAACTAGCCCCGGAGTTAGCGGATCTCCGTTGACTTGCAACATAGTATAATCCAAGGCCAGGAGAACAGTGACAAAATGAAATGTTCTATTCATAAAAGAACCTTGGAACAGACCACGAGACTGACATCACTAACTGCGTAAAATGACGCCCAAGCCCCCCTTTCCACCGAGTAAGCCTCGTGCTAAAGAGCAATGGCGACGACATCCCATGATGGGAGGGTGCCTCACTAGTCACTCAAATCTCTGAGCCAATTAATAATATTAATGAGTGGACACTGACATAGCCACTTAACATTTAACCCAATTAATGATGTTTATTTGTTATTATCTGATATTCAATGATGATGTCATTTTGCATATAAAAAGGCCTGCATGCCCACTTTTTAACTAGATGCTAATAAATTTCCTGAAGTGTTTTTAACCTGAACCGCATGTGTCAGTGTGAACTTACTTCTGCGTATACGCAATTTATTCATCTCAGATTTGGACAGGAACAGATAGACTTTTAAACATTTTTGTTTATTTCTAAATTAATCTACATCAATCTGGCATCCATCCAACGTGGGGCATCGGGCTATGGCCTCCGCCGGTAAGCCGTCCTAAGGAAGACGCTGTTGGACGGAGGAATCAGGGGGGAAGGAAGAGAGACTGATCACCTCTGAGTACACGGTAGAGACTTCTGCAGGAGCCACCGGTATGTTCCAGCCCCTTTGATTGACCCTTCCACGTGTCTGTGACTGCTTCCCGGGAGGGCATCAAAGACAGGTAATATCTTGCCCGGTGTCTTGTTACCCATTTGTTTACCTGCATTTAGTCTATCTGTTGCCTGGGTGTGCTGGTGGTATATGTTTTGTTCTTTCCCTCTTTAGAGATAAAGGGGGGTGGACCCGTGGGTGGTTGCCTGGGGGTCTTCTGTTGCCTGTTTTTACCCCTTTTTAGGAGTCACTTGGCCCAGACTGTTGGGAAAAAAGGGTGGGTGGACCTGTGGGGATTTTCCAAAGGGGTCCTGTTTTCCTGTTTACTTCTTTTAGGTACTGTCTAGCTAACAGTAGTAAGGAAAAAGAAGGGTTGGGGGATTCTGTGGAGGGGACTTGCCCCCTGGGGTTTCCCGGTTACGTCACTTTGATATTCTAGCTAGCCTCATTGTGTACGTTGCTCTGCTTGCAGAGGTTATGGTACCCTCCAGCTTCGAGCGCTGAGGCTGGTGGCATTCCAAATTATTTGTGGTGTGTGGATTCGGGCAGGCATTGTTGTCTCCATCACCACGGGGTAGTGTGACTTGTGGGTGGGTCCATAGGGAGCACTACGGGAGTGAGGATAGAGGTGGCCACACTTAGTGGACTGCTGTAACGAGGGAGGCATATGGATATCGGGCCGGTGTTAGTCGTTATCCTTGGCCGCTGGTAGTGAAACTTACGAAAGTTGTTCTCCGAGCGGGGACACTACGAGATTGAGGGAGGTGGCTTGGTGGCCACAAGAGTAAAGGAAAGGGATTACTGTTGATGCATGCACTGTATTTCAATTGAAATGTTGTATTAAATGTTGTCTTACGTGTGGAGTCATTCAAACTCCTGGGTCTGTCTCTACTTTCACTGTTTACTTTTCCTCTACTTCCTGTACTATTTACACTATCCACTCCTATTTCTCTTGAAAGAGAAGTGATTGGTCACACACTTCTCACCCCTCTCCAATCCGTGGTTACCATCGAGGGTACACGGATTCAGTGACTGGTCTACGTTTTGGGAAGACGCACTGGGAGGGACCCACCCTTCCTAGTGGCAGTCGAGCATTGTAGACGTTCTGTTTCATTTTCCTTTACCTATACTTTGTATATGTTTTTATACGCTTTTGTATAGGGGGATATGGGACAGGAAACGAGTAAGCCCGCTAGGGGCTGGCTCGCGTGTGATTTAGTTGAAGATAGAGAAGGTGAAGAACTGGTTAAAAATGTTGCAAAGATTGCTAAAGTGTGTAAAATTGCTGTGCCTTCATGTGGTAGATTATAGCCAGAAAGCTGGCGTAGATTACTGACAGAGAAGAAAGGCAAGCTTACAGATAATGATTTATTGCGTACTGCTGAAGCATGGTACAGAGTAGAAAGGCTATCCAGCAGGAGGGTTGGGTAGAGGAAGAGATAAATCATAAAGGGGTAAGAACTGTATGTATATCATAATAATTGTGTTACTGGGAAGTTATCCCAGCCAGTGCCCTGTCGGGGGTTCCAGGAGGTGACCACTTCCATCATCCTGTCAGTAATGACCGAAATGTAGCTGACCATGGTCACCATCCCACCCCAATCTTAAAACGCTGTGGGGGTTTTGTATTTTGTGTTAGCCATTACCCTGGTAGAGGGTGGGGGTTTAAATGAAATGTTGTGTTTTTGCTTTGTAATGTAATTGTCCTTCTGTCTTGTTACTGTACAGCGTTGACATGGTTAAATTCGTGCTGGCAGGCAGTCTCTCTCTTGTTCCACTCAAATCCCCCTCTGCTAAAACACCCCCCCCTCCCCTCGCTTCTGTGAGACGCGGGGGGGGGGAGGGGGCGGAGGGGGGTGGTGACATGCTTGCGATTTAGGTCTGTCTCTTCGGTGTTCTGTAGAGTTATTATGAACAAGAAAGTTACAATTACTAAAATAATCCTGCTAATGTTTCCTTATATCAGAAAAGTGTCTGTGACAAGTGATGGTTAATATGTAGAAAGGATATATATATACCGATTCACGTGTTAAGTAACAATATGTATTAACTTTGTGTACAAAAAATTGATAACATGCTAAAAGAAATTTCTAATAAACAAAGATTTCTTGAACAAATGGTAATACAATTAAAGATTGGTCTCAAGATGTTTTGATCTAATTGAAAAGAACCAGAAAACATTATGAGCCTAACTACTAACAAATGGATAAGGGGGGAGGGTGTTCCAATCTGTCTTTATTAGATAATGTCAACCACCAAGATTAAAGACTGACTAACATATTTTTTTTAATGTAAGCCCAGATATTTTATTATTATATATGCATAGAAGTCGAGACTTTGGGCATTATAGTGTATTGATTCTAGATCTGTTACTAGCAGCAAGTGCTTAGCCTTATGCCTATCCCACGCATGCTTAAACACTCCTTTACTGTGTTAACCTCTATCACTTCAGCTGGAAGGCTATTCCATGCATCCACTACCCTCTCAGTAATGTAATGCTTCCTGATAGTATTTTTATTTAAACCTTTGTCCCTCTATTTTTGAGACTATGTCCTCTTGTTATGGTAGTTTTCCTTCTTTTAAATATAGACTCCACTTTAACTGTGTTGATTCCCTTTGTGTATTTAAATGCTTTTATCATATTTCCCCTGTCTCGTCTTTCCACTAGGCTATACATGATAAGATCCTTTAACCTTTCCTGGTAAGTTTTATCCTACAATCCATGAACCAGTTTAGCAGCCCTTCTTTGAACTTTCTCTAAGGTATCCATGTCCTTCTAAGGATATGTTCTCCAGTACTGTATACAGTACTCCAAGTGAGGTCTCACCAGTGTTCTGTACAATGGCATGAGCACTTCCCTCTTTCTACTGCTAATACCTCTCCCTATACAACAAAGCATTCTGCTAGCTTTTCCTGCTGCTCTATTACATTGTACATTGTCATTAACAGCCAGAAACTGGAAACCAGAAAGGATAAATGAATGTATAGCTAAATGTAAAGCTTAACAAAACCTCCATTATCTTTTTCATTTATCTCGCAGAAAAACAATGTTATTTGTCTATTTTGTAAGTTTTAATACATTATCAGTGAAGAGTAAAATAAGTTTTATCCCTTTTGCGAGACATAAAATTGCGATAATGTATATTTGTGATGTAAGTAAGAGTTATATTTTATAATAGGTTGAAAAAAAAAAAAAAAAAAGAGAGAGTCAGGGATAGCGTCTGTCTCTACGAGCAAAAGTCTGGTGTGGGAGATGTAGTGGACTAGCCACTGCGGGATACCCACGGAGTGAAGCGTTCGAGGCCTGTACAGACAGATGTGCTTGTTAGCCTTTTATTATTTTTCTCTAGGGAAAGCATAGGGCCAGTTAACAGTTGTTGTACATGTGCTATTTGCAGCCTCCATTGCATTTCTACTTAATTCTGATTTCTGATGTATCCTCCACTGCTACATACCCACGCCTCCAGAGAGACCTGTCTGCTCCCTTACCTGCCCACCCCTGCCTACTCCTACTCCTCCTCCTACTCCACCTTCTCCTCCTTCTACTTCTCTCTCCTCCTCCTTCTCCTCTTCTCCTCTCCTCTACTCCACCTTCTCCTCCTCCTACTCCTCCCTCTACTTCACCTTCCACTCCTCCTATTCCTCCCTCCCACTCCACCTTCCCCTCCTCCTACTCCACCTTCTCCTCCTCCTACTCCTCCCTCCTCCTCTTATTCAATCCTACTCCTCCTTCTACTCCACCTTCTCCTCCCTCTACTCCACCTTCTCCTCCTTCTACTTCTCTCTCCTCCTCCTTCTCCTCCTCTTTCTCCTCTCCTCTACTCCACCTTCTCCTCCTCCTACTCCTCCCTCTACTTCACCTTCCACTCCTCCTATTCCTCCCTCCCACTCCACCTTCCCCTCCTCCTACTCCACCTTCTCCTCCTCCTACTCCTCCCTCCTCCTCTTATTCAATCCTACTCCTCCTATTCCTCCTTCTACTCCACCTTCTCCTCCCTCTACTCCACCTTCTCCTCCTCCTACTCCTCCCTCTACTTCACCTTCTACTCCACCTTCTCCTCCCTCTACTCCACCTTCTCCTCCTCCTACTCCTCCCTCTACTTCACCTTCTACTCCTCCTACTCCTCCCTCCTACTCCACCTTCTCCTCCTCCTACTCCTCTCTCTACTCCACCTTGTCCCCTACCTGACAACATTATATTTTGAAAAAAAAAAAAAAAAGTTGCTCTGGCCCCTCTTCCGCCACTTCCCAGGGGGGAATACCACACTAACAAAAAAAAAAAAAAAAATTATTATTCAGACTGTTTTGGGCACTCTCAAGGAAATAGTGCGGTCCTGACCCAGATTCCCATGGAAATAAGACACCTGTATCATCACTGGGAGGTGGCTGCACCTCATGTTTTCTTCACTAAGTCCCCAGAAATCTCATAAAAGGAACCTGACTCAATAAAACATGAAACACTAAAAATCGATATCAGCTCTCTACAGAGGGGGGGCAGCAAGAGAACTGTAAATGGAAAGACAAATACCCTCAATCTCACACAGAAATAGGTGAGGATATCTCTTCTACTACTCCTCATGGTTGCTTTGAACAGATGAAAGAAGAAATAAGACACCTCTCAACAAGGCATGCAGTAGCTTTGCCAGATCCTGACTCCACTCTGTTTGCGGATGAAGAGGAAAGGTACCATACTGGATTTGCTGTTGCTACAGAAGATCAGGTACGTCAAGCATCTTTACTTTCCTCACCCACATCTGCTCAAGACACCAAATTGACAGCCTTCTCAGTGGCATGCAAATTGTTTGTTTCTGAAAGACAAGGCCATGCAACAGGAGTGCTCACTCAGGCCCATGGTCCTGGAGGCCGCCAAGGGCCTATTGGATTTTTTCTCCTGCCAACTGGATATTGTGGCCAGAGGACGTCCCTCTTGCCTTCGGGCCGTCTTTGCTGCCAGAGAGCTCATTGAAAGAACTGGAGATCTTGTCCTTGGCCACCCCCTGGTTGTCTTGGCCCCCCATGACATTTCTGCCATAGTCAACCAGGTCCAACTTAAGCATGTTACTCCTGCTAGGCATCTTCGCCTTCAATGTCATCTTTTGTTGCCTGACAACATTACCCTCCAAAGATGTCAAGTTCTCAATCCGTCCACTCTTCTGCCACTCCCTGAGGGGGGTGTATACTACGGATTCATCATGGACGAAACTTATGTTTTTCTTCTCACTGGCACCATCAAGAAGGAAATGCATCCCAACCTATCCTTTCATGATGGACAAGCACTCCTTCATGACGGAGCAGGATATGCCTTCTGTACCATGTGGTACAAATCAAACATCACTCCTGAAACCTGCTATGAAGATGAACTCTATCATCTGGTCGAAGTAAAACTCACTGCACAAGACTTCTACTGTGATTCTGAAGGCAACAGTATGGTCTTGATTCATCTACCTCCGGAACTCAAGCATTTGTACCGTCATTGGGACACTGCCATTCCACATGTCCCTGTGACCAAGTTGAAAACAATATCATGGAATGATCTTGGGCCTATGGCAAAAGCATGGGCCACTATGGACGAATCACAGCTACAGGAAAATGGTGTTGTCAAATATCCAACAACTGACCACCTAAAAGCATGGCAGCGTCATTTCCTGGAGAATGAGTTCCAAGATTTAACCATAGTGAATGACTACGACCCAGATACACCTCATGACTGTTTTGAACAGATGAAAATGGAAACAACACATCTACCAACTGTGCATGAAGACCCATTGGTAGATCCCGATCTCACCCTGTTTGTGGACGGCTCAAGATATGCTGATGAAGAAGGAAGATACCATACAGGATATGCCGTAACCACAACAGATGAAATTGTCAAATCATCATCTTTACCATCAACTATGTCTGCACAAGAAGCTGAATTGCAAGCCCTGACTTCAGCATGCAAGATCTCTGAAGGAAAGCGCGCCAATATCTACACGGATTCAAGATATGCACTGGGCGTGGCTCACGACTTCGGATTAATTTGGAAAACAAGAGGATTTCTTACCACCGCCGGTACACCAATCAAGCACGGTTCCGCAATCAAGGAGCTGATGGACGCCCTCCTACTCCCAGAAGAAGTGGCTATTTTGAAGATAAAAGCACATGGGAAGTTGGACTCAGATGAAGCAAGGGGCAACCATCTAGCTGATCAGGCTGCAAAACAAGCTGCAAAAGAACCACAGGAAGTGGAAAGAAGAGTGTCCGGAAATGAAGAAACTTCCATATTTACTCTGCAGACTCTTCCAACTGACCTAAAAATCCTGCGGGAACAACAGGCTACAGTTGCCCCTGAAGAAATACAGAAGTGGAAACAGAAAGGGGCAGTTCTGAAGGATGGAGTGTACTCCAACAACCTCAAGTTCTGCCTCCCTAAGAATTTGTACCCAGCAGTCGTACAATGGGCACACGGACCTGCACATTTATCAAAGGATCTAATGAATGCTCTTGTACAAAAATACTACCTCATTGTCCCTATATGAGATTCTATTTGGGACTGCACCTAGGCTAGGTTGCTATTTTCCCCAACAACTACAACTTCAAACTGATGTCTTAGTAGATTATGTAACTGAACTCGCAAACGCCTTAAACAAAATCCATGCCCAAGTTTTCTCTTCAATTCCAGATCCTGATTCTGACACAGGCAACCACAGTCTGCTCCCCGATGACTGGGTTCTGGTCAAGAAATTTGTGCGAAAACAGTAAATGTCCGTTCCAAGTTCTCCTGATCTCCCCTACCTCTGTCAAATTGGCCGGAAGGCCTAACTGGATCCACGCTTCCCATTGCAAGAAGACACCTGCCCCAGAGGAAGCTAACTCTATGCAACCATGTGCCTCTGGTACATTATCTCCTTAGTTGGTCTCCTTAAAGCCCAGCAGGTGGCCATCACCAAAGATGCTAGTGGGTACACCTTCTGGTATAATTCATCATGTACCCGTGTGGCTACTTATACTTTTGACTACTGTGACATCGTAGAATGCCCATTCCCCACGTCACAGATTCAGAATATCTATAGAGATATCCCTCATTCAAAAGACCCCTATGTTTGTGTAGTTGACAAACAATGGGGGCACAACTGTAACCATTGGGGGGCGGCGGGATGGAATGCCGGGCCTGCCTGGGGTTACAAACCAAAAAGTGTCTTATCTAAAATTGATGATCACGGTAGGTCCCTCCTCCAGAGAATGACTCTGAGAAAGCCCGGAGGAGGCATACCTATGAAATTAATCTTAAACATTGAGCATCCCAGCCCAACGGATGCAGACCAGTATGTAATGGGAATGTACTGGAAGAAGGGTTCCTATAATAAATTAGGACATTTCCACCTTAAAGATATGTGCCACTCTCCTGAGTGGAAAGGGACCACCCACATGGTCTCAAATCCGTTGAAACCACACATCCAATCTTTTAAAGACATGATGGCCATTGCAAATCCAACATTTGAAGATACCATGGCCGCTGAAACAGGTTTCAATGATGTTAATCTATGGTTAGAATGGATGAAATATAATGCCAACAAACATAACAGAACCGCATGCTATGTGTGTGGTGGTGCCCGGCCGCACCTGGGCACTGTGCCTTCAACTTTGCCAGTAGATATAGAAGAATGTGTTCTGAGTCTTTTTGCCTATCACTACAATTTCAATAGGTCCATATGTAAAGCATGGACAGTAGAGTATCCTCTTCTAGTCAAAGATTGCAAACCCCCAGATGGTGTTACCGTCTATAAAGGTAATTATACCTGTTATGCTAATTATGATGGAATTGGTAAATTTGTGGGTAACTTCTCTAAAGGTTATTGTGCCACCTACAGAACTGTCTCTATGAACCTCCTACAATTCCACACTAGATCATTGGGGGATATTTACTGGTTGTGTGGGGATCTACAGCTGAGATCAAGAATGGATAAAGAATGGTGGGGGGAGTGTACTCTGGCTAAAGCAATCATGCCCATACATATTATCTCTGACACACACCCCGATACTCATGAGTCCAAACACTCACCAACCAAGGTAAAGCGTGAAGCCCCAGTAAAAGGCAGTTTTGACCCTCATATTTACATTGATGCCATTGGGGTACCTAGGGGGGTGCCCAATGAGTTTAAAGCCAGGGATGAAGTTGCTGCAGGATTTGAATCACTTTTTACCATAGTCACTGCAAACAAGAATTTAAATTGGATAAATTACATCTACTACAACCAACAACGGTTTGTTAATTACACCAGGGATGCCCTTCAGGGTTTGGCCGAACAGTTGCAGGCTACGTCCCAAATGTCATTCCAAAATAGAATGGCTTTAGATATGATTCTAGCAGAAAAAGGAGGGGTATGTAAAATTCTGCCTGACACCATGACATGTTGTACTTACATCCCAGAAAACACAGGCCCCAATGGTAAAGTAACCTTAGCTATAGGAAAATTGAAAGAGCTCTCTGAGGAGCTAAAGAGGAACTCTGGGATAAAAGATCCCTGGGAGAGATGGTTTGGTTGGATGACAGGATGGCAAAAAGCTTTGATGCATATTGGTATAGCAATACTAATTTTCCTTTTTATCTTTGCTCTTCTCGCTTGTTGTGTCCTCCCTTGTCTGAGAAAGCTCCTCTTGAAGACTGTAGACCAAGCGGCACCCACTTACGCACACCTCACAGTTGATGACCAAGATTTCCAAAAAGTCAACTCGCCCTGTATACCGCTACAATCTATCCCGTTTATTGATAAAGTGCAAGAGTTCTAGGAAGGGACCAGCTTAGGGACAGCATCTGTCTGTCTGGGAAGTCTACCGTGCGGAGATGTGGTGGGTTAGCCACCTCGGGATACCCATGGAGTGAAGTGTTCGAGTGCCCAGCGGACAGATGAGTTAGCCAATTAGGGACAGACGAAGGGACAGCTTTGCACTTTGCAATAACACCTAGCTAGCGGGTCACGGGGTTTCTGTGCCTTTGGGCTAACACGTCTTCTGATACTAACAAATAAAGATTATCTTTTAGAATCTAACATTTCATAGGGGGGACTGATGTAGAATTATTAAAATCTTTATTAGAACCTGTATTGAATTATTGTACTAACTCCATTTTGTTCACCTTACATGACAGAATTTCCTGACAGTATTCAGTATAATGAATAAGAGATTGTATTTTCTCTCTCTAAGGACATAACTAGCCCCGGAGTTAGCGGATCTCCGTTGACTTGCAACATAGTATAATCCAAGGCCAGGAGAACAGCGACAAAATGAAATGTTCTATTCATAAAAGAACCTTGGAACAGACCACGAGACTGACATCACTAACTACGTAAAATGACGCCCAAGCCCCCCTTTCCACCGAGTAAGCCTCGTGCTAAAGAGCAATGGCGACGACATCCCATGATGGGAGGGTGCCTCACTAGTCACTCAAATCTCTGAGCCAATTAATAATATTAATGGGTGGACACTGACATAGCCACTTAACATTTAACCCAATTAATGATGTTTATTTGTTATTATCTGATATTCAATGATGATGTCATTTTGCATATAAAAAGGCCTGCGTGCCCGCTTTTTAACTAGATGCTAATAATGTTCCTGAAGTGTTTTTAACCTGAACTGCATGTGTCAGTGTGAACTTACTTCTGCGTATACGCAATTTATTCATCTCAGATTTGGACAGGAACAGATAGACTTTTAAACATTTTTGTTTATTTCTAAATTAATCTACATCACTATGTACGACTGAAATAGGCTGAATTTGTGTTAGTAGTAAAATTTGCCATATCCGAATGGCTGAACAAACAAACTTACGGTTTTGTTGAAAAAAACAACAGTTATGGAAGCTGTGGCTGGGCTGGACGCGGCAGTGCCCCAGGAGCTTCTAGTTAGGCGGCTGTTTACTAGAGTGAGGTAAAACAAATACTTGCGTGGGCCACACTAGGCCAAGACCAGATTGTATGGAGTTTAGGCAGTTTGTGTTGATGACCTTTGAACTGGAAGTAGATGGTTCTGTAATGAACCAGACAATCTCACCAGCCTGAATCTCCTCAACCCAATCACGGTAGGGTAGGGAAGGGGGAAGTCCCTTTTAAAGGTCCATAAGCCCCTCCCACAAGTTCAGGTCAAGCCATATATATATATATATTAACCAAAAATATTAACGAATAGCACTCCAAGGACTTTATATAAAATATAACTTTTATTTACCTTCTAAATAAAAACGGTCAACGTTTCAGCTTGATCCTGAGGAATCCTTTAATATTTTTGTCTTTTTGTCTGGACAAGCACCGGGAGTTATATTAGTTTTTGGAGTGGAGTGCAAGATTTGTTATTATATATATATATATATATATATATATATATATATACACATACACACACACACACACACACACACACATACATACCAGGAAAGGTTAAAGGATCTTAACATGTATAGCTTGGAGGAAAGACGAGACAGGGGGGATATGATAGAAACATTTAAATATATAAAGGGAATCAACACAGTAAAGGAGGATACAAACAAATACAGTATTGTCAGTGAAGCACACTAATGTCAGAGTAAACCAAGAGATTCTCAAACACCTTAGTGAGTACCCCTCGCCCTCACAACAAACAGAATATACATACAATATAAGGTGGAGTGTCTTCTTGTTTACAATAAATGGAGCAATGACCTAGAGATAAGGTAAAACAAAACACATAATAGTGCAATATTGTCTGGATCCCTTATAAGTATGGAGAAAATATGTGAAAATAAACTCACAAAGCTAGAGCTTATGGGATAAAGCTCAATCTTCCAGTATTGTGGGATTTGGGTTCCCACTCCCTTCTTTATACTGCCAGGAGGTGATGGATAGTAAGATGTCCTCTCACAGGTAAGTATAAATAATAAATAAGTCATTGCTCCATTTATTGTAAACAAGAAGACACTCCACCTTATACAGTAAAGGAGACTATATTTAAAAGAAGAAAAACTTCCACAACAAGAGGACATAGTCTTAAATTAGAGGGACAAAGGTTTAAAAATAATATCAGGAAGTATTACTTTACTGAGAGGGTAGTGGATGCATGGAATAGCCTTCCAGGTGAAGTGGTAGAGGTTAACACAATAAAGGAGTTTAAGCATGCGTGGGATAGGCATAAGGCTATCCTAACTATAAGATAAGTCTAGGGACTAATGAAAGTATTTAGAAAATTGGGCAGACTAGATGGGCCGAATGGTTATTATCTGCCGTCACATTCTATGTTTATATATATATATATATATATATATATATATACACACACACACACACTATAGATATTAAACCGGGGTATAGGGGGATATATATATATATATATATGTATATATATATATATATCCCTATTTATAACCTCTACTGGACAGAGATCTCGGATACCCCACCTGGAATCTGCTGAAGCCACTCTCCCAAAATGGAGGTTACAGCCCCCCTCACTTTCCACATTTTTTCTAACTCCTCTTTCAGACCTTGGTAATTGTCCATATTCTCATATTAGTTTGTGAAGTCTAAATAAATGTTATATGTATATTGATGTCTTTGTGTCCAAATATACTTATTGCTGTCTTTGTATCCATTATCTTTCATGTAGGTATGTGCAAGGGTTGGGTTGGTTGGCTCGGCCGCCTCATACGATCAGTTAGTCCGCCAGGTGGAGGATCTGAAAAAAGAAAATACTCACCTCAGGAGGGAGCTGCAGGATAACAGCAGCCAGCTGAGTCGGCTTGAGCATGACACATCTGATATGAAGGTAATAGAGGGCAAATGGTAGACAATTGTTAATACATTTATATGGATTTAGGTCATGCTTATGAGGCAGTGTTGAGTATATGGATACAATCTGTTCAGTTGCTGCTCTGAAATGTTACCAGATTACTGTTAGAGATTATTTTGTACTGCTGGTGGTGTCCAGGCACAGGAGTTAGCAGGACGCCCCTGAGCTTGCCCCTAGAGTTCTCCCACAGGGCCTAACTAAGTACGCCCACAATGATGAAGTATATGTTTGTGTACTGAGTGTGGTGTGTGTATAGAGGATGTAGAATGTGTGTAGTGGATGTGGTATGTGTGTCATGAATGCAGTTTCTATAGTGGATGCAGATTGTACATTTTGTGTAATGTATCTAATGTTTGTATGTATTAGATTAGATTAGAAGAGTGTGTGTTTGTGTAGTGGAGGTAGGTGTGTTAAGTGAATGCAAAGTGTGTGTTTGAGTAGTGGATGTAGTGTTTGTATAGTGAATGTAGTGAGCGTGTAGTGACTGCAGAGTGTATATCGTTAATGTTGTGTGTTTGTAGTGAGTGCAGAATATGTATAGTGGATGCAGAATGTGTGTAGTGGATGCTGTATGTGTGTTATGGATGCAGTGTGTATAGTGGATGCAGATTGTATGTTTTGTGTAATGTATCTAATGTTTGTATGTATTAGATGAAAAATGTGTGTTTGTATAGTGATTGTAGTGAGTGTAAAGTGAATGCAGAGTGTGTTTGTGTAGTGGATGTAGAGCAGTCAGAGCCCCCCAGGATTGCTGGGCCCATGACAACCGTCATGGTTGTCATGACCTGATGGCGGCGCTGGAAGGTAGTACCCTGTCCAAAATGGGACAAAATAGGTAAAATAAGGTTTATGGTTTAGTTAATGTGGTTATCTTAAGGTTGTGCAGCACATCACATTAAGGTATGCACCCAGAGACAATTACCATCAAAACTTTATTTAAAATATACACATTTAACAAAAGATGTGCAAACTGTATATTTTTGCTTCAGTGATAAAGTCTTTTCTTCTGTTCTTCAAAAACATAATACACTAATCTAAACTCACACAATAGCTACCACAGAGACCTAAACTAGGGATATGGAGAGCAATTTTTCTCTGCATTACTGTGTATGCATGTGATGGTTGTGAACTATTGGTACACAATATCAAGACTTTAGCAAGGAATGAAAATTAACATAAACTGACTCCTTTGGCATATTTGGTGTGTTTTCATGACACTATGGTCATAGTAGAGGATTGATGTAAATAAGTATCTGAACAAGCTTTAGAGAAAACTTTGACGAGAAAGCAGAGTAGATGTTAGAAGAACTTCTGACTCCCAGTGTTTATTGAATTGTATCACATTTTCCAAAGGTTTAGAACCCAATGCCTTTCATCACAATATGAAGCGAGATAAAAAAGAAAAAACTTCTCAAAAAACTACCTTGATTTATAATCAGACCTCGTAAAATCCAGACAAAATCATTTAAGAGCACAAAGACTTTCACTGTAGCTTACTTTGTAAAACTGTTCCACTAGGGAGAGAGTGTCCGGAACACCATGGTCTGAGGTGCTTGGGCATTAAGTAGGAGATGTTTCTTGATATAGAAACATAGAATGTGTCAGCAGATAAGAACCATTCGGCCATGTAGTCTGCCCAATTTTCTAAATACTTTCATTAGTCCCTGGCCTTATCTTATAGCTAGGATAGCCTTATGCCTATCCCACACATGCTTAAACTCCTTTATTGTGTTAACCTCTACCACTTCAGCTGAATGGCTATTCCATGCATCCACTACCCTCTCAGTAAAGTAATACTGCCTGATATTTTTTTTTCAACCTGCTATACAGCAATCACTACTAGCTCTTGTAAAAGCTTCTCAACTTGTATGACAACTCGGAATGCGGTAACACACCTCACACTTGGAAGAAGGACATCTCTGGTGGTGGAAACCCCTCTACTCCTCGGGGTAACCGCTACATTTGGTGACAGCGATGGGATGGTCTTTTCTCCCAAGAGGAAGTGCTACACTAATGGAGAGTCAGTATGAGAAGCTGAAATGATTGACCCTAAAGGATCTATTGGAAAGCTGTGGGCGTCCTTCTAGTAACTGATCACAACGGGAATTAATAGCGGAACTGGTCGAATTGGACCGAACAGCTGCAATGGCCAAAATGACTCTACCGAACGCCGATGAAAATGAAACCCTGTGGGCCACTCGACTAAAGTTGGTGTTCTATGGACCGAATAATTCAGAAAAACTGATTACCCAAGTCTTTAATGTAGTGGAAGCGGAGGCTAGAGCGAGAAGGGAATACCAACTACGGCTAGCCACGGCTCAATGACCCGAAAGCCCGGCTGTATTACAGACTGCACTCCCAGGCGAACGGAAAAAGGTACCGTTCGCAGCATTCATGCAGTTCCAGGAAACAGACGGGGAGATCGATGGATATCAGTTACCCACTGAGGAATGGGCAAATTGCCAGATAAAGCCGCCGAAGCCTTTCGGGCTATTCCTGATGAGGACATCAAACATTATCCTGCAGTTAAAGAGGCTCTACTTTTCTGTTATGCAGTTACTCCTGAAGCATACCAGCAACGATTCCGGGAATCAAAGAAGAAGGGGGTACTCCTATATGGAGTGGGCATGCCACCTACACTGTACTACCTCACATTGGGTAGTGGGTTGCCAAGCAGTAACGAGGGAAAATGTTCTGCAACTGTTTCTTTTTGGAACATTTCCTGAATTCGTTACAACCTGGGTACGTGACCGAAGACCCCTCACCTTGCCAGAAGCTGCTCATCTGGCAGATGAATACACTGACACCGGGCACCTGGAACAGACGACTATGCGACCCCCTCCTCGACCAGAGTTCAGGGCTCCAGTTCCCCCAGCTCCTTCACGCTATACAGGACCTTCTAGGTCCCAGCAGACCCAACAGAGAATTAAGTGCCATCACTGTGACCAATGGGGCCATTTCCGCAGCAATTGTCCCTTGAACCTCCAGACCAACCTGGGGGCAACCCCCATCAGTGACCCAACCTGCCCCAATCCCTACCCCGGCCGCTCAATGCTTGGAAGCGGAGGCCAGATCCAAGGAATTTCTAGGGGTACTATATGAGGCTGATCTTGTGCAAGCAGCCACCCAGGATAACAGACAGCAACATTGGCAAGTCTTGGTCAACAAGCAGTCGGCCCAGAGTCTACGAGATACAAGTGCTACTTTAACCTTACTACAACAGCACCTGGTACGCAACAACGACCGCACCGGAACAAACAGTAACTATATGGGTAGCAAGGGAGCTGTTTTCCGCCTTCCCACTGCCCGTGTCCACCTTACCTGGGGAGCCGGATCTGGCGTAGTGAACGTAGGAATTATGGACAACCTGCCAGCGGAGGTACGATTGGAAAACGATCTTGGACCATCAACCTCCACCTACATCCGGTTACCACTTGTGCCCAAGCCCGTTCTACCGAGTACAGCCCACCAGTCAGGGAGACCCAGATAAGACACACTGACCCCTTGATCAAAACTGTAGTGATGACAACCTTAGCCTGGGACACCCCAGAAGAGTTTGGGAGGGAGATTTGAGCCGACCAGTCCCTGCATAAGTATAGAACTAAGGCAGCTACAAAGCAACAGGGATTAGAGGGAGAGCATCTGGGAACAAGATAGGCTGTACAGGGTGTCAAAAACCTGTATCACAGGAATCACCCCCTCGCAGAAGCGCCAATTGGTAGTACCAAGGAAGTACCAAGGAAGTGCCCTTTAGCAGGACACCAGGGAGTAACTCGCACATCCCATCAAGTAACCCAGCTGGGGGTCTCTAAGGATGTGCAACACTACTGCAGGACCTGCGACATCTGTCAGAGGGTATGGAAGAGAGGGGATCATCCCAAGGCTTGACTGCTGTCCATGCTGATCATTGAAGAGCCTTTCAGCAGGATAGTAGTTGATCTGGTGGGACCCCTAAAAAGACCAAGTCCATCCGGTAAATGATATATCCTTACCGTGGTGGACTACGCCACCTGAGCAATGTCTCTCTCCAATATCCAGGCAGACACTGATGCCAGTGCGCTGGACGGGATATTCGCTAGAGTGGGTTTTCCTAATGAAATCCTGTCTGACCAAGGGACGAATTTTAACGTAGATCTCATGCATCAGTTATGGAATGTCTGTAGTATTAAGCCCCTACTTAGCCCACCAATCCCCCCCCCCCCAGTCTCTGTGAGCAGTACCCTCAAACAGATGCTGAGGACCTTCACAGATGAACCACTATCTGACCACTATTGACCTCTGCACAGGTTTTTGGCAGATCCCCATGGCCAAGGAAGCTATCCACAAGTCGGCCTTTGTCACCCTGTTTGGCTTGTACCAATTCAAGGTCATGCAATTCGGGATGACAAATGCCCCAGCCACTTTTCAGCGCTTGGTGGATAGACTCCTCGATGGCTTCCAGGATTTCTCTTGTGCATACCTGGGCGACATTGCAATATATAGGGAGTCCTGGGAGGAACACTTAAGGCATGTAGGGATAGTGCTGGATCAGATTCAGGCCACCAGCCCTGTTAAAATGTCTATCTTAAATATACATGTTTACCCTACTCAGAAAAGCAATGCCATGTATTTAACATAATCTTAACTGTAACTAAATCAATCATAAGCCTGTCTAGCTTAGCATGTTTAAAACAATCTACCGATGTTACAAAGCCAGATATTTTCATGTTTAAAGTGCTGATTAATCTGCTACACTTTAAAATGCAATGAAAAATGCCTGCAGCTGCTGTTTACCTCTACACTTGGTACAGGCTAGCGAAAAAAAATGATACCACACTAAGGTTTAAATTATGCCTTTTGAAACACCCCTGGGGTGTCTTCTTTAGGAAATGGTATGCCTTTGTGAAGTAAATGGAAAACACAATCTATTAAAAAAATTCCAAAGTGGGGGCATGGACCCAGCATAAAAATTCAAACTTAGGTGGCTGTGTCTCAAATGTGCCCCTTCAACGTTGTCATATACCTGGTAAAGGTACATACATGGTTATTGCTGTACTCAGATGACATAGCTGAGCAACATATGATGTCTTATACTGCTGTAGCACACATTAGGTTTGCAAAATATATATTACAAACTCATTGGGTGTGTCAAAAAGGCAGAAAAAATGCTTATACACTTGGTACAAGCTAGCGAAAAAATGATTCCTGGCTAATCATGGCAGCATCACTTATGGGTAGCTCCTCCCTTAGCAGTCACAGGACAGGAATTAATTAGATTAATTAATCAGACTGATAGGTATAAGGAGTCCCTCCTCCCCCTACACCTCAGTCTTTTTTCCTGTCCTTAGCAAGTTCTACAGGACTTTTTACATTTTATTTTATGGCCACCTTCCTGCGTTTGTCGTGGGTTCGTTCCAAATGAAGTTCAGCCTCTCTTCATTTGAAGGACCCAGTAAACAGCCTGCATGAGCAGCGTGGGAAGTAAGTGTTTGAGGGAGACACTGTTTTCTGTTTAATTGTGGGGTTGGTTAGCCTTAAAAATTCCCCTTGTTTTCAGCCTGCCCCTACTAATTGGGGTTATATATCCCCCCCATACCTTGTTGGCAGTATTTGAATCCATACTTAGGGGTCTTGTACTCTAGGATGTGTTTTCTTACCTCTTGCTTGGTACCTCTCTGTTTCCAGCTGCTGATGGGAAATATGTGGGGCTGTGCAGGCTTCCCTGCTCCCTGGGGCTCCCTGTGCGCCCGGGCATTGGGGGCTGGAACGCATTATGCGTTCCAGCCGACTGTATGCTGCTCTCGGCCGGTTTCGGCGAAACCGGAAGTGAATTACATGCCGGCCGCGAGCGTTTGGAACGCATGGTGTGCGTTCCAGCGCTCCGCGCATGCGCGGACCGGGCAATCAGCTGTTTCAGTGCCCGGTCCTATTTAAAGGCTCAGATACAGCTCTCTTGTGCTGTATCTGCAGTCCTGATGTTCTGTTCCCCAGGGGATTGATTTATCACCACTGCTTCTCCTGTTACCTGGCTGCTTGGTGGAACACTAATTGTTTAAGGTAGGATTTCTGTTTTTTGCTGATTAGAAGTTTTTCTTTCATCAGCTTGCCTCTGATCCATTTGTGATTTTAGGTCTTGAATTTATTTTGGTTCTTTTTTATAGTATGGATTCTCCCTCTGCCTCTGCAAGGTCCCTCTCTAGAAAACATAGGTGAGCCATTTATTGAATTTATTAAATTTATGGGGGGTTGTTAAAAGAGTGCCATACTAAGCCTGTAATATATGTCATAATATGGCTTTATTCCAGCCCCAGCATTCATTTGGATTCTCCTGCAAGAAAATCACGGGAAAAGTCAAATAAATGCATTAATTGTTCATTGCCTGCTCCAAATGGAAGGAACCTTTGCAGGGATTGCTTGTTGGAAGTCGCAGACGCCCCCGGTAGGGGTTCTCCACAGGACAACCTTAAACTCTGGATTTCCCAGGCTATTGCTGAGGGCTTTAAGGCTACCACGGGATCTAGTGGTCAGAGTAAGAGACGTAGAGTGGAACCTCGGTCTTCCAGCTCTGATGAGGACCCTGATGTGTGGGAGGTCTCGGATGAAGGTGAGGAGGAAACTGAATATACCTCCAGGTCTCTTGACTCCAGGTCTGTTGACAGTGGTGTATCCTGGTTTTGTGCTGCCCTAGGCAGGACAAAACTCAGGCGCCCCCCTCCCCCCGCGACACCCCCACCCAACCCTTCCCCCCACCCCACCTTCTAAATACACACACACACACACACACACACACAGTCAGACACATACACACACACACAGTCAGACACATACACACACACACAGACACAAACACAGTCAGACACACACATACACAGTCAGAGACACACACACACAAACACACAAACACACACACACACAGTCAGACACAAACACACACACAAACACATACAGTCAGACACAAACACACACACATACAGTCAGACACACACACACAGTCAGACACAAACACTCTGCATTTCAGTACTCCTGGAACAAAAAGTGGTGAAAGAAGTTCCACACACACAGACAAACACACACACAGTCAGACACATACACACACACACACAGTCAGACACATACACAGACACAAACACACACACAGTCAGACACAAACACAGTCAGACACAAACACACACACAGTCAGACACACACACATACACACACATACACAGTCAGACACAAACACACACACATACACAGTCAGACACAAACACACACACACACACACAAACACACACACACAGACACAAACACAGTCAGACACAAACAGACACAAACACACACACAGTCAGACACATACACACACAATCAGACACAAACACACACACAGTCACACACAAACACACACACAGTCAGACACATACACAGACACAAACACAGTCAGACACAAACACACACAAACAGTCAGGCACAAACACACAGACACAAACACACACACACAGTCAGGCACAAACACACACACAGAGTCAGACACACACACATTAACTTTTTTATTTTTTATTTAAATCCCCCCCCAACCTCCTTACCTTTGGGAGTGCTGGGGGGGGTCTCTCTCCCTGGTGGTCCGGTGGTCCAGTGGCTGCAGGGCGGGCGGGCGGCGCTGGCAGGCGGGCGGCTGGCGAGGGAGCTCTTCCTATGAGCTGACTGCTCAGCTCACTCGCGCGCCACAAAGTGAGGCTGGGAGCCGGAAGATTTTTGCCGCCCCCTGAAAAATGCCGCCCAAGGCAAATGCCTTGTTTGCCTCGCGGCTAATACGTCCCTGTCTGTTGATAGACTTATTACCCTTCTCAGAGACACTCTTAGTCTCACTGAAGAGAGATCTGAATTAAAAGAGGCTGACAGGTTCTTTGAAGACCTAAAACCTAACAGACCGACTTTCCCGGTGCATACATCAATCAGAGATATGATCCTTCAGGAATGGAATAAGCCAGAAAAGAAGTCCACCTTGAAAAATAAGTTCACAAGGGTTTATCCGTACTCTTCAGTGGACTGCTGCCTGTGGAACTCAGTTCCTAAAATTGACGCTGCAGTGATCCATATGGCTAAGAAAACGACACTGCCTATTGACTCCATGGCATATCTAAGAGAGCCTATGGAGAAGCGTATGGATGGAGACCTGATTAAAGCCTATTTGGCCCTAGGGTCCGCCCTTCATCCGGCAGTGGCACTAACTACGCTCTCCAGAGCCTTGAAAGTGTGGCTCGCTAATCTGAGGGAGGACATTGATCAGGGTGTCCGTAGGGATCATCTGTTGGAGAGCCTCAAGGACTTTAGTCTGGCAACGGAATTCTGTTCAGAGGCCTCTCTGGACATCACTCGCATGATTGCCAAAAGCATGGCCCTATCTGTGGCTTCTAGAAGGGCTCTGTGGCTTCATTCGTGGGGTGCTGATTATGCTTCTAAGGCTTCCCTGTGTGCACTTCCGTTCCAAGGGGATCTCCTTTTTGGGAAAAGTCTGGAAGATGCTATTCAAAAAGCTGCTGTGGGAAAAAGGCGTTTTTACCTCAAGCCGACCAAGCGCTTCAAAGATAGGTCCTTTCGGGACAGCAGGAGCTATAAACCTGGAAGGGAATTTTCCAGGAATTCTTCATGGAAGTCCTTCTCGCATTCTTCTTCCAATAAGCCCTCCAGAGGAAGGGGTGCTAGGATCCTTCTGAAGGTCTCCAGGCCCGTTCGGGGACGGTGGGAGGAAGACTGAAGTTCTTCTACCCTGTATGGGCTAGCAATATTTCGGACCTATGGGTCACTTCCATCGTAAAGGAAGGTTACAAAATAGAATTCACCTCTTACCCGAAAACTGCATTCTTCCAAAAATCAAGGGTGCCGGTAGGCATCAAACGGAGGGCCATGAGGTCCTGCATTTCAGTACTCCTGGAACAAAAAGTGGTGAAAGAAGTTCCAAAACAGGAATGGTTCCAGGGAATTTACTCCACGGTCTTCTTGGCCCCAAAACCACAGGGAAAGTGGCGTCTCATCTTGAATTTGAAAAGCGTGAGCTCCTTGCTCGACGTAAGGACGTTCAAAATGGAATCCTTGAGGACCATCTTGAAGTGTGTCAAAAAAGGAGACTGGATGACCTCAATAGACTTAAGGGACGCCTACTATCATATCCCGATACATCAAGATCATGTATGGTTTCTCAGGTTTTGGGCGCTAGGAAGGCACTTCCAGTTCCGGGGACTACCGTTTGGTCTCAGCCTGGCTCCAAGAACGTTCTCAAAAGTTCTGGTCACCTTAATAGCCTTTATAAGGGAAAAGGGTATCGAGATATTCCATTACTTGGACGACATTCTTATCTTGGGTCCATCTCAAGGAATTGTAACTCAACATTTTCCTGGGTGCGGTGGTGAATACCGTGTCTGCACATGTGTTCCTGTCTCCAGAAAGGGTCACGAAGATCAGAGACAAAGTAAGGAAGCTGCAAGATCTCGAAACTGCACCTGCAAGAGAAGTCATGAGTCTCCTGGGTTCCTTGACTTCAACAATAGGCTTGGTGAAGTGGGCCCAGTGGAAGTTCCGTCCGGCCCAGAACTGCTTCCTTCTCCAGTTCAACAGAGTGGAAGCGGATTGGGAACAGATGATATCTCTTCCCCTTCCCGTAAGGAAAGGCTTAAACTGGTGGAAGAGCGAGAGGAATTTGACAACAGGCTTCCCGTTGGAAGATCCCCCTTGGAAGGGGTGGCACGAGGAGCAGGTTGCTCCTGGAAGAGCTGGCTCCCTTAATGGCTATAGCCATGACCTATCTTCAAGGCCTGAAGGCGATTTATCTCCCAGGTTCGGAGAACATAACGGCAGACTTCCTCAGCAGAAAGGAAATTCTTCCGGGAGAATGGCAACTTCACCCGGCGATCTTTGCAGAAATTGCTCATCGGTGGGGCATGCCCCAGATCGACCTGATGGCATCATCTCAGAATCACCAGGTGGAGAATTACTTCTCTCTCCATCCGGACTGTCAGGCACTGGGCCAGGATGCTCTCTCTCTCTGCCTTGGTCGTTCGATCTGGGGTAGGCTTTCCCTCCCCTACCCATGATACCCAGGTTCCTGCGGAAGGTTTGGTCGGAAGGCAAGAAAGTCATTGCTGTAATTCCAATTTGGCCTCGAAGGCCGTGGTTTCCCCTATTGGCCATGATGAGCCAGGAACAACCTTGGCCTCTTCCAGTGATGGAGGATCTGCTAACGCAGGGCCCTGTATTCCATCCTCATCCGGAACGCCTCAAACTGGGGGTATGGGTCTTGAGAAAGAAAGACTCCAATTACTAGGTCTCTCGGAGGCAGTGATCAATACCCTTCTGCTCTCCAGGAAGGCTTCCACTTCTTCTTGCTACCATAGGATCTGGGATGTGTTCCAAACTTGGGCATCGTCTCATAATGTGGACTTTCTGCATCCTAGCAATACTGAAGTTTTGGAGTTTCTGCAGGAGGGCCTGGACAAGGGCCTTAGCCTCAGCACCTTGAAGGTTCAGTCTTCGGCACTTTCAGCTTTGTGCAACATCTCATGGGCTTCGGATCCTTTGATTTCCAGGTTCTTCAAAGCGGCCTTCAGATTGAGGCCTCCTTCCAGATCTACTACCCCTCCTTGGGACCTTCCTATGGTGCTCAATTATCTCACTGAGGATCTGTTTGTTGCTCTTGAAAGTTTGGATGCTACTCTCCTGACGTATAAAACTTTGTTTTTGGTGGCAATTACTTCCGCAAGAAGGATTTCAGAAACAGACCAACTCTTCGTTTTGCCGTTGGGAGCAAGGAGAGGTGAGGCAGCTTCTTAATCTATGTTGAAACGTTGGATTTCTCTGATAATGAAGAAGGCGTATATCACCACCTCGGGAGATAAGAACTCATTCTACTAGAGCATTATCAACTTCATGGGATAGCTGGGCAGAGGTTCCATACGATGATATTTGCAGAGCAGCCACCTGGTCTTCTCCGATGACATTCATGAAGCACTACAAACTTGTTGTGGAGTCTCCTTCCACCTCCTTTGGAAAGAGTGTCCTGTCTACGGTCTCTTTATCCCGTTGATATTAAACTTTTCTTTGCTGCATGTGTTTCAGTTTTGTGTAATTTCTTGGATTATTATTCCCACCCTATTTTTCTATGAAGCTTGGGTATTACCCATAAGTGATGCTGCCATGATTAGCCAGGAATAGAGAAAATTTATGACAAACTTACCGTAATTTTCTTTTCCTGGCTATTTCTCATGGCAGCATCAGGGTTCCCGCACATTCTTTATTTCAGCTTTATAATTGGACTGAGGTGTAGGGGGAGGAGGGACTCCTTATACCTACCAGTCTGATTAATTAATCTAATTAATTCCTGTCCTGTGACTACTAATTGAGGAGCTACCCATAAGTGATGCTGCCATGAGAAATAGCCAGCAAAAGAAAATTACGGTAAGTTTGTCATAAATTTTCTCTATTTCATGCTAAGGTTCCAAATATGCCTTTTGAATTACCCTGGCATGTCTTCTTTAAGAAATAGTATGCCTTTATGGGATAGTTGGAATATATAGCCTGCTAAAAAACTACAAAGTGGGGTAACGAAATAGCATAAAAATAAAAAATTTGAAAAAAACTGCAATGGCTGTGTCTAAAATGTGCCCCTTCAATGTCCACATATACCTGGCAAAGGTACATATGGGGGTATTGCTGTACTCAGACAACATAGCTGAGCAACATATGAAGTATTATAAAGCCGTAGCACACATAAGGTTTGCAAAATATACAGTGCAAACTCACTGTCTGTGTCAAAAAGGCAGAAAAAAATGCTTATTACCACTACACCAATACAAGCTAGCGGAAAAATAATCCCACACTAAGGTTCAAAATTTGCCTTTTGAAATACCATTGGGTGTCTTCTTTAATAAATAGTTTGCCTTTTTGGGGTAGTTGGAAAAAGCAGCCTGCTAACATATTTCAAAATAGAATACAGACCCATTAAAACCCTCCATGTAATTTCACACTTAAAAACCTGAACTTGTCACGTCTCTTTTACAGCACTGTAACTTCACAAATTAGTTTCTAGGTCATACATTGGGCTTATTGTTTTACTTAGAAGAGGTAACTGAGCATAAATTTGTGACAGTGACACTTATCAAATATACGAAATACCCAGCAAAAATGCAACATGTATAAATAAATTAGTGAAAAAATGGTGGCAAGTTAAGGTCTAAAAAATATATAAAAGTGTGAAAGAGAGCACACAAAAAAAAAGATATACAATAATACTTATAAGAGAATGGTACAAAGTACCTCTAGATAATAGCTGCTAAACAAAAATGAACTTCCCAAATTCAATGAATAAACTGTAAGATATTGTGTTGTCAGCGCTTAGTGAATAATCCCCTTAGATATAATCAGGGGTAAAAGTCTTAACAAATGTATCTATAATCATTAGAAACAGCAATAGCATACAGTGTTAAGAGTGTCAATATAACTGATAGTAACAATCAGATTGTGACAAAAAAAATCTAAATTGTATCTCAGTCCAATATAAAATATGTAGCAGGGTCCAAAGTGACAGGAGGTCCACAGTGTTGTATGGGAGAACAATCTTTGACTTTGAATCCCTTAAAAAAGACAGAAAATATATATAGTGCAATACTGTATTTAATGTCTTAAAACACCAATGGAATCCCCCTCCCCAACATAGGAACCCTTACAGAAGAAAAATGTGCTGCTTATCTCTAAGGACCACAATAAAAGCTTAGCTGGCTGCAGTCTTATCTCTCCTCTGCTTCAAGGATGCCGCCTTCGCCTAGTGCACTGAGGCTGGCTGTGGATTCAGTAAAAGTTCTCCTCTTTGTAATTCTGCCTCCAGTTAGCATAAAAACTTATCATGCAGAGTGTTGACAGCAAAACAAGATAAAATGCAGGATGATGGATCACCTAATCAACGAGCCCCTCTTAGTGGGCTTTTTCAAGATAGGTGTTAAGTGTGCTAATCTGCAGTTAAATACCTTTGCCGGAAAAGCACATTTGAATTTTTAAAGAAACATGCATTTTTATACACAGCAAATCTTATAACAGGAAAAATGTCCTCATAATGATAGATTGTGGATTATACATCCTCCTGAATGCAGCAATACATAAAAACAATTTGTGCATACTAAAACAATTTATACACAATAAAACAGACTTATTTATACATGTTAAAACAAACCAATACTTGCTGTAGAGCATGTATAATTACATAGATATACTATATATATATATATATCCTGAGGCTTCTCTGTTTATTCTAAAATGATATTAAAAATAATAAAAAAAAATAATAATAATCAATACCCATCTCATTCTAAAATATATAAAAGCATACAAAAAATATACAAAAAATATATGTAAACAGATCTGTTTACATATATTTTTTGTATGCTTTTATATATTTTAGAATGAGATGGGTATTGATTATTATTATATTTTTTTATTATTTTTAATATCATTTTAGAATAAACAGAGAAGCCTCAGGATATATATATATAGTATATCTATGTAATTTGTATATTATATAGATACATTTGTTAAGACTTTTACCCCTGATTATATCTAAGTTAAGGTATAATATATACCTAATAAGATATCCTGGAGTGTATGCATTCTCAAATATAAGGCCTTTGTTTGGTTATTTGAACAGTCAAATGGCTATATGTCACGGTAATTTACCCCAACTTGCAAGATTTAGTCCAACAATTGACAATATAGATTAGATATGTCTTACCGGACCTTAGAATGGCCGGACTCGACGTAGAGCAAAGAAAAGACAGCGAAAACAAGAACTAGCCAAGGTCTGGTACACAGTAATCAGTAAGATGGCGAACAAGACAAAACAGGGATAAAGAGATCAAAAGCTACAAAGCCAAGGTCAAGTACGAAAAAATCACAACTGAACACAACAAGCGCTAAAGGGAACTGAAAGAGAAACCACGATAGGGCAGGGAGTTAAGGGAGAGGTAAGTATAAATACCCTAGCCTTTAATTTGATTGGCCCCTGTCATATCCCCAAAATGTGAGTGTATGGGGAATGTGGGATGACAGGGGCCAATGGGAGACCGTTGTACATTTCAGCTCCCACTGTCCCTTTAAGAGCATGCCCAAGACGCGCGGCACGCTCTTAGAGCTAGACGGGACACGTGACCGCATCTCGCGGTCAGTGCCCGCCTTCATCTGGGCTCTGAGCGAGCCGCGCACGGCTGGAATAGAGGACCTCGGCCGGCCCCCGGATAAGGTAAGTACCGCTACAGTAGCCCCCCCTGAAGACATGCCCACCGGGCGGGGAGGACCAGGCCTGGCAGGAAAACGAGAATGGAAGGAACGCACAAGGCAAGGAGCGTGAACAGCGTCAGCGGAAATCCAACTACGTTCCTCAGGCCCATAACCCTTCCAATGCACCAGGTACTGAAGGCGACCCCTGAGAAAACGAGAGTCAAGCACACCAGCTACTTCTAATTCCTTGTGACCCTCCACAGAAACAGGAGGAGGAACATGCCAAGTATAACGGTTACACAGGAGGGGTTTCAACAAGGAGGTGTGAAAGACGTTAGGAATACGTAGGTTCCTAGGAAGATCCAAGGCATATGAAACAGGATTAACTTTATGCAAGATACGAAAAGGACTGATAAAACGGGGAGCCAACTTCATAGAAGGCACACGAAAGTGGATATTGCGCGTGGAAAGCCAAACCCTTTCCCCCACGACATAGGATGGAGCCGCCCTGCGATGCTTGTCAGCTGGAACCATTTGGCGAGCAGTGGAGTCCACCAAAGAACGCTGAACCTGCTCCCAAGTAGTACGTAAACCAGCCAAATGTTCATCCAGAACTGGCATGCCCTGTAAGGAGAATGCAGCTGGAAGAACAACAGGATGCCAGCCATAAACAACGTAGAAAGGGCTCTTACCGGAAGATTCATGAGCAGCGTTATTACGAGCAAACTCAGCCCAAGGAAGAAGGTCAGACCAATTGTTCTGATGGTGGGATACAAAACAACGAAGATACTGCTCTAGGGATTGGTTGGCACATTCAGCAGCTCCATTAGACTGGGGGTGGTAAGCGGAGGAAAACGAGAGAGAAATACCCATCTCTGAACAAAAAGCTTTCCAGAACCTGGAAATAAATTGGCTATCCCTATCGGATACAATAGATACAGGAATACCATGCAACCGAAACACCTCCCTGGCGAAGATAGAAGCAAGTTCCTTGGATGAGGGCAATTTGGCAAGAAACACAAAATGAGCCATCTTAGAAAATCGATCCACTATCATTAGGATGACTGTTTTACCATTCGAAGGAGGCAATTCAAAAATAAAATCCATGGATAGATTGGACCAAGGCCTCTCGGGTATGGGCAACAGGTGCAACAACCCACAAGGAACTCTATGAGAAGACTTCATACTGGCACAAGTAGTACATGCCTGAATGTAATCAGTGACATCCTGTCAGGGTTTCTTTGCTGTTTTAAACAGCCACCCTTCCTCTTTCAGTGTCTGAGGTTTCAGCTGTAATTAACGATCAGCTCCTTCAGTATGTTGCCACGGTTACTCACCTGAGAATAGTAATCAACCCTTCTGCTAATCAGTTCAGCCTATTTAAGCAGAAAATCCCAGAACCTCCTTGCCCTTGCGTGGTTTCCTGTTCCCCAGAAGTCTCCTTGTCCCTGTGTTTCCTGTTTGCTCCTGGTTCCTGACTCTGACTTTGTTCCTGACTCCGCTGCTCTCCGTCTCCTGATCCTGGCTCGTCTGACTACCCGCTCTGGTGACTGACCCCTGCTTGCCTCCTGGACTTTGCTTTTGGTTATTTCTTTGTTATTTATTAATAAAGGTGTTTTTGCATCTAGTTCTGTCTCTGTCTGGTTCCTGGTCCCTAACATGTCCTTGCGTAAGGAAGCCCACCAAAAATATCTAGAAACTGCTGATAGGGTTTTAGAAATACCAGGATGTCCAGCAGTTTTGGTGTCATGATATAACGACATAATGTTCCGTCTTTCGGGAACATCAATGAACAGTTTATCAGCAGATCTCTCTCTGGGTGCCAAGTTTTGTTTATAACTTATAAGAGTGAAGAAGAAATAGATAGAACCGTAGTAGCTATTATTCTTTCCGGGGAATGACACGGGCATCATCAAACTCTTGTTTGTCGGTAGTTTCGAATTGCCTGGACAGAGCGTCAGCTTTAGTGTTACGATCACCTGGTCTGTAGGTGATGATATAATTGAAATGAGATAAAAACAGTGACCACCTGGCTTGCCTAGAAGACAATGTTTTGGCTTCACTAAGGTAGGAAAGGTTTTTGTGATCCGTAAAAATGAGGATGGGATCCTTAGTACCCTCTAAAAGATGTCTCCAGTCCTTAAGTGCTAAAACAATAGCAAGGAGTTCTCGATTGCCTATGTCATAATTCTTTTCGGCTTTGTACATCTGCTTGGAAAAGAAGCCACAAGGATGTAATGGCTTTTCAGGTGATTCTCTTTGAGATAAGACAACACCCACCCCAATATCAGAAGCATCAACTTCAAGAATATAAGGCAAAGAAGGGACAGGATGCTGTAAAATAGGAGCAGAGGCGAACGCAGTCTTAAGAAATTCAAAAGCCTCAAGCGCCTCTGGGGACCAGACACGAGTATTACCATCCTTTTTAGTCATACGGGTTATAGGCGCTACAATAGAAGAAAAACCTTTAATAAAGCGTCTATAATTGTTAGAAAAACCAAGAAAACGCTGAATGGCTTTTAGACCTTGAGGTGGAGGCCATTCTATGACAGCAGAAAGCTTCTGGGGATCCATACAAAAACCCTTAGCAGAAATTAAATACCCCTAAAACTGGACTTCGGATTGATCAAATAAAAATGTTTCTAGTTTACAATAAAGACCATTAACAAGAAGGGTTTTCAAAACTGTTTTAACAAGCATGTGATGAGTATGCAAATCTGTTGAATATATTAATATGTCGTCCAAGTACACTATTACAAATGTGTGAATGAACTATCGTAAGACGGCATTAATAAATTCTTGAAACACTGCTGGGGTGTTACAAAGACCAAATGGCATCACAGTGTACTTGTAATGACCACTCCTAGTATTGAATGCAGTTTTCTATTCATGGTCCTTTTTATACGTATTAGATTGTATGCACCTCTAAGGTCCAGTTTAGTAAATACAGTAGCATGTTTGAGCCTGTCAAATAATTCCGTGATTAAAGGTATAGGGTAAGCATTTTTTATGGTGATTTTATTAAGACCCCTATAATCGATACAAGGTCTTAAATCGCCCTCCTTCTTCGACACAAAGAACCCAACCCCTGCCGGAGAAGAGGATCTCCTTATAAACCCCTTTTGTAGAGATTCTTTAATATATTCTTCCATGACACGGTTTTCTTGAGGAGACAAAGGATACACCCTGCATTTGGGAGGTATAGTGCCAGGCAATAAATCAATAGCACAATTGTAGGGTCTATGAGGCGGTAATTTTTGAGCCTACCTTTTATCGAAGACAGACTTAAGAGACATGTACTGAGAAGGTATAACAGTAGACAAAGGAGGAGTAGTAGGAACATTAATAGAATTTAAAGGGGTGATTTTAACAATACAAGACTCTTGGCAGGTTTCACTCCAAGATACTATTTGTCCTGACTCCCAGTCAAAAATGGGATTGTGAGAACGTAACCATGGGTACCCTAACACAATGTGAGAGGAAGGAGAGGTGATGACCTGAAACCGAATGGTTTCTGAGTATAACATCCCTGTATACATATGCAACGGTTCAGTTCCATGAGTAATAACTGGGGAGCATAATGGTCTACCATCTATGGCCTCAACGGCCAAGGGTGTCTTCTTCTCTCTAATGGGTATGTTGTGTTTCCTAACAAAACCAGAATCCATGAAATTCTCAGCTGCCCCGGAATCAACCAGGGCTAGTATGTTCCCTGCTATGCAATTCTTTTCCAGATGTAGAGAAACAGGGAGAAGTAATCGGTTAAGAGGCAATTTTGTGGACTTGGATATCACACCCAAGGCCAGTCCCCTATATGGCCTTAGGTGCGATAGTTTTCCGGAAGCACGGGACATTCTTTTAGCATATGGCCCTTCTTACCACAGTACAGGCAAAGTCCCTCCTTTCTCCTATACAATTTTTCAGCATCAGAGAGTTTGGCAACCCCTAATTGCATGGGTTCCTCCTCTGATACCTTGAAACTCTCAGGATTAGCAACTTTAGGAGTATTTAATGTAACAAAATGTCTATTCATATTCTTAGTACAGAGTCTGTCACGAATCCTATACATCAGAGAGTTTGGCAACCCCTAATTGCATGGGTTCCTCCTCTGATACCTTGAAACTCTCAGGATTAGCAACATTAGGAGTATTTAATGTAACAAAACATCTATTCCAATTCTTAGTACAGAGTCTGTCACGAATCCTATTGTCTATATCAATGAAATAGTCAATAAGGTCTACTAATGGGATAGGAAGATCCCTAGCCGCTACCTCATCCAATATAGTGTCAGATAGACCTTCCATAAATGCAGTAGTTAGCTCATTGTTGGTCCAATCTACCTGTGAAGCAAGGGTACGAAACTGAATAGCATAATCAGCAACAGACCTAGATCCCTGTTTAATTCTCATTAATGCCCTGGCGGCATTCTTCGATCTTTTAGTTGTGTCAAATGTTCTATGAAAAGCCGTAAGGAAGCTATGGAAATCATGCACCATAGGTCCATTAGCCTCCCAAATAGGATTTGCCCACTCAAGTGCTTTATCAGTAAGTTGGTGCATAAGGAACCCAACTTTAGGCATATCAGTGAGAAAGGAACGTGGATACATCTCAAAGTGGAATTCCACTTGATTAATAAATCCCCTGCATGTCTTAGCATTAAATGTGCAGAAGCATTAGGCATGGTAGATACATCTGGAACAAGGGGTGCAGGGGGAGCTGGTACGGTTACCGGAGTAGTTCTAGATAAGGGTGTCTGGATGGCCTGAGCTATCTGATCCATACGGTGATCCTGCTCTACGAATCTAGCCTCATGAGAAGCCATTTGCTGACTCAAATCTGTGGGGTCCATGGCCCTATCATAATGTCACGGTAATTTACCCCAACTCACACGATTTAGTCCAACAATTGACAATATAGAGCAGATACGTCTTACCGGACCTTAGAATGGCCGGACTCGCCGTAGAGCAGAGAAAGACAGAGTCAGGAATGAGCCGAGGTCAAGGGTACAATGAGACAGCAAAAACAAGAACTAGCCAAGGTCTGGTATACAGTAATCAGTAAGCCGGCAAACAAGACAAAACAGGGATAAAGAGATAAACGGAGTCAGATACAAAGCCAAGGTCAAGTACGAAAAACACTGAACACAACAAAAAGCACTGAACACAACAAGCGCTTAAGGGAACTGAAACAGAAACCACGATAGGGCAGGGAGTTAAGGGAGAGGTAAGTATAAATACCCTAGCCTTTAATTTGATTGGCCCGTGTCATATCCACGCCCCCAAAATGTGAGTGTATGTGGAATGTGGGATGACAGGGGCCAATGGGAGACCGTTATACATTTCGGCTCCCACTGTCGCTTTAAGAGCATGCCCGAGACGCGCGGTGCGCTCTTAGAGCTAGGCGGGACACATGACCGCATGTCGCAGTCAGTGCCCGCCTCCATCTGGGCTCTGAGCGAGGGGCGCGCGGTGGGAATATAGGATCTCGGTCAGCCCCCGCATAAGGTAAGTACCGCTACACTATAATGCCACAAAATCAGACATATGACCATCTATGAAAATTCCAACTATAGAAACTGAAATAGCATGGTCTCCTATATGGCATTGTAGCTTCACAGAATAGGGGCAAAGGTATACAATGGGGGTATCGTTGTACTCAGCAGATGTAGCTGAACACAATATGGGGTTCTGTACAGGGATAGCACACACTAGCTTTACGAAATACACATTAAAAAAACCTTGTTATAGAGAAAAAAAACTAAATTTTATTCCAATATTTAGCAGAGATTGGCGGTGAAATGGCTATGTAAAAAGTGTCAAAATAACCTTAGGTAAATAGCCTGTGATGTCTACTTTATATAAATATATACTTTTGTGTGGCAGTTTTGTTTTCTGTAATGGGTATTAAAGTTCCAAGGCAAACATACTAACTTCTAAAATGATTTCACATTGAAATTTTATTTTAGACCTTGTTGTTTGTGACTTGTAACTTTCAAAATAAACTGAAATCCTACACATATTATGTTCTTTGTATATCAAGACACATAAATGAATTAATTTTGAATTACTTTTCCTAAGCTGGACATATTATACACATGTTATTATTGCCAAAACTTGGGGGGGGAAGCATTTTTCCCCCCATTATTTTGCATTTTTTTTGTAATAAATGAGAATTTATATATGTATATGTCACATGAAATTAAAGCCATTTTTGTTATCCAAAAAACAGTATATAATATGTGTTGGTACAATAAATGAGAGAGATGTAAATTGCAGTTGAACACAAACAGCAAAAAATGCAAAACTTGGTTGTGTCCTTAAAGGGACTCTCCAGTGCCAGAAAAACAAACCATTTTCCTGGCACTGCATGTCCCCTCTCCCTCCCACCTCCCATCCCAGGTTGCTGAGGGGGTTAAAACTCTGGGTCAGGCTCCACCAACTCTCACATTGTGTTAGGGAACTAATGCGCATGCACGTCAATTGCCATGCACGGCAACGGCCGCGCGTGTGCGCATTACTCCGCCCCATAGGAAAGCATTATTCAATAGCACTTATCAAATGCACTTATCAAATGTCCTCCGGCGACATTGGAGATCCTTAATGCATTGCGTGAGGACGTCCAGCATCCCTTAAAACACTAAAAGTGTTTTAAGAACCCGGAGGCTCCTCTAGTGGCTGTCTCATAGAGAGCTGCTAGAGAAGGACTTAACACTGTTAGGCAATTAGTGCAGTTTATGAAAAACTGCACTAATTACACTTGCAGGGTTAAGGGTAGTGGGAGTTGGCACCCAGACCACTCCAATGGGTAGGAGTTGTTTGGGTGCCTGGAGTGTCCCTTTAAGGGTATGTCCAGCTTCTGAAGCTGTGTCCTTAAGGGGTTAAAAGCTATGTACAATGAGTAAACAAAACAAATTGTGACAAGTTAAGGTAACCAGGAGCACAAGGTAATGCTTAATTGAGCTGCTTTCTATACACTCTTCGATTGTCACACAAAATGCCAATAACCTTCCAATGTACTGGATTTTGCCAGTCTTGTGCATTGCAGAGAAGTAGGTGATGTTATTTTAGTGTTATGTCAGCAGAATAGAATGTATAGGCTTTGAATTCAATTTTGTTGCCATATTTCCACTTAATTGACATTAGGCATGTGGTGAACACACAGCTTTTGTAAACATTGGACCATAATGCAGAATGAGTCAAAATCTGACTTTTAAAAAGTACTTAAATCTTCATAAGACCTCCATTATAGCTTCATTCATACTATTGCATATATGGGGTGTGGCAATATATCCCTGTACTGTAATCCCATGTTCCTTACAGAACTGTGATATATAACCCTTGTGCACACTGGAGATACAGTGGGATCTAATTCCTATTACTCTCAACATGACTGAGAATCAATCATATCATCGTGAGTCTGACTTAAAGGCACACTCCAGACCTCTAAAGCACTTTATCTTGCTCAAAGCTTTATGTGTGAAGAGTGTGTTCTCTTTTTTTATTTTGCAAAAAGTGCAAATTTCAATAGATATATTCAATATAAATTAACTGGGTTGCACTCCTTTGGCTTCCACACAGACAGTAGGTCCTGTTACTTCCTGGTTTGTTTAGCTCAATAAAGCTAAACTCAAGAGGAAGCAATTGCTCACAGCACCTGACTTGCAAAGACTTCTCATTGAGTCGCATTGGGAAGATTACAATAATTGGGGGATTTTATTTCCCTAGGTCCCCACTTGACATGAACAGTGTAACAAAAGGATGAAAAAACAAATAAAAAATGATGAAACTAGACACTACCAGCAGGTGTCACCAAAGAGTTAGGTAAGTAATATCCAAATAGAGTCCATATAAAACAACTTTTAATGTTGTAATTAGAATAAAACTTTTTCCAAAGTAACAGTCGCGTACTGTAGCATATTTGTTACTGGGTAGCCCATACGTTATATGACAATTGAGGGGCTTTAATTAATAAGTGATTTAGACAACTGCCCACTCTTCAAGTATCACTAGAGCTGTTGCTTTACTGGCACAGCTTATATCAACATACAGTATAAGGACTGCTTACCCTTTTTAACTATTGCTTCTCTCTCTTATTTTATTCTAATTACAACATTAAAAGTTAAGTTTTATATATGTTATAAATCTAGACTCTATTTAGATATTACTTACCTAAATCTTTGATGACACCTGCTGGTAGTGTCTAGTTTCATCATTTTTAATTTTTTATTTGTTTTTTTCATCCTTTTGTTCCACTGTTGATATAATATTAGGGGTTACCATTCATGTTCTCCTCACTACCACTGGAGTTTCCCTCTCAATTAAATTGCTTTACTCTAACTTTAGTTTTCTGTTTTCAAGGTGGCCCCACTTGACATGCTACCTTTTACAAAAAAGCAATGTGCCTACCTAACCTGACTCTTTCATATTAATATTAGGACCCCCACCTACTTCCCATGTGTGGGGGCTGGAGGGGGGCAGGAGGGTGAATAGTATTAGGTCCAACTCCATTCACAGGCCCCATGCCCAAGCAATACTGCCCAGTTTCTAGCTTCCAACATTTCGTAGATATGCATGGCATAGGGAGCTGAAATACCTCTGTCATTGTAATCTGGGGGTCTTATTGACCCCCATAGGATTTTTTATTAATTTGTTAATTTGTGGCAGCTGGATAGCAAGCACACTGCCAAGTTTTATTTACCTTTTTGTCTGCTGGCTGTTAGTGCTGCCAGCAGGCAAATAGTTCAGATTAGTTTTTAAAGGGACACTATAGTCACATGAAAAGAATACAGCATATTGTATTTGTTCTAGTGAGTAGAATCATTCCTTTCAGGCTTTTTGCTGTAAACACTGTGTTTTCAGAGAAAATGCAGTGTTTACAATACAACCTAGTGATAACTCCACTGGCCATTTCTCAGGTGGCTGCTGGAGCTGCTTCCTGGGGCAGTGCTGCCTAGTTTGCAGCACTACCATTCAGTGTCTCTATCCTCTGCATGCAGACACTGAACTTTGCTCATAAAGATGCATTGATTCAATTCATCTCTATGAGGGGATGCTGATTGGCCAGCTGTTTGACTTGTGCTGGCTCTGCCCCTGATCTGCCTCCTTGACAGTCTCAGGCAATTGTAAGGGAAAGCATTGTAATTGGCTCAGACCACTATTTCTGATGATGTCAGCAGACATCAGGCAGGTCAGAGGCAGCAACTGCAGACTTGAATACAAGTAAGATTTTACTATATTTAGGTAAGCAAGAGGGGGCAAGGAGGCTAGATGGTGGTTTTAACACTATAGGGTCAAGAATACATGTTTGTTTTCTAGGCCCTATAGTGTTCTTTTAAATACATTCTTGGATCATTTGGTCTGGATTTGCAGCGTTCAGTCCAGCTGAAATCCAGACAAAATTGAAGCCCTTTCAGGGTCTGGATTCCAAAAAAGGAATACATTGTTAAACTGCATGAACCATGTCCAGATTTTGCAGTGTGAATGTCCCAGTACTTAGCCACGTAGATTGCCCATCGGACCTTAGTGAATAACACCAACTGTATAATATTACAAATTTTTACTTGAGAAAATAGTTTCCCGATAGAGAATGTCACAGAAAGAAAACAGCTTGTTACATCTTATATTACGTTGTATTTTTACTATAGACAAAATCCTAAAAGCATTACTTTTATTTTTGAACAGAAACAAATATCATATTCAATCTATATACTATATATACTATAAACTATAGCAACCTACTAATAGCTTTATAGAAGGAAGCCACCTAGTGGTCAAACTTTAAATTGCAATTATTTAGCAACTATGACCCCTAGATGGCTTCCTTCTATAGAGATACACCATATGGACAAAAGTATTGTAACATCTGACCATTACGTTAACAGGGACCTTTCTAACATTGCATTCTAAATACATAGATAATAATATGAAGTTGGTCACCACTTTGCAGCTTTAACACTCTTCAACTCCAGTTTTTCCATGTTTTTGGAGTCTGGTATTTTTAGCCCATTCATCCATTAAATAATTTGTGAGGTCAGGCAGTGGTGTTTGATGAGAAGGCCTGGCTCGCAGTCTCCGTTCCAGTTCATCCTAAAGGTGTTCAGTGGGATTGGGGTCAGAGCTCTGTGTGGGTTAGTCAAATTCTTCCACACCATACTCATCCAAACATGTCTTCATAGACCTTGCTTTATGCACTTTGGGCACAATAATTATTTTTTTTTAATTCTTTATTTTTATTGTGCAGGTAGGTACATAACTTTGTCAAGACGCCACAACAGTGTATGTGTGTATATATATATATATATATATATATATATATGTATATATATATATATATAAAAAAAAAATAATAATCTTGCACCAATCCAATATTAAATGCCCGGTGCTTGTCAGCCAAAAATACAAAAATATTGCCAAAGATAGCACTCCAAGACTAATATAAAATATAACTTTTATTACCTCACATCACAAGGTCAACGTTTCAGCTTGATCCCCTCAAGCTTTCATCAGGACACACTGTGCATACAAACAAACCCACATATATAGCATAAAAATGATATTTACTCACCCCACCTGTGATACATCTGACTCCATGGACGCTCGGATCGGGACTGCCGCTGGCTACCCGACAAGCTTCTGCAGCCACATGGCGTCACACTCGATGACGCGGCCAGGGGTCATCACCATGGATACCAATATACAACCATAAAACGTAAATGACATGTGAAAATAAAAACAGTATTGACAAACTGTTTCACAACAGGTGGCTGTTGCATATACACTTAATTGTATCCAAGCAAATCAGCAGAAATAACAAACTAATGATCTTAGGCTGGGAGACTACAAAATATCTACAAACAAAAAGATAAAAAAAATAATAACTAAAAACTCCCATAAGTGTATTGTGCCTAAAAAGGCTATCCTTGTATAGCTAACACACTGAACTTCAGTCAATCACCAAATCCTAGCACAATAAAACAACTTAATTCACTAGCAAGTCCAACGCTAGAACAAAAACTGATTCTTAACCAAACAGAGGAAAATAGGAGACATATATATATTTTGAGCAATGTTTTAGATCATATTAATCATGTATACATATTAACTAGCATTGCTAATCATATTATAGCATAATGTGTAGCTGGAAAAAGATCACCTATAATTATACTGATGTCATACATAGAGAAAAATGTATGGGTGCCCCAATAAACAAAACACACCTCATCAAAATAACCATAATCAAAAGCACCACAGTACCTTGAAATCCATATCCCTACAGTATTAAATTCCTAGAATGTGTTTAACCTTCATGGATGGAAAATGACTCAGTAATCATCTATCAGGGCGTGGTTCCGGCTCTGACCAAGATGGCCGCGTAAGGAGTGAGCTCCGTTCCGCCGGACCCCAATACAGCGATAACAGCGAGCAACTTAAGCTTAATGGGGCGCACTAAACGCCCAGAGCAGCCCCAGACCCCAAGGAACACCTCCCAGGGCCCGCTAGACAGTTATCTGCAGCCGCAGCCCGGGGCGAGCGGAGAATCTATAAGCCCCAAGATGGTGGCGTCATCCACTCCGGGACAGGGGATGCCGGCCCTAGACCGGATTGAGGGCACCCTGCGGGACCTGGCAGCCTCAATGGCGACAAATGGCGACCTACAGGCTATAACATCCAGGATACACTGCGGACAGAGGTCGCGGGGATCCGCACAGAGCTCACCGCACAAGCAGGCCGCATTACCGCGACGGCGGAGGCAAATACAGCCCACGCGGTCCGCGTGGCAGCCACTAATACAGCTGTAGCACGCCAGGGCGAGATGTTGCTCTCCATACACCGACATCTTGAAGATGTAGACAACAGAGGCAGGAGGTGCAACATTCGGGTCCGTGGTGTGCCAGAAACCGAAGGGACAGAAAACGCAGAGGAAATACTAACAGAACTATTCTGCTCTCTACTGCAACCATCCCCACCGCCAGCGATAGAATTTGAGAGGGCGCATAGGGCCTTGAGACCTCTAGCTGCTGATGACGGGCCGCGAGACCTTATATGCTGCCTACACTCCTTCCCGGTGAAGAACACCATCATGCCAAAGCCCGGGAAAGGCAGAACTGGCCCTTTAGAGGAGCTCAGGTCTCGCTTTATAATGATTGATCCCCCATAACGTTGGAAGCAAGGAGGGCCCTCCGCCCGGTTACAGCGACATTGCGAGACCGCATTATACCATATAAATGGGGATTCCCTTTTGCATTATTGGCCAGACACCAGAATAGATGGGTCACCATGAGATGGCCAGAAGAGGTGCCGCGGTTCATGGGAGAACTGGGCCTCCCCTCACCGTCGGTCCCCAACTGGATCCTGGGAACATTAGGCTCGCAGCCAAGACCGCAGAGAGGGCCTAGACAGCGGGAGGTGAGAACTCATCCGGCTCAAAACAGCAGAAGACGTGGAGATCCGACGTCCCCAGAGGAGTGAACAGGCCTATCTACCCACGTCCACGACCGTCACATATCGCCCCTTGGTAGCATGCCCAGACCGATATACGGTCTCTCCTACTAATGCAAATGACCCTAGTGGGCTGGACTCCAATCACTTGACGCCCGCGACCCACTCCTACCTCCCGATGTCCTAGATGAGCAGGAATGGTGTACGGTACACCCTCAGGTATACTGGGATAGTGTTTTGGGGCTTGGAGAGGGGGGAACTTGGGCTTATGGACATACACGGGGGCTGATATACCCCTGGAGCAGGCATACGGGACGTGTTTTTGGGCCACCCCCGTGATTTTCTACCCTGGCTGTCGCCCGACATGGAGTGGGCATACAATACCTTGGGGGCATGGGGGGCAACGGGCAGTGGATACCAAAAGTCCTGCTGGATATCCAGCACACAGCCAGTAAACCCTGGACGCAAATACGGTGATCTCCCGCAGATGAGGACTTTAATCTGGGCCACCTGCATTTAGACACAGCAACTTTGACCCAGGGGGATGGAATGGAATGGGGGAGTAGAGGGGAATAATCCTGATTGTTAATGATGCATATTAATATACCCTGACGCTGACCGATCCACAACCACCGCTACACCCAATCTTACAGACCCATTGCACCCTAGAAGCATCAGATAGAAGCAGCTAGTAGCACGCAAACCAGGCCCCATTGCATTATCTAGATGTATCTGTCCTTCAGGAATGATAGTGAGGGCACACATACTGCTACCCGATATAATCTAGACCTCATTGCTTAAAATTACGCAGACATGCAGATAGATCAGAGACCTGACCCGTATAAGCGACAAATGCCTACTTACATCTGCTTGCCTACCTTATAGCTATGCACCCTATCCAGCCCTCATCCTGCTGACACAAATGCCCGTATGTGCGCCCCCCCTCCTCATAGGAACCAATGGGAACAGGGATGGAGTGAGTAATGCGAGTACCGTATAAATTGCACATGATTATAGGATTAGGAGCTCTAGGGATAGATATAAGACGAGTCAGGGGATCACAAAACACGACACCATACCAATATTGGATCTAAGGAAGCCACCACTCCACAACCCTGAGGGTATGGGAGACTGACATGGGGCGACTGGTGCAAATGGACGTTGGAAGGGTGTTCACTGCTGGGGGGGAAGCGAATGAGGAATGACGGGACGCTCTGGATTAAGGAAAAGCTATCCTAGGCTTGACGTATGTAAATATGTTAATATGTTAATTCGATGTTAATGCTTATATGCCTGGATTGTGAATGCGCAATGTAAGCTAGCTGTAGCAACTCATTCAGCTATGATTCTGGGGGTCGCGGTGGAGTGGAGTGCCCCATATATACTCTTCGATACCTTATCTGGGCGGAGCTCGAGTCATGTTCCCTAACACTTACACTCCCGCTAAGAGGTCCGTGGCCAGGCTACGGGGATCCTCGACTCTCGGGCTGGTACCAGAGTGAGCCTCTGTTGGCACTGGTTACTGCGCGAGACCTCCCCCTCCCTCGTAGAGGGGGTTGAGATCCGGGTCCCAACCGGAATCCGAGGGGGTACCTACAATAAAGGGTATACACCTCCTTTTAACTTTTAAATTTCACACGACACATTCGGCCCCGTACCCGGGCACTGGATCCCGGACTTCGGACTTGTAGCACCTGCTGCAACCCCTATCTTTTTCTCTCCCCCTCCCGTTTATACCTCGCCCCCTCCCACCTCCTTCTCCTACCCCCCCTCCACGCCCTGGCTCAGCCTGTGCCTCAGACGCGTGGCCCCCCCCTTGGGGCAGCGGAACTTCGGGGGAGGCCCTGGACCCAGCACCCGATCGGAACAGTACCAAAAGCGCACCTTTGAAGATTATCACACAGAATTGCAGAGGACTCAACATCCCTGAACGTATGACACACTTGCTACGAGAATTGAAGAAAAAACATGTAGAAATAGCTATGCTCCAAGAAACGCATTTCAAGGAAGGATCACCCCCTAGACTACGGAATAGGCATTACCCTAAGAATTACTTCTGCAACTACCCGATAGCTCATAAATCTGGAGTAGCCATATTGTTAGCCACTGAGCTGGAGTTTAAAGAATTAGAACGTATACAGGACTCACAAGGAAGATATCTCTTCCTTAAAGGCACCATAGCAGATAAGATATACACAATGGCGACCATCTATGTGCCTAATAAAAGGCAAGCCCCATTCCTCCGAAATGTGTTACAACAACTAGAAGACTTCACGGATGGGATACTATTGATAGGAGGCGACTTTAACACCCCACTTGACCCAACACTGGACTCCTCCATGGGTCATAGCTGTCTTTCGCAACATAACATTAGATCTATCCGACAGTCGATGGAGGCCTTGAGGCTAGTGGACTGCTGGAGAACGCTTCACCCCACGGTGAAAGACTTCACCTACTATTCCGCCCTTCACAATCGATATTCCCGTATAGACTATATCCTCATTGCTCAGGAAGGTCTTTCCCACCTAGGCCGAGCTAAGATCGAGACAGGCACTTGGTCGGACCATGGATCGGTCGAGATAGAATTGGATTCACCCCTGTACAGACCGACGGCATGGACTTGGAGATTTAATGAAGCTCTACTGTTAGACCTGGACACCAAGGAACAAATTCAACAAGCACTGGAACAATACTTTAGGGAAAATGACTCCCCGGAGACCTCCCCAATATCCATATGGGAAGCCCACAAGATTGTGATACGCGGTGTACTCATACGCATCGCCTCCTGGGAACGGAAGGATTTCATGCATGAAATGGTCGATTTGTATCACTCGATATCGACCCTGGAACGCCAACACAAACACTCCCAGCTAAACGCAGTTTACAGAGAATTAATGAAACACAGAAGAAAACTCAAAGACCTAATCTTGAAAAGGCATCTCCGATCCGTACAACGCACAAAAAGCTTTTACTACATACACGCCAATAAAGGAGGTAAATACCCGGCGAGACTACTGAAAGGTCCTTTACCCCATAGACAAATACGCAGGATTTGCTTGGCCTCAGGGGAGATCTCCCCCTTCCCGCAGAAAATCGCAGGGGAATTCCGGTCCTTTTACGAGCACCTCTATAATTTGTATACGCCTAAAGGGGCCATCGAGGCCGCGAGAGACCACGAAAAAATACAGGACTTCCTCTCCAAGACAGTCACAAACACGATTAATCAGGACTCGGCAACACTGTTGGACACACCGATCACCGTGGAGGAATTAGCCGCAGCCCTTAAATCATCCAAAACCGGCAAGGCTCCTGGCCCGGATGGTTTTTCCACGGGGTATTATAAAAACTTCTCGGGAATACTGTTGCCCTGGCTTACCAAGGCACTCAACGTGGTAGGTGAGGGGGGGAACCTGGGTGGGGAGTCCCTAGCAGCCACCATCACAGTTTTACTTAAACCAGGGAAGGACCCACTCCATTGCAGCAGCTACCGACCGATTTCACTACTAAATGAGGACGCTAAACTGTTCACGAAAACGCTAGCTACCAGAATTAAACATCTCCTCCTTGACTTGATACATGCGGACCAGACGGGATTCATCCCAGGTCGGGAAGCTAGGGACTTTTCTCTATCCAACACCACGCGAGGAAATTGGGGACCCGGTTGCTATTGCTATCCACAGATGCGGAAAAAGCATAGAAACACCCGGCACAGTGCTACACATCTGGTGGGAGTGTAGAGTTATCATCCCATATTGGGAAATGATTAAGGAAACAGTGGTGCTCATCCTGGGAGACTTACCGGAATGGAATGTGGAATTGGCATTGCTACACATCTCGACACAATCCATATGGTCATATAAGAAATCGATATTACGACAGCTGCTTAATGCCGCCAAGACCAACATCCCAGTCCACTGGAAAAAAAGTGAAATTTCGACCAAAAAAGAGTGCATCCGTAGAGTAGAAGAGATTCAGGGAGCAGAAGAAGCACATGCTATTGTAACGGGACGAGGAACCAAGTACGCGGAGATGTGGACGCCGTGGTTCTTATACATTTCCCGCTATCGTAGAGATGGAGACGCGCGGGGGCGCAGGTTGGGACGGGCATTGCTGGAGGGACCACACCCCAAGTGGCTTGATCGCCACTACCTTCTGTTTCTAACCTCTTCCTTACTCCCCTTTTCTTTGCACACCGGGGCCGAGGGAGGCTGAGACCGAGGCGGAATGGACTGATTATGAGACAGACAAACCACACAACCACAAGGAGTACAGGAATGCACAACGTACATTTATAGAGGGATAATAACAAACACACGGAGATTTAAACAAGACTCCGAGATCCGAGACACACTGTGGCTCAGATACCTGACGCGTAGACAGGAATATGACATACATATGAACATATGACATTGGATAGACACAAAACTCGTCTCTCTCACGTACAGGAGTAACACTCAGGCCAAATAGCACTATGACAATTACCACACAGTTGCCGGATACAGGGAACCGGACACCACAATTGGGCGCAGGGACTCCCGAACGCTACACGAGCTCTGCCACAAGTAATAGTCAAGGGAAAACTATAGTCCCGAGCACTGAATATCAGTTATAGGTTAAACAAGGCTCCCGCTTTGGATTGATACTTTTACTGTTATACAAGAATTGAGTATGTAAGTCTCTCTTTATGGGGTGAGAGTAACTAGACACACCTCTCAGAAAGTTAATACGGACCTGCGTATCCACTCATCTCGTAAAACAATCAGACCAATGGGCCTGCAAGATTTATGTTTTTTTTTTTTTCACATGGATTACCAGTTTTTCTTACTCATGTTATGCTTTTATTATACGCATATCTAGACCTGCGAGTCTTACTACTTTACAATTGCTGATACTACAAATAAATGAATAAACATATTTTCAAAAAAATAATAATCCTCTATCACCAACAGAGGACATCATACTACCAAACCAGGCTTAAGTATATTAGATATAAGGGGGCTCTAGCTAGAAAACCCCCCCCAAATTACAATAAAGGTAGAAAAATACATCTGTTCCATAAATAAAACTAAAGAAGAACACCCATATTATGTTGGCACAGAATGCATCATTGTCACTGTGGATAAGTGAGAGGGTTGCCTATCCCACAGGGTGGGCACCCAATATCAACCCCACATAAGTGACCATACATAAAGCATAAATGAAATACAAACAATGCAAAGCAACATAAGCAGTGTAAGAGAAATATAGGAATGCATGCCTATCCCCCAGGGTGGGCATCACATTACCACTTCTCTTGAACACTGATGAATAGATAATTATAGAAATACAGAGAGAGTATATTTCTCATTTACGTTGTAGTAGCATCTTTTTGCGGTCCCCTCCTCTCCGTGGTGGTGGTATATGGTCAATTGCCATAAGTTTTAAAGTCGGTAACGTGTGACCTTTTTCCAAAAAATGTTTGGCCACTGGGAGGTCCGATTTTTGATCTCTATATGCCACTCTTATGCTGGATCTATGGTTACGGATACGTTCACGCAAAGGCAAATCCGTTTTACCAATGTATGTTAATCCACAAGGACAAGTTAATTTATATACTACATAATCAGTAGTGCAGGTCAATCAATGCCTAATCATATACTTCTTTCCTGTATGTGGAGGGGTAAAGAATTTTCCTGGTAACATGTGCCCACAAGTAACGCACACTAAACACCTGTAACAGCCCAAATTAATAGGAATCTGATCACGTTCATAACAGTGTATGGGGTCCGTCTTAACTAATAGGTCCTTAAGACTCTAGTTCCTCCTGTAGCACATCACAGGTGGTTGACGAAATGATTCAGGGAAAGAAATATTCTTCAAAATTCTCCAGTTCTTGTCAACAATTTGCTTGAACTGTGAAGATGCTGTAGAATATGTAGTCAGGAATACCAATCTCCCTGTAGATAAATCCTTTGATGCAACTTGTGTTGAATAACACTTATCGAGGGCTTTCTGCAGTACATGGTCACTTTAGCCACGTTGTTGAAACTTATCCCACATGATGCTCAGTTGTTTCTCAGCTTTGCTATGGTCAGAATTATTCCTCAATACCCTGAGAAATTGAGAATATGGTAAGGATTGTTTCAGGGCATTAGGGTGGAAGCTATTTACCTGTAAAAGAGTATTGCGATCAGTAGGTGACTCGTACATCCAAAAAATCAACTGTAAGTGGATCCACAGTCATGGTTAATCCCACATTCGATGTACGTGAATTAATATTTTGAACCATGGTCTCTGCAGCATAGCTATCGCCCTTGATGATCATAAAGATATAAAAAAATAAAATAAATGTCCTTAAAGGGTTCCAATATGTATTGAGATTCAAATTCAAACATATATCCATTGGCATACATTAGAGCCATGGCCGCTCCCAACGATGTGCCTGCTGTCTGTCTATACCAATTGCATTCAAAATGAAAATAGTTTTGTTTCAGGACCAATTCGAGAATTTCCATCACATACTCAATAGATGGTCCCCTGTATTTCTCTGAATTTAGAAGAATCCATCTCATGGCCTGAATCCCCCCTGCATGGGGTATAATTGTATATAGACTTTTGACATCACACGTAACCAGTTATATCGGCCCAGTCGGTAAGGTTAATGTCGAAATCAATTTGATGAAACTTGGGGTTCCTTAAAAAGGAAATCTAGCCATTTCGCCAAAGGTTCCAAGATGCCTCCAGCAGCCGACACAATTGGTCTCCCTGGAGGGTCCTGAAGGTTTTTGTGGACCTTGGGGAGTGTATAGATCACTGGTATCCTAGGATTAGGTTGTTGTAAAAATTCCCAGAGGTCCTGATCAAGAAACTCCTGTTCCAGACCCTTCTGTAAAGTAACATCAATCAGGTGTTTCACTTGTGCTGTAGGGTCACCATTTAACTTCAAATAAGTGTCCGAATCGGATAGTTGTTGTATTATTTCCAACTTATATTTGGTATAGTCTTGGATAACGATACCCCCACCCATATCCGCCGACCTAATCACAATATTCTTATCCGTGGCCAAAGACTTAATAATTTCCAGTTAGAATGGTAAGAATGAGTCATCTTCAAATGATCAGTGGTCTCCTTTTGTACTGATCTCAAAAAGGTTTTGATGGTAGCTTGATTCGGCATAGGGTCGAAAGCACTCTTTTTCTTAAACCTTGTAGTCTGCTCATTCAGAAGGGTAGATTTGTTCTTAGAAAAATCTTTTAATCGCAATGATCTGCCGAATTTATATAATTCGACCTCCCAGTCTAGTGGGTTTGGTTTAGCAGTAGGTACAAATGACAATCCCTTGCTGAGTAATGTTGTTTCAGTCATTGTCAATACTCGGGAAGATAAATTAAAGATTGGCATTATCTCCTCTGACATGGTGGCCTTCCTCTTGCCCCAGAAGGTACGCCCCTTCTGTCCCTGTCTAGTGATTGTCCTTCTTCTGGGATGGTAATTCTGCTCTGGTGCCTGGTTTGTATACCCAAATGGTCCGAATTTGTGCCCTCTAAAAAAGGTTGCACTTGGGGATTTCTTGCCACAGTCGCTCTATCGTTACTATTGTATTCAGATTCAGAGCTAGAATTACCTGATGTCATGTCAATAGTATAATGCCTAGGTTTGCGAATAGGTCTTCTCTTTCTCGCAAATCTAGGTAAGTCACTAGTGCCACTAAGCCACTTATAGACTCTATGCTCCTTATAATCAGCTGCCACTTTTTCTTGCTTATCTCTTTTAAATCTAATGAGATCCGTCTTATAAATTTTTACATTATTCTCCAATTTTAGTAGCTTCTGGAGTTGCCAATAATAGTGCCTGTCTTGTCTCCAATTCCGTGATCCTCCTCCTAATTTGCATTAAATCCTCCTTAACTTCCTCTATAATGATTAACATCAGATCCAGCGAACACTTATTCAGGACTGCAATCCACTTTTTACAAACCCCTGGTTTAAGTCTTCCGATAGTAGGTGCATTGCTCACCCTAAATCCTCTTGGGATCTGCAATTTCCGATGATAATCAGACAAAAATAGACCATAAAGGTCCAAATCAGTTTCTCTATTTTTTAACCTCAATAAAATAGAAGAAGGAATGGCTGCTCACCGGACTTAAAAATAAAAAATTTATTGAATAAAGTTAAATAATGACCAACGTTTCAGTCCCAGTTCAGGACTTTCTTGAGGGTCAGAAATACATACAGGTTAGGTAATGGCATGAGTTTTTGCACATTTTTATGTTTATATATAACCAAGCTTAAAGGACCACGATAGTGCCAGGAAAACAAGTGTGTCAATAGGTCCCCCCCCCACCCTCATGGCCCCCCTCCCGCCAGGCTGAAGGGGGAAGAAGGGGTTAAAATCTTACCTTTCTCCAGCACCAGGCTCCCTCGGCGCTGGGGACTCTCCTCCTCCTTCCGACGTCAAGAGCCGCGCGCATTCAAGCAGTGAAAATCTCAGTGAGAAGTGCGGAAGCACCTCTAGTGGCTGTCAATGAGACAGCCACTAGAGGCTGGATTAATCCTAATGTAAACATAACAGTTTCTCTGAAACTGCAATTTTAACAGCAGGCAGGGTTAATCCTAGATGGACCTGGCACCCAGACCACTTCATTGAACTGAAATGGTCTGGGTGCCTATAGTGGTCCTTTAACATAATGAGTAGGTTTCTACAGTGAAAATTAAACAGTTTATAAAGCATGATGACGGTGCAGGAAAACAATAATATTCAAGTCAGTTTTTAGTACAAGCTAATAAATGTAGCAACATGTGTGGCTCTGCTGTAGTGTAAACAAGGCTATAACACATTAAACATGATGGCCTTTTAGCTTGTAAGCAAGGTGTGTGTACTGATGTGTTTAGAAGAGAACCGTTTAAGTGAGCCTGAGTAGAGTTGCTAATATGGTTAACCCCTGGGGTATCTATGTGTAGGTTAACGTGTACTCCGCCTCAGGTAAGCGACTCAGGAGCCAGAGGTAGCTTAGGCTCTAACATAAAATTATATGAAATGATAGAAAATGGCATAACATGAAATTGCCCCTTAATGTGTCACTAGCGAGAGACAGGCTGAAACAGGTCTGCACTTGTGACCAGGGATAATAGAGGATAAACAGTGAATCTAAGATACTCACATAGTGTCTAGGCACAGTCCCATACATTTCCAGTGCTGATTGGGATGTGGCCTAAATCTATTCATGGTGGGTGGTCAGGCTCTATATGCTGCACATGTATATATTCTACAGGCTATATCAGAGTGCCTAAGACTCGCTAATAAAATAAAAAGTCTCAAGGTATGTACTAAGGGAACAAAGGGAGAGAGGATAAAGAACAAGATAGAACATAAAGCATATTTGGCGAAAAAGAACAGCAAACATGTGGTTGCAAGCAGTTCTGTTCACCCAATGCCTCGGATGGGCCACTGCGGAAAGTTCATCCCCACTTGCCACACTCCACCTTCCAGCTCCCGTCTGTGTGGAACACAGTTGCTTGCCTGCATACTGTGCTTGGAAGGTAGCTTGCTGTCTGTTTGTTAGCCTCATGCAGACCTCTGCCCTTGGGTTCTCTGCCCTCCGGAGTCCAGGTCTTGTGGGGGCGGATGACTGCAGGTCCGCGGGTCCTCCGTCGGATCTTAGCAAGGTCTCAAGCCCGGTATCGGGTGACCCTCCGAGAACCTTGTCGGGAGCGTGGACGGTTCGGTGCGGTTTTACTTGTGTGACTTTCCGTTACTGTGCTTGGTCAGGGTTTCTGCTCAGCGGGCCTCTTTGTCAGGCTCTGCAAGTAGACGCTGTCTCGGGTCATCTGGTTCAGCCACAGTTGCCCGACCGTGTACCAGTCGATTAGGGCTGGATCCAGCTCAATATGTAGCCTAGAAAGCTGATTCCTTGCTTAATTGTGCAGGAGCTTGTGTTGAACAAGTATGGTCATCTTGGCTGTCAGGCCCCGCCTCCCCCACGTTGGGCACAATCATGATGGAATAGAAAAGGTCTTTCCCCAAACTATTTCCACAAAATTGGAAGCATAGCATTGTGCAAAATGTCTTGGTATGCTGAAGCACTAAGATGTCCTTTCACTAGAAGGAAGGAGCCCAGTCCAACCACTGAAAAACAGCCCCATTCCATTATCCCACCTCCACCAAACTGTACGGTTGGCACAACCACTGCTCCAGAGTCCACTGGAAACTAGAAAATTGCTATATCTAAATTTCCCTGAACTATATGAAGTGCTATTAAAACTATAAAATATATAAAAATGAAAGATCACTGCCATATTTGACAGTGCCCCGGTCAGCAATAATTTACAAAACAAATTTGGATATAGCAGTTTTGTAGTTTCCAGTTCTTTGTCTCAGGTGCTCTCAAATATGCCCTCAAAGCCTTTGTTACTACTCCTGCAATATCTTAGGGAGCCTTTCCTTCTAATTTTGCTTTCTTTTTCTTTTCTATTTCTTTTTTGTATTCCATCACTCTTATGTTATCACACTGCACATGTTACTTCCTCCTTTTTGATATGTGCTCCCTGTACTATTAGGTTGTAATACTTAGCTGTGTGTATTTGATCTCTTTTCCCAGTACACTTTGTTAGGGTTTAATTGTTTCACAGCTCTGTAAAGAAATGTACAATATTGGATACAGTTATAATTTCTATCGAGGACTGAGTTAATTGGTACAGTTTATAGATACATTTATAAGTAGGTACGGGCGTCCTCAGGAATATTTCCAGGGTGGTGCATTCATGCTTGGCCCCGGTTTTACAGTGTCATGAAGGGGTCATTATCACAATAAAGTCATTATCACATAAAGCCAGGGTGACCAGATTTGGAAATAAAAATCCAGGACACCCATTAGGCAAGGAGACAGAGAGATCGGCGTGACGCTGGAAATAAGGCAGGATACGTAAAAAGTGTTTTCAAACATGTTTGTATTCCTGACACTATAGTGTTATTTTAAGCAAATTAAAGGAACATTCTGTCACCGTAACAACTTCATTTAAATGAAAATGCTATGATGCCAGGAGGTCCCTGGGCGCTCTCTTTCCTTTAAGGGGTTAAACCATTTGAGAGCGGCTTCCCCCAGATCCACATCTCCTGGTCGCTCAGAGGTATTCCTTGATGCCCCTCCAGCTCCTTGCTCACCCTTTCTGCTCCTTCTCCTACTTTACCTTTGTGCTCCTTCTGATTCTTTTTGCTCCTTTACCTTTGTTTTCCTTCTGTCCCGTCCTGCTTCTTGCTAACCATTTCTGCTCCTTGCTGCCCTTTTCTGCTCCTTGTTGCCCTTTCCAGCTACTTGCAGACCCTTTCTGCTCTTTTCAGACCCTTCTTGCTCATTTCTGTTCCTTTCTGCTCCTTCTCCCACTTTACCTTTGTGCTCCTTCTGCCCCTTCCAGCTCTTTGCTGACCCTTTCTGATCCTCGCAGACCCTTCCTGCTCCTTGCTGAACCTTTCTGTTCCTTCTCCTACTTTACCTTTGTGCTCCTTCTGATTCTTTCTTCTCCTTATCTTTGTGCTCCTTCTGTCACTTCCTGCTCCTTGCAGACCCTTCCTGCTCCTTGCTGACCATTTTGGCTCCTTGCTGACCCTTTCTGCTCCTTGCTGACCCTTTCTGTTCCTTTATGATCCTTCTTCTACTTTTCCTTTGTGCTCCTTCTGATTCTTTCTGCTCCTTTACATTTGTACTCCTTCTGTCCCTCTCTGCTCCTTGCTCACAGTTTCTGCTCATTGCTGACCCTTCCTGCTCCTTTCTGCTCCTTCTCCTACTTTACCTTTGTGCTCCTGATTCTTTCTGCTCTTTTACCTTTGTGCTCCTTCTGTCTCTTCCTACTCCTTGCTGACCCTTTCTGCTCCTTGCTGAACCTTCCTGCTCATTGCTGACCCTTTCTGCTCCTTGTTGACCTTTCCAGCTATTTGCAGACCCTTTCTACTCTTTTCAGACCCTTCTTACTCATTTCTGTTCCTTTCTGCTCCTTCTCCTACTTTACCTTTGTGCTCCTTCTCCCCCTTCCAGCTCATTGCAGACCCTTCCTGCTCCTTGCTGACCCTTCCTGCTCCTTGCTGAACCTTTCTGTTCCTTCTCCTGCTTTACCTTTGTGCTCCTTCTGATTCTTTCTTCTCCTTATCTTTGTGCTCCTTCTATCCCTTCCTGCTCCTTGCTGTCCCTTGTGGGGATATTTATGGGATAATAATAGTAAACAGTGAGAATTGCCCACTAATTCAATTCTCAGATCCCAAAGGTCGTTATCGTGTTAAGTGAAAAGTATTTCATATAAATAAAATCACAATTTTGTTATAAAAATAGATTTTATTTTATAATAACAATGTAATTAATAATAATAATATGTAACATGCGTGACAATAATCAATGAATATCCAGTATAAAATTATATGCAATACAATGGAATGGGTATACACGTTCAATGGCTAAACAGCATTTTCTGTCAAGACTTACACGATTTATGACTATCTTTCACAGAGAGAAAGCGAAGCTTTTCACAGCGAAGGGCCATAAAACCCTGGCTAACAGTTAGATCAACTGAATAACCCTTTCAATGCTGGCTAGATCTCCTAGGTAGTTAAGATCTATTCTTGTGTAATTTTAAATAAAATAACATTTACACCAGTTCATTAGTCATTTCCTGGAACCATCCAATAAGAGAATCTACCATATTATATAAGCAGATTTTTTATTTGTCTAAAAGATATCTTATCTTATTTTAGAGCAAATCAATATACCTGGATAAAAACAGCGGTATGCTAACATGTGATACTATCACATTAATATATAATTATTCTTAATTCCACCTGCAGAATGGAATGTTTATAACTATATATTCTTTAGTTAACTAAGATTTCTTAAATATGGAAATCTGACCGTGATTTATCCAGTCATATATCATGCTATTAGTAAATTTTAATTAATTTAATTAATTAAATGAAACCAGTATAGTTACCAGTTGAGTAGATATTTCATCCGATTGGTAGATAGTCTCAGGAACTTATTTGGATGTCTGTAGGTGCATGAGTTATGGTGAAAGGTGTTGTTGGTTAGAAAGTCAGTAAAATTCTAAGTGTTAGAGTTTTAAGAGTAGAGTGTTAGTCTCAGATGTTGTCCTGGGTTTCTCTGCATGTCCGAGTTGGAGTCCCCAAACTTCCAATTCCTCCTCTGTCTCTTTTTCCTTCTTTCAACCCCCCTGTCTTCCCTATGTCCTAACTTTTAAAGGGAAAATTCACTAGTTGGTAAACCAATAGCAACATTGGGGGTGTGGTTATCTAGGGATCGCAATTTAGGTATTTGGTCTATAGAGGGCAGTCTTGTCCCACTAAACATACCTATCCAGGAAAGAGTTAACTTTTCTTGGTGGTTATTTTGACGTCATTTTGCTTTATCTTTATATCTGCCATAACTTACTTTTCTGTCAGATCAAACAGTTTCTTTAAGTTTTGTCCAGACTATGTGTCTGGCAAATTCTGAGTTTTGACCCTTAACTTACAATGGGACCTTGTACATATAGAAAGTAAAATTTTATTATTTAATCTTCTCTGTCACCAATGTCTGGGTTTAGAATTGATCTATTTCCATTAGCATTTAGACAGTCTGTCCAAACCCGTTCTCCTTATCACTTGGTTTGTATATACTATGCATTCCTTTAGCTCTGGGAAAGTGGTTAATTTTACAGACAGGATAGAAATTTCGTGTCTCTTTGTTAACTTGAAAATAACAAAATGGAGTCTGGTCTGTTCAGAGTGACTCAGAATATGAACTTTTAATTTCTATCATAGCACAAGATGTCTGCCGATATAAATACCCTGACACCCTTCATGCTCCTTGCAGACCCTTCCTGTTCCTTGCTGACCATTTTGGCTCCTTGCTGACCCTTTCTGTTGATTTATGATCCTTCTTCTACTTTACCTTTGTGCTCCTTCTGATTCTTTCTGCTCCTTTACCTTTGTGCTCCTTCTGTTCCTTCCTACTCCTTGCTGACAATTTCTGCTCCTTGCAGACCCTTTCTGATCCTTGCTGAACCTTCCTGCTCCTTGCTGACCCTTTCTGTTCCTTTATGATCCTTCTTCTACTTTACCTTTGTGATCCTTCTGATTCTTTCTTCTCCTTTACCCTTGTGCTCCTTCTGTCCCTTCCCGCAAAGTCTGGGTGGTTAATGGGCGCCACACGACCTCAGTAGGAGGTCGGGTGATTCGGCAGTTTATTCGTTTTCTCGCTATTTGCACGAAATCACTCCACATACATCTAAATAACCGAATAGGCTGGTTCGCATAGTCTGTTCAATAGGGGATTTCGTTACACTGAGGATCTAGAGAAGCTAAATGGATAAATAGATATTAACCAAAGCAATAATAAATCGGTGGGTGGTGCCCATATATATACAGTGCCAATCCTCAAAAGAGGGCATCTAATCCGAGATGAATGAGGTGTACGAGAAACCTTCATTAAAGAAGCCTTCATTAAGGCTCAATGGTGACAGGGTTTTTAATTTATAAATCCAGAAGCTCTCTCTTTGTAGAAGCTTCCTGTCCAAATCACCCTTCAGTGGCCCCAGAGTAACTTTCTCTATGCCACTGAAACGCAGTCCAGACAAGGAATCCCCATGGTAGAGTTTTAGGTGCTTGGAAATGGGGGTATCAACATGTCGCGATGGATTAACAGAGTTTACATGCTCCAAAATCCTCAATTTAAATGCACGGAGTGTCTTACCCATCAGTGGAGACAAGCACCAGGTCCTTGCGCATCGATCGGGCGGAGTGGACTATGCCGAGGGTCCGAAAGGTGTTATCCCCAGCTTCGCGTCCAGGGACGAAGCCAACCTGGTCAGGGTGGACAAGGGAAGACAACACTCTGGAAAATCTTATCGCTATTGTTTTGGCGAATAATTTGAGGTCCGCATTTAGTAGCGAGATCGGCCTGTAACTCCCACAATTGAACTTGATGGATGCAAGTCTCTTTTCAGCTATGTAGCTATGTAACTATGCTATATTTACATAATACATTTGTTTCTAGGATCATTTTCTTCATTTGTTTCTATTGTTGTTTCATCGTTAGGGGTTACTTCCACCCACTCTTCCTAGAAATTATTGGGATTAACTCCTACGTCCTTTACTATTTGTTTAGATGAAAATGAAGGAAAGGGACCTCAGTTAGGAAAAAGGCCAAATGACTCATTTGTTTCATGTCAGTTTACAGAGGAAGAGATTCTATTTCAGCTGTCAAAAGTAAAAACAAATAAGTCAATGGGGCCTGATGGAATACACCCAAGTTATTAAAAGAGCTCAGTGGTGAACTATCAAAATCATTAACAGATTTATTTAACCATTCGTTAGGAGTAGTCCCAGAAGATTGGAAGTTAGCGAATGTTGTGCCCATTCACAAGAAAGTTAGTAGGGAGGAGTCGGGCAAATATAGGCCCCTAAGCCTTACTTCAGTATTGGGGAAAGTAATAGACATGTGCAATTTGTTTCGGTCCGTATTTAAGAGCGGCCGGAATTCAGGGTAGGAGTAGAGGTAGGGTTAGGGGTAGGGTTAGGGTAAGGGGTAGAGGTAGGGTTAGGGGTATGGTTAGGGTAAGGGGTAGGGTTAGGGAATTGCGGAACTCTTGAATTCCCAAAGTGCCGAAGTCCCGAATAGCTGTTAGGAGCAGAGAACGTCCTCAGGTCCATTTATTATTGGTTTATGGGACCCCCGAGCCTACTTCTGTACAATGGGTGGACTAACAGACATGTAATTGTAACCAGACAACTGGATGTACATGAACAGAAAGGGTGGAGGGCCCTGCTCAATGAGCTTACATTCTAAGGGAAGGAATATTTGTGATGGGATTTCCCGAGGTAAAGTGTCCATGAAAATAGCTTTTGAAGGAATACTGAAGCACCATGACCCCTACAGTGCAGAGTAGTAACAATTGGAGTTCTTACCTGGAGTCTGCCAGACATTGCTTCCCACCTCCTCTCAGCCTTCAGGGAAACGTAAAGCTCCTACATAGTTTAATAGTGCAGTGCAGAGCCAGGGCATTGGCTGAAAATGTCAGCTGATTATTTTTAGCCAATGAGCTAAACCCTTCATTGCCAGACTGAGCTCTATGCGGACAATTTAAAGCTCTCTGAGAGGCAGGAAGTGGCGCTTAGCCGACCATGGGTAGGAACTCAAACCTTTGCCAAACTGTTTGACTACTTGCTAAAGGATAAACAGGGGATTACTGCCACCATAACCACTACAGCATACAGCATTTATGGTGCTTGAAATTTTCCTTTGCAAATCTATAAGTCTATAACATATGTATGCAGATATATAATTTCAAGTAGAAGCACAGCACTAATTAATATAAATTATCTTTCTTTTGGCTCTAGGAGGTTTTAAAACATCTGCAGGACAAACTTGAACAAGATGTTGGTGGGCCATGCAGTCAGCCTGAAATGCTGGACCAGCTAAATGGTGATTATTGTAAGAAAAAAATATATATTTTTTAAATTTCCTGAAAATAATAATTTTAAAGTGGCATTATAAGCAACATAACCATTCCAGCACAATTTAGTGCTTATGGTTCTCATGGTTCTATGAGTCTTTGGAGGCTGTATACTGGTTTGTTGTCAAATTGTTCTGAAGCGGTGCTGCAAAAGCCAGGGCTTGCGCAGGCATCCATCACCCAGTCTCCTGCAGCCACATTATCCTTAAAAACATGTTTTTTTAGAGTGTCTCTTTAGTTTTGCATTACTCTAATCTCTCATACTGACAACCTCTGTTCATTTTCCCCCCAGCTCTGCAGGGTGAGGTACCTGGGGTGTACAATCAGTTTGCATCTTCTGCTCTTGACTCTGATGTATCTGAGATCCTGAGTCGAAGTTTAGGAGTAACCTCACTGCAATCAGAGACCCCACAGAACAATGGAAGAGAGGAAACAAGAAAAAGTTCTCTGCTGAAAGCAGAACTGGATAAAGAAAGGTGAGGTCAAGTTCAAAGTGAAAAAGTTGTACATCAAAATGACAACTTGGTATACAGAGATAGATAATGTATACTATATTCAGGGCAATGGCAGTGAAGTTTTAAAGGGAAACCAAAACAACGTTAGCTTAACCCCTTAAGGACCAATCTTCTGGAATAAAAGGGAATCATGACATGTCACACATGTCGTGTCCTTAATGGGTTAATGAAGCTAAAGCTGTTTTTGTGTCTAGCCTATCCTTTACTGTTACAATTGATGGACTTCACATCTGGAATTTGCCCCTACCTCTTGATCTGTTGGTTTCTGCCGTCTTAACCACCTCGGTCCAAATGAAACATCACACACATCAAAACCATAAGTAGAAACACTATCATGGGGAATGTAATTCACTTTAAATATACAGTATGTAAAACAGAAAGTTATGATAATTTAGTTTAAATATAAAATAAAAAATCAATTATGCATGACATTTTGCTGTATTGACAAAGGCAGCACAGAACTAAGTTTTTCCAGGCTTGTTGTTAGACAATCCTGGTGGGCTCTCTTATAGTGGAAACATTTTTTTAAATCACAGCAGCTATAAACCACTGTCAAGCATAAGAATGGCATCAAGGGTCATCATAATGCTTACAAACTATACCATCAATATGCACACAATTCATTTCTACTTTGACCAAAAGGTACTCTAAGTTACTGAAGTGTAAATGTACTCCTTTTCCTTGAAATTACAAGCATGCTTGAACAAGGTCTCACTACCTCTTGTATGTGAGTCAAGATTATAAGTTGAACGTTTTATAAATGATAAGCATTTGATCATTTCAGAGGAGTAACAAGATCAAGTGGTGCCGTGGGCAAGTCCATAAGCCCATTTCCCACAAATGAAACCTATTTTTACGTGGCACTCAACGCTCGCCCACACCAGCTTCTGTCTCATTCACACACTAACTCAAATACACACACATTTACTGACACACACACATGCAGAGTGACCCATACAAACACACTGACACACACAGTGACCCTAACAGTCACTGACACACAGTAACCCATGCATACACACTGATACATAGAGTGAGCCATACATTCATACTGTCACACACACAGAGTGATCCATACAAACACACTGACAAACATTGTGACCAGATACACTCAATAACACACACACAGTGTCTCCTACACACAACAACTTATGCATACATGCGGACACACAGAATGATCCATATAAACACATTGACACACTCAGTGGCGTACATACGACCCATGGGGCCCCGATGTGAAAATTGATCCGTGGGCCCCCCTCCCTCCTTAACCCCTTAAGGACAGAGCTTCAGAAGCTTGTCTTTCACTTAATGACATCAGCATTTTTTTCATTTTTTTGCTGTTTGCGTTCAACTGCAATTTGCATTTTACTAATTTATTGCACCAACACATATTATATATTGTTTTTTAAAGGACAGAAAGGGCTTTAATTTGATGTAACACATATATATATAAATGCTTACTTATTATAAAAAAATACAGAAAAATGCAAAAGAAATTTAAAATGTTTTTTTTACAATAATAATGTGTGCATAATTAGTGCAGGTTAAGGGAAGTAATTAAAAATAAATTCATTTAGTTGTTCTGATTTACAGAATATATAATGTGTCTGGGATTTTAAGTTTTTTTTGGTAGTTACAGGTCACAAAAGCACAAGTAAAATAAACTTTTAATGTGGAGCAATTTTCGAATTTGGTATGTTTGTCTTGTAAGCTTAATAGCCATAAAAGAAAACAAAATTGCCACACAAAAGTATATATTTATATAAAGTAGACATCATGGGCTATTTACCTAGGGTTGTTTTGACACTTTCTACGTAGCCATTTCACCGCCAACCTCTGCTAAATATTGGAGAAAAATTGTATCTTTTTGGTTTTTGGCACACAAACTTATAACAAAAAAATTCTCATGTGTATTTTGAAAAGTTGGTGTGTGCTATTCCTGTACAAAGTTTTATTTTGTGTTCAGTTACACCTGCTGAGTAAAATGACACCCCCATTGTATGTCTTTGGCACTATTTTGTGAAGTTACAGTGCCATATAGGAGGCCTGTTCTTTTCAGTATTCACAGTAGAATTTTGAGAGACGGATTTAATGAGCGTATGCTTCCATTTGGGGTATTATAACAGTTTGACTGTTCAAAAGAGCCCACAAAGGCCTACCATTTGTAAAAGTAGACACTCCAGGATATCTCATAAGGTGCATATTGTGCCTTAACATGCCCCCATTTTTTCACCAATATATGCCAAAGTATGGGTAAAAAGTAATTTTGTGCGTTTTTTACACATGGATTGCATTTTTGCTGGGCATTTTGTATATTTCACATGTGCCACTAAGTTCAAACCCCCCAAATTATGCTTGGCTAAGTCTTCTGAGTAAAAAGACACCCCCAATGAATGTCTTTGGCACTATTTCATGAAGCTACAGTGCCATATAGGAGACCAAGCCATATCAGGCCTATGTGCAATTTCCAAGCATCATATCAGGGTTTAAATTCAAACTACCCCACAAGGGCCTACCATTTATTAAAGTAGACACCCCAGGGTATTTCAAAAGGTATATTTTGAACCTTAGCGTGGGATCATTTTTCTGCTAGCTTGTACCAAGTGTAGTGGTAATAAGTGTTTTTTCTGCCTTTTTGACACACAAAGTGAGTTTGCACAGTATATTTTGCAAACCTTATGTGTGCTACGACTGTATAATAATTCATATGTTGCTCAGCTATGTCGTCTGAGTACAGCAATACCACGTATGTACCTTTGTCAGGTATATGTGGATGTTGAAGGGGCGCATTTGAGACGCAGCCATTCAGTTTTTTTCTAACTTTGAATTATTACGCTGCGTCCATGTTCCAATTTGGAGTAGTTTAGACGGTTGGTTATTGAAAACTTCCCCACAAACACATACTATTTATTAAAGAATACACCCTGGGGTAATTCAAAAGGCATATTTTGAAACTTAGCGTGGGATCATTTTTTCTCTAGTTTGTTCCAGGTGTAGTGGTAATGAGCGTTTTTAAATGTATTTTTTTACTTTTAAAAACTAGTTTTTAAACTTTTGTTTTGCTTATTAATTTTTTTTAAACTTCCCTAAACTTTCTTAAAACTTTTTTTTACAGATTTAACATTTTTCTAAACTTTTTTTTTTTTACTGTTAACCCCTAACTAGCAAAAAGCAGCACTAACAGTAAATTCCCCATTTTCCCATAACTCCCACCCACCCCAGCTAGCAAAATATATAATTATAAAATATTTAAATTAATTAATTAAATAAATTGAACCCCTGAGGGGTTAAAAAAAATTAGATCACAGTATAATACTGTGATCTGTATTTTGATCACTGTAGGCAGTGACCGACTGGCAGGGAAGGGGTTAATTTTTATTTGGACTGGGTAAAGGGGGGTGTTTTTTTATTTTTTACTTAAACTTTTTTTAGCTTAATTTTTTACTTTTTAAAGTTTATTTTAAAACTTTTTTTAACGTTAACCCCTAGTTAGCCTAACACCAAATTCCCCAATTCCCCACTAACTTCCACCCACCCAAGCTAGCTAAATATATAATTTTAAAATATTTAAATTAATTAATTCAATAAATGTAACCCCTGAGGGTTAAAAAAAAAAAGAATTAACCCTCAGGGGTTAAAAAAAAATAATCAGATGACATTAAAATGTAATCCCTGCCAATTGATCACTGTAGTCAGTGATCAATTGGCAGGGAAGGGGTTAATTTTTAATTAAAATGAGTAAAGGGGGGTGGGATTTTAAATAAACTTTATTTATTTTTTTTAACAGGGGGCAGGATCAGCAGTGTTCCGGCTCCCTGCACTTCACACAGAACCAGGAAGTGCAGGGAGGCGGAATGTGAGTATATGCAGCACATGTGCTCGCTCTGACATGCTGTCTGGGTGCCAGGTCCATCTAGGATTAACCCTGCCTCCTGTAAACATATTAGTTTCAGAGAAACTGCTATGTTTACAAATGGGTTAATCCAGCCTCTAGTGGCTGTCTCACTGACAGCCGCTAGAGGCGCTTCCGTGCTTCTCACTGTGATTTTCACAGTGAGAAGACGCCAGCGTCCATAGGAAAGCATTGAGAATGCAAATTCAGCCGATGACAACCGAAGGAGGAGGAGAGTCCCTAGCGCCGAAGGAGCCCGGTGCAGGAGAAAGGTGAGTGTTTAACCCCCTTCCTCCCCCTTAAGCCCGGCGGGAGTGGGACCCTGAGAGTGAGGGCACTGTCAGGGCACTATAGTGGTCCTTTAATATTGTAAAGCACTGCGGAATTAGTTGGCGTTATATAAATACCAATAATAATAATAATAATAGACTGTGCCCTTTTTAACTTTATGATGCAAACTAAAATTTCCCCACATCTGCTAATGTTGTAAGTTCTGTATCATGTTGCTAAAATTTATTCTGGCTGTTTCTCTCTGTTCTGCTGCTGCTGCACCCATGCAGAGCCTGCCACTCCTCCCTTCTTCCTCTTGCAGTCCTTGCTTTGCATGAGGCTGAATCCAAACAGGAGACACCCAGAGGAGAGTTTAGCAGAGTTACACAGCCTGCTTATCTCTGTTCTGATCGGCACAGGTTTAGCACAGACCGAACTGACAGAGAGGAAGGGAAAAGGCAGTTTTTTAACCTCTGATTTTAGAGAAATCTTGACATTTGCTGGTAGTTCTGCTAGCACAATATAAAGTTGCAAGAAAAAGTATGTGAACCCTTTGGAATGATATAGATTTCTGCACAAATTGGTCATAAAATGTGATCTGATCATCATCTAAGTCACAACAATAGACAATCACAGTCTGCTTAAACTAATAACACACAAAGAATGAAATGTTGCCATGTTTTATGAACACACCATGTAAACATTCACAGTGCAGGTGGAAAAAGTATGTGAACCCTTGGATTTAATAACTGGTTGAACCTCCTTTGGCAGCAATAACTTCAACTAAACGTTTCCTGTAGTTGCAGATCAGACGTGCACAACGGTCAGGAGTAATTCTTGACCATTCCTCTTTACAGAACTGTTTCAGTTCAGCAGTATTCTTGGGATGTCTGGTGTGAATTGCTTTCTTGAGGTCATGCCACAGCATCTCAATCGGGTTGAGGTCAGGACTCTGACTGGGCCACTTCAGAAGGCGTATTTTCTTCTGTTTAAGCCATTCTGTTGTTGATTTACTTCTATGCTTTGGGTCATTGTCCTGTTGCAACACCCATCTTCTGTTGAGCTTCAGCTGGTAGACAGATGGCCTTAAGTTCTCCTGCAAAATGTCTTGATAAACTTGGGAATTTATTTTTCCTTCGATGATAGCAATCCGTCCAGGCCCTGACGCAGCAAAGCAGCTCCAAACCATGATGCCCCCACCACCATACTTCACAGTTGGGATGAGGTTTTGATGTTGGTGTGTTGTGCCTTTTTTTTGGCCACACATAGTGTTGTGTGTTTCTTCCAAACAACTCAACTTTGGTTTCATCTGTCCACAGGATATTTTGCCAGTACTGCTGTGGAACATCCAGGTGCTCTTGTGCAAACTGTAAACGTGCAGCAATGTTTTGTTTGGACAGCAGTGGCTTCCTCTGTGGTATCCTCCCATGAAATCCATTCTTGTTTAGTTACATAGTTACATAGCTGAAAAGAGACTTGCGTCCATCAAGTTCAGCCTTCCTCACAAATGTTGTTGCTGTTGATCCAAAAGAAGGCAAAAAACCTGGTCTGAAGCACTCCCAATTTTGCCACAAACTAGGAAAAAAGTCCTTCTTGACCCCAAAATAGCAGTCAGATGTCTCCTTGGATCAAGCAGCTATTACCCTACTAATTAGAAATTATATCCCTGTATGTTATGTTTTTGTAAGTATTTATCCAATTTCAGTTTAAACATCTGTATGGACTCTGACAAAACCACCTCTTCAGGCAGAGAATTCCATATCCTTATTGTTCTTACTGTAAAAACCCTTTTCTTTGCCTTAGATGAAATCTCCTTTCTTCTAGCCTAAATGTGTGACCTTGTGTCCTATGTTTAGCCCTGTTTATGAATAGATTTCCAGATAAAGGTTTGTACTGGCCCCGAATATATTTGTATAAAGTTATCATATCACCTCTCAGGCGCCGTTTTTCCAAACTAAACAGATTTAATTTTTTAAACGTTTCTTCATAACTAAAATGCTCCATTCCTTTTATCAATTTTGTAGCTCGTCTCTGGACCCTCTCCAGTGCCTTGATATCCTTCTTTAGAACAGGCGCCCAAAATTGCACAGCATATTCAAGGTGTGGTCTTACCAGCGATTTATAAAGAGGCAAAATTATATTTTCATCCCGAAAATTTATGCCCCTATTTATACATGACAAAATCTTACTGGCCTTAGCAGCTGCAGATTGACATTGCATATTGCTACCTAATTTGTTGTCTATAACAATTCCCAAATCCTTCTCTAATACAGAGGCAGACCGGAGCACCATTAACCTGGCGTTCGCGGCGATCCGAGGTTAATTTTAATGGGTGACGGACGAGTTCCACCACTCGTTGTTATGGCAATCTCCTGAGTGACGGACCTCGTCGTTAAGGGGTTAAAGGACAACTTTAGGCACCCAGACCACTTCAGCTCAATGAAGTGGTCTGGGTGCCAGGTCCAATCTATGTATTGTAGATTAGTTAACAGGGATGTTAGCATTTGCCAGTGACTTTTGTAAGTCTTTAGCTGACACGCTAGGATTCTTCTTCACTTCATTGAGCAGTCTGCGCTGTGCTCTTGCAGTCATCTTTACAGGACGGCCACTCCTAGGGAGAGTAGCAGCAGTGCTGAACTTTCTCCATTTATAGAAAATTTGTCTTACCGTGGACTGATGAACAGCAAGGCTCTTGGATATACTTTTATAACCCTTTCCAGCTTTATGCAAGTCAACAATTCTTAATCGTAGGTCTTCTGAGAGCTCTTTTGTGCGAGGCATCATTCACATCAGGCAATGCTTCTTGTGAAAAGCAAACCCAGAACTGGTGTGTGTGTTTTTATAGGGCAGGGCAGCTGTAACCAACACCTCCAATCTCACTTCATTGATTGGACTCCAGTTGGCTGACATCTCACTCCAATTAGCTCTTGGAGATGTCATTAGTCTAGGGGTTCACATACTTATTCCACCTGCACTGTGAATGTTTACATGGTGTGTTCAATAAAAACATGGCAACATTTCATTCTTTGTGTGTTATTAGTTTAAGCAGACTGTGATTGTCTATTGTTGTGACTTAGATGATGATCAGATCACATTTTATGACCAATTTGTGCAGAAATCTATATCATTCCAAAGGGTTCACATACTTTTTCTTGCAACTGTATAGATAGAATTTGATTATCTATGATTTAAGGCTAAGTTGTATTTGTTATGATTGGAAAGTTCAGACTTGAATATGTTTTGTAAAACAGGTTTTTATGGTATATGCACTTGACGTATGTCCCATATTTTACTACAAGACCAACCACACCAATTTCCCTATTCATTCTGCATTATCATAACTCTGTTAAAGCTAAATATACATATGCAAATGTCTTAGTTGTGTGTTTGTACCTATATCTGCCTGGAAATTTCAAATTCCAGGGTTCTGTTGTTGGGAGAGATTGATAAGGAGGAGAAGGAAAAACTCTGGTATTATTCCCAGCTCCAAAATCTGTCCAAACGCCTGGAGGAACTACCTCGTGTGGAGACGGTAAGAAGAGGTTTAACATTTCAGAGAGAAGTGTCTTCTAATTCTTTGCCACATTTGATTTTCTATGTCCTAAATCAGTTTGTCTAATACATTGTGTCTGTGCTCTCTTATCATGCTTTGTTGACTCTACATTTTTTGTGTTTCCACTGTGTGTCTTTTCCTATTTACCTACTCAATATTAGTTTGGTTCTATCTCACCTTCTTCACAATTTTTTTCAACTTTTTTTCAACTTTTTTTCAACTTGCCCTTAGTTTTCTCTTCAGATTGATCTTATACGGCAGCAGCTAGAGTTTGAATCAGAGCATTTGCGCTGTTTGCTGGAGGAGAGATTTGGGACAGCAGATGAGATGGTTCAGAGAGCACAGGTGAGATGATGCAGAAATGCAATGTGTTAAATTACACACATTTGTCTAGTGAAGTAATATTCCTTTTATGAATGATAATGTATTACTAGCCGTAGCAACTGCAACCTGCCAAGTCCTTTCAATTACTGCTTCTCAAACTCTGTACCATTTAGGGTACATGTTGCTTGTGCTTTCCTCAACCCATAATGCATATCGTTGCATTTAGCTATAATACATTTTCATCTGCCACTGGGCTGTGCAGGCCCTTCATTTTTGCAAATCCCTCTGCAGCAAAGTAATATCTTACTCACACTTTATTATGATAAAGGGTTTGGAGTAGCCTGGTGGCATTCCCCAATAATGGGGCAAACCGTTTTGCAACAGTTTGCCGTGTTACCTAGGTCCCACCAGGAGCTGAGCCTCCTTTGCAGCTGGTGACACACATCCAGCTTCTGCAGAGCTGCAGAAGTCAGATGCTGATCTTTCTGGTTATTCATTGGCTGAGAGTGTTAGATGATGAATGAATGACCCTCTATGCAAAGAATATGCACAGAAGTGACATACCAGACATCCCAGAACTACTCCTCCCGCAGCAATTTAAAGTATCTAAAATAACTTGCTGCACATACAGAATGAGTCAAAACACATGTAGTTGAAAACGTGTAGTAACCATTTGTGAAACCTTGTATCTAATGCCTTAAATAATAGACCACATCAAATCCACAACCCTTATCTCTATTTCCATTTATCTCTTTATAGAATGCAATTAAGTACATTTGAGATGATTGTTCTTTCATAAAATTATGCTGATTGCTACTAATGATGTTGTTCACAATAGACATGTGCAATTAGTTTTGTTCCTAATGTAAATTCAGACGCATTTTGGCAATTTGGACATTCGGGTGCTTCTGAATGTCCGAATTGCCGAATTTCCGAAATGCCAAATTTCGGAAGTGCTGAGCCGAATTGCTGAAGTGTCGAATTACCGAATTTTGGAAGTGCCGAAGTACTTCGGATTTCTGAAAAGTGGCAAAACAATAGAGGGAGGGAAAATTATGTGAATGATGACAGGAATCTAACTCTAAACCTACCCCTAACTCTACCCCTAACCCTATCCCTAACACTAGATTTGTAAGTGGTTGTGGTGGTTAGGGTTAGGGGTAGAGGTAGGGTTAGGGGTAGGGTTAGGAGTAAGGTTAGGGGCAGGGTTAGAGTTTACGGTTAAGGAATTGCCAAAGTCCTGAATTGCCGAATTGCAGAAGTACCGAATTTCGCAAGTGTCGAACCGAAGTGCCGGAGTTCGGAATTGCCTAAGTCCTCAATTGTCAAAGTTCAGAATTTCGGAAGTGCCGAATCTAACCGAATTTTTTGCCCATGCACATCCCTAGTTCACAACATGCTTGAGTATATTTCCTTGAAGGACCCCTCAATTCCCCATAACAACTGCATGTCAATGACTTGTACTTCGATTACATTCTATTGGCCAAAAACAGTTTATAAATATTGTAACGGACCGTTTTGCACAAAAGGGAAAAAAAACGCTTAGACGATAATCCCCCTTTTAGAGACAGGCACAGCTACTGTAGAATCACCAAAACTCACGAACCGCCAATAAGTGAATGCTCCAAACTCCCGAACGGCATACAAGGGAATAAGGTAGCACTCCAAATACACGAACAGGAACCATACGAATAGCTGCTAACAGACGAACAGGAAAAGCTCCCAAGCGGCTTACACTCCTGGCAATCAGTCCTTAGCAGCATACAGTAAATCCCCCCAAAGACGAGACAAGGCTCCGTGTTGAGGGTCAAGCAGTGGTCTGTTTAATGAGGGCTACCTGCCCAGCTTTTATGCAGGTCTCCCACCTGGTGGACACTCCCCTAGGGGACCAAATGGGAGACTGTGACAAGGGACAGACAAGTAGACAAATAGGACACACAGTCACAGTATATTCCCACAATGCATCCTGGCTTCCTCCCCTCTGCCCTGGGAGATAATTGAGAAGTAACTCAATTATCTCCCAAGACAAAGGCAAAACTCCATTACACATGTGGGGACACAAAACCAGCATTATACTTTAAAATACATAAAGTAACATTTATTCCACAAAACACAGACATGTAACATATCCCCAGATAGCTCAGGTCTGAGTGCACATTATTAGGTGAATGGCACTCAGACCACACGAATACAGTTTAATCGCCATGGAGCTAAAGTCTTTACACAGTCAGTTTCATACGAATGGGCTCCATGGGATTCCTATCTGGGGTATAACATTTTCTAACAAAACTACCGAACACCGGGCCGTTCGTGCACTTCCACCGAACAAGAAGGGAGGTCGGCGACTTCAGCGGTGTTCGCACAAAACTGTGTCCGATTTTAGTTCCATGAAAATAGAGGCGAACACCGCTGTGCATTCGTATGTTTTAAAATGGCCGCGACCTCGTGTTCGGGATACGAATGGCGGCCACCCAGCATTCATCAATTAAGCTGCGGTTAACCGCAGCTTCAGGGAGGTTAATTGCCGGCACACTCCAGCTCCCAGGTGGTCTATTCATTCGTGCGGTTGTTCGGTAGATTGAAACTACCGAACAACCGGCAGAAAAGCACGAATACAGCTTTCTGCAGGCAAATAAAGTCTTTTAAACGGGGGCCATAGTCCAAAGGCAACAGGCGAGCAACCAGGCTTCTCCAATGCAATGTGGCGAGATTGGTCTCGTCACATCTCTCCCCTTTTCCAAACAGACTAACAGGGTATCTGATCTCCTGCCGGTCAGTGCCCTTGTTAGTCCAGCAGCCCACCCACAAAACATAATCAACAGCACAGCCCACCCACAATAAAGGGTTACTACACCTGTGTAAAGGAGAAACTTGTCCATGTCCAGGTGCCTCACCACGGCTGTGCTGGGTACGGGTACGCTGACTTGGTGGGTTGCTGCGTGGGTAGAGACCAGCGGCACTCTGCCCTGTTGCCAGCGCTACTGGGAGGGTAGCCTGGTTGAAGCCTGGTTGTTGGAGGGGGAGACCGACTGTCTCCCCTTTAAATACACCGCTCTGCTGCTGGAGACCGACTGTCTCCCCTTTAGATACACAGTCCTGCTGCTGGAGACCGACTGTCTCCCCTTTGGACACACAGCTCTGTCGCTGGGGGGCAGAACCGACCGTCCCTACCCCCTGTGCTGGCAGTGTAGAGACTACGGTCCCATCTGCACCGTTGTGGGGCTTACTGTCTCCCCCTGGTACATGAAGCTGCCGCTGGGGAGAGGGGGTAACAAGCTCCTCTCCCATATATACTTCCAGCCGCGGGGGAGGGAGACCGACTGTCTCTGCTCCCAATACAGAGTCCTGCTGCTGGGGAAAGGAGACTGGGCTCTCTATTCCCGGTAGGACACTCTGCCACTGGGGAATGGAGACTGGGCTCCCAATTCCCTGCATATCACACTGCCGCTGGGGAATGGAGACTGGGCTCCCTATTCCCTGCATATCACACTGCCGCTGGGGAATGGAGACTGGGCTCCCAATTCCCTGCAATTCATTCTGCTGCTGGGGGACAGGAGCAACTATCTCTGTCCCCTGTAACTCAGCCTGCCGCTGGGGAATGGAGACTGGGCTCCCAATTCCCTGCAATATCTCCCGCTGGGGAATGGAGACTGGGCTCCCAATTCCCTGCAATTTCTCCCGCTGGGGAATGGAGACTGGGCTCCCAATTCCCTGCAATTCATTCTGCTGCTGGGGGACAGGAGCAACTATCTCTGTGCCCTGTAACTCAGCCTGCCGCTGGGGAATGGAGACTGGGCTCCCAATTCCCTGCAATATCTCCCGCTGGGGAATGGAGCTCGGGCTCCCAATTCCCTGCAATTCACTCTGCCGCTGGGGAATGGAGACTGGGCTCCCAATTCCCTGCAATTCACTCTGCCGCTGGGGAATGGAGACTGTGCTCCCAATTCCCTGCAATTCACTCTGCCGCTGGGGAATGGAGACTGGGCTCCCAATTCCCTGCAGTACCTGTCGCTGGAGTTCTTCCCAACGTGCCAGCTGACCTTCTCTTTCTGCCCGGTGTTGCAGATTCATGAACACTAGGTTCCTCATGAACTGCACGTGTTTCTCAGCTGGATTGGGTCCAAAGAAGTTCAGCCGCAACCACATCATACGGTCATACTCTCTTATAGAGTATCTGTACGCCACTGCTGGTTCCATCCTGGTGCTGTCAGGGTCGCTGTACTCAGACATGCGTTGCCCTCAAATTGTAAATCCACGGAATGGTGTTGCCTGTAGTTGTCCTGTAGTCTGTGGGAACGATCCCGCCGCTTGCCACCAATTGTAACGGATCGTTTTGCACAAAAGGGAAAAAAAACGCTTAGACGATAATCCCCTTTTTAGAGACAGGCACAGCTACTGTAGAATCACCAAAACTCACGAACCGCCAATAAGTGAATGCTCCAAACTCCCGAACGGCATACAAGGGAATAAGGTAGCACTCCAAATACACGAACAGGAACCATACGAATAGCTGCTAACAGACGAACAGGAAAAGCTCCCAAGCGGCTTACACTCCTGGCAATCAGTCCTTAGCAGCATACAGTAAATCCCCCCAAAGACGAGACAAGGCTCCGTGTTGAGGGTCAAGCAGTGGTCTGTTTAATGAGGGCTACCTGCCCAGTATTTATGCAGGTCTCCCACCTGGTGGACACTCCCCTAGGGGACCAAATGGGAGACTGTGACAAGGGACAGACAAGTAGACAAATAGGACACACAGTCACAGTATATTCCCACAATGCATCCTGGCTTCCTCCCCTCTGCCCTGGGAGATAATTGAGAAGTAACTCAATTATCTCCCAAGACAAAGGCAAAACTCCATTACACATGTGGGGACACAAAACCAGCATTATACTTTAAAATACATAAAGTAACATTTATTCCATAAAACACAGACATGTAACATATCCCCAGATAGCTCAGGTCTGAGTGCACATTATTAGGTGAATGGCACTCAGACCACACGAATACAGTTTAATCGCCATGGAGCTAAAGTCTTTACACAGTCAGTTTCATACGAATGGGCTCCATGGGATTCCTATCTGGGGTATAACATTTTCTAACAAAACTACCGAACACCGGGCCGTTCGTGCACTTCCACCGAACAAGAAGGGAGGTCGGCGGCTTCAGCGGTGTTCGCACAAAACTGTGTCCGATTTTAGTTCCATGAAAATAGAGGCGAACACTGCTGTGCATTCGTATGTTTTAAAATGGCCGCGACCTCGTGTTCGGGATACGAATGGCGGCCACCCAGCATTCATCAATTAAGCTGCGGTTAACCACAGCTTCAGGGAGGTTAATTGCCGGCACACTCCAGCTCCCAGGTGGTCTATTCATTCGTGCGGTTGTTCGGTAGATTGAAACTACCGAACAACCGGCAGAAAAGCACGAATACAGCTTTCTGCAGGCAAATAAAGTCTTTTAAACGGGGGCCATAGTCCAAAGGCAACAGGCGAGCAACCAGGCTTCTCCAATGCAATGTGGCGAGATTGGTCTCGTCACAAATATCTACTGGTTTTGACATACTGATATATTTATTGAATTTCGACTGGATTTAATTCCAGTCACAATTCTAGGAGCAGAACTAGATAAACAGGTTGAAATGACATTCATTTGTTTGTTTGTTTTTAAATTACTAATCCTTTAAATAGTAAAAAAATAAAATAAAAGCCTAGGGGGATCAGTATGTTAAACCTCCCTTATGCACCACACCATGCCACATAAGGGGGTATGTCCATTAAACAGCAAGCAGGCAATGGCTGCTCGCTGTAATAAAAGATTAACGACTAGGCAGCTATTATTGCCCATTTGCTAGTAACGTACAAGTGGGACCTGATACAAGTCCCCCATCGGCATTCACCATGGGAATTGGCTTTGGGCTTTAAATTATAGAACTTCAGGTGGGCAAATCTAGGGTGGGATATATTATATTAAATTAAATTGGAGGACATCCTACTGTCCCTCCCAACATCAACCTGAGGTCAGGGGGCTAGAATTATTGTTTTCTCAGACCTTACTCTGAGGTGGCAGGTGGGGGCTCCAAGTGTCTTGAGAAAACCGGGGGGAACTATTATATCGTACTATAGTCTTGAGATAAGTGACTAAAATTGTCCATATAAAGTATTTTCCCATTATGCAAGTTTAGTCTGCGCAGAGGACTGGGTGGGCCAACTTGGATTTAATTTGTGGGTTTTTTTCCCATCATTTTTTTATCTGATCTATTTTTTTTTTTTTTTTTAAACATTTGGGATTTGACTTAATGATTTTTAATTTGTCCTTTTTTTATAGCCCCACCCACTGCTCGTGGGGCTGTGGAAGTACAATTGGTCCACCCGTTTATTAATATTAGAGCTCCCATCTACTCCTCATGGGAGTATATATTTTTCAATACCATTTTTATTGTGAAATGATATATCTGATATATCATGTACAATATCATTCTTCAAAATTTGTGAATAATGAGCAGTTATACAGTGGACATAGCAAAGGAAATACGGTACATCTACTGTTTTATTTTATTTTCATAGGTAACAAAACATTTAAAAAAGAAAAATAAAAAAAATCAGAAGAAAACCAATGTAACAAAAAATGAGGCAATGTTTACATCCAGTTTCCTTAGATAGTTAATGTTCAGTATATATAGGCATTATCACTTTTGTGATGTCTGCAATAATATGTCACATCAGACTGTATAATAAGTAATTGTAGATTATACTAGCTTTAGTGTAACTATAATCTTAATTTTATTAATGACAGGAGGCAAATATTTACTTAGGTCTCTCTTTACTAGAAATTCACAGCAGCACATTAACATAGAGAAAAAACAACCAATCAGAAAAAAGTAATGCAACCATAAAAGGCCCCTTCCAACCAACTATTTCCTCTTTCAAGTTGCGACAAAAAAGTACATGAAAAAAAAACTCAACAGTAGCATCCGAAGAACTCAAATGAAGTCATCTGATGACTGACATCCAACTCGAAATGAACGTAGAACAGTAAATAAAACCTTGAACTTTATCCTGAAGAAATCTTGAACCTGGATCAGTAGACGAACCATTAAACTGAAACGAGATAAACAGAATCGAAACTATGATTAGTGAATGAAATGTACTGTGAAAACATGAAGACCCATAATCAATTACCGGCAGTACAACACTGACTGAAATGTACTGTGAAAACATGAAGACCCACAATCACTTACAGACAGTACAACATACCCCAAATCATACCCTGACTTCCCTCAGGAAGGCAAATAATTGACCTACCTAAACACAGACCTGGAGAACAGACTACCAGCTAGAGGAGGTCAAAAAAGGAACCAAGGTAGGGTGAAATTGGGAGGGAAATATTTGCCTCCTGTCATTAATAAAATTAAGATTATAGTTACACTAAAGCTAGTATAATCTACAATTTTATAACATGACAGGAGGCTTCATATTTGCTGTTTTAAAGCTCAGACAGCAAAGTGAACGAAACACTATCCACCGGTCTAACCTAAAATAGGCAAAAGGTACCTTCTCGGAAAAAGAAGTAAATGCATGATGTCCTGGCGAGATGCACCCGCCATGCGCGAGTCTGGAGCAGCCGCGCCACTAACTGAAGATGTTCTGAAGGTCGAATACAGCACCGCCAGTGCCAACCCTAAGTCCATCACACCAAGGTAGGAGACGATACTGGATATCTCTAACAAAGAAATCAATGACTGACCGGAATGCGAAAAGAGAAGAGGGAAAGGATCGCCACCTACGAGACAGAGTTGTCGCCACGCAGAGTCTAGGAGGGCCGTGGAAATATGTGAAGAATATAGCTGTCAAATCCGACTAGTACGTATAGCCATCCTGAAAGTGACCCCTTCCGGAGAGGACAAAGAAGCGTTGACATCTAAGGCCCGGACGCCGAAACACGTCTGAAGAAATAAAACATTGTAAGATGGCAAAACAACGTCAACAAAGGAAAAGTCCTGAGGATCAGGCCAATCCCAGAGAAACGATAAACCGCCCATACATCCTAGAGAAAGAACACCTAGGCCTCAGATGTCGTGACAATCACATATCTCGGAGACATCCACCAACCAGTGAATCCTGACCAATGGGAAGACCTCTAATCAATACGTGGACCGCCAATCTAGCTATAGAATCCAAATGACACTAGCGTCCCAGGCCAAATAGGAGTGACTGAAAGTCCAGAACGCTGGCTACAGGGTCCGAAAAGAAATCAGAATGCATCAGGCCGATCACGATAGCGCCTCAGCACCCCAGGCTCCCCAGAAGTTGTCCAGGCCATTAATCAGAGGTGACGCATCGGCTCCCCATGCCGAACCCATGTGGAGGAGAGCGTCCACCGCTGAACAAACCTGATTCATGAGCCCGCCGAAGCAGGTCAGGACCCGTTGGTTCATCCGTGAAGCGAAAAAGGTCCGGGACCAGGTAGATCGCCCGGATAGATGCAGAGAGGAGACCCGACACGCGTAGGCTGACAGGAGAATTGGCGAGGCCAATTAGGGAAAACGGCAAAATCTTCAGCACTCGTTATCCACTGGGACAGAGGGACAGCATCCTACTGATCCTGCTGATCCAGTCCAGCGAACCAATCTCGCGGCCAGAGATAATGGTGTCCCACAACCTTATCCATACCCCAAAATCGAGGTGAAGAAGTTCTGTGCGTCTGGATTCCACTGGGCCTGGCCGAACAGAGCTCGAATCTCAATGTCCATGGGGGGATGAGGCACCTGTAAGGAGACTGGAGCCGGCGGAAGTCAAGTCGTGGTATAAGAACTCCATGACAAATCCTCAAGCAGTCTGCAGAATGGATATGCATGTCCCCTAGCCCAACTCCCTCCATCACTGGCCGATCCCAGTGAGGAGAAGGGCCGAGAGTGGTAGGATGGGAGAAAGGACAATTCAGAGTGAAAGATCCTCCTCATGGAAAACTGGATTTTGCACGATGGGGTGAACCGAGTCACCTGCCCATGAAGCTCAGGTCCCTGAAGGGATGAAGCTTAGCCAGTGGGACCATTGCTCTGACCCCTGAGCAACCCACCTATTGCCCGGCAGACAAAGGGGTGCAGGGCCCAGTCCCATAAGGAACACAGGTCTAGGTGAGCTTCCTGGATAGAAGGCCCAGCATGACCCACAGTCTGTCCTATGCCAGGCGTAGGGTGCGCTCGACCCCTATCTTAGGGTCCTGTCCTGTGCGCGTCATATACGTAACGACACAGTCCCGAACTCCAGGGGCATGGTTACCTTGTCCGGGAGCCCGGCCAGGGCATTCTGCCTGACCTTTCTTTCAGATTCCTCACTCCAACAGTCCAAGGACCCCGCAGCGTCCAAATCGCACAAGATGTCCGGGTAGAGACCATTCCAAAGAACTAGATGTCGAATCTACCACGGGTTGAACTAAGGTTCGCCGGAGGCGTCCGGGGAGGCATCCTTGTCTACTACGCTCGTCGTCGCCCCTGGCGTGGATGTGTCCCCTCTCTCACCCTGCCACTAGGGTGTGGATGTCATAGTCCTCGCTCCAATCGTCCCCTCCCTCCAAGGGGAACTGGTCTGCCTGCCATTCAGCTAGGGCTGCCATGGGTGGGAAGGGTACAGAGACCTCCTTCCCTGCGCCATATAGTTGGTTGTGCCTAGCCGGCAAGGCCGACAGCATCGGGCCCAGATGCCTTGCCAGAGCCTTACCCTTCCGGGAGCGTGGTTCAGGGCCTTCACTCTTCCTGTAGCGCTTCTGCGCACCTGCCTGCTCTCGTCTAGGAGAGTCTGACTCAGCCGAGTCGTCTGCCATCTGAGGGGCCCTTCTAGCGCCCCACCCTAGAAGGGTTTAAGGGAACCTGGCCCAAAGCCTTTCCCCTGGATGCGGCCTCCGCCGCATGAATCATCAACTGCAAATAGTTTTCCTGGGTACAAGGGTCCATAGGGGTTAAACTCAGGTCACGAGGCCTCCACGTGTATAGTCACCATCAGAATAAATGGGGCAGCACCCCAAAATAGTGGCAGAGGCAAGGCAGGCAGCGCATGTCAGGCACAAGCGTGAGTATGTAGTAGGTAGGCTTGGCGTTCAGAGATAATGGCACAGACCAAGCAGGCCAATCAAAGGGCACAGAGAAAGCAGGCCAATCAGTGTGGCACAGTCACAGCAGGCCAGTCAGTGAGGTACAGTTACAGCAGGCCAATCAGTGTGGCACAGACTAAGCAGGCCAATCCGTGTGGCACAGTCAAAGCAGGCCAATTAGTGCGGTATAGACCAAGCAGGCCAACCCAGGTATGTAGGCAGCCGTGCCTGAGGGTAGTCCTGTAGGCATGCAGTAAGCAAAGTCATATAATCCACAGTAATTGCAGGACCCACTGGCGGTGCAGACAGGCAGGCCAGTGAAAGTCTAACTAGAAAGGGGCTGTGCACTCCTTTACAGGGGTCCTACGCCTATAGGTACCCTTGACAAAAAAAGGGGGGGGGTGCGTAAAGCTGAGAGGCCAACCCTATGTCTTAGTAATCTGTGCTCCCTCTAAGGGGCAGCGACATGGTAGAGATAAAAACAGGACCCCTTGTACCGATAATAGCACCCCTAAGCAGTAAACCAGCCAATGTATCAAAACCGGCAATATCAAAACATATACATAGATATCTAAATTGTAGGGTCCCAGAATCACATACCCCCAAAACCGAGTGGTATATTGACAGTCCAGGACCAAAACAAGATAAAGCAGACAAGATACAGAGGAGATATGGGGAATGTTCCAACTCACTGTCTAGTGAATAAACCAACAGGATAAACTAAAATACCAAAACAACCAGATACAGGACCTAATCAAAGTTGATTGAAAATTAACCTGAGTTAATTTATACAGATTACATACACACATATAGTAACGGACAGAGCACTGTGCATAATATGAATTAATAAACGTTAATAGATCCCAAGAAAGTAGTGGAAGGTGTGCCAAATGACAGATTCCAAACGTAACCAGGAACCATGAACTGTGGTGACCAGACGCATTAATGTACCCTTATACTGTAGATAGACAAAAGAACTGTCAATATACCTAACCCAATTCTAGGGGAAGATCTCCCCTAAAAAGAGTCTATCATACTGGCACACATACATTTATTCAAGATATGCCGCCTTTAGGGACAAACACTGACACTGATGCCATTTGCATCACAGACACCCTCAAATAGTGGGCTTGCTCGCTGCATTAAACCTTCCAAACTATGAATGTCTGTTACATGTTTATCAAACAGTTCAGAGGAAACAACCTTTCTGGAAAAGGCCTCTGCTACATTTGCCCTTGGGCTTCCTATTGCAGTCAGATCAATAATATCAAAAAATAAACAAGCACTTCACGTAAAACAAATTAATGCAGGCCATAACACATATAGAAACTCTAACCGTTGCATGCAATCACCATCTATCTGCAGTTCAGCGTGATACATCTATCAATGGGTGATGGTTGCATTACTTTTTTCTGATTGGTTGTTTTTTCTCTATGTTAATGTGCTGCTGTGGAGTTCTAGTAAAGAGAGACTTAAGCAAATATGAAGCCTCCTGTCATGTTATAAAATTAAGTCTAGTTAGGATTTGTCGTTTACTAACGTGTGAATAGATAAGACAGAGTGTCCGTCGACAAGCTGTATGTTGTTACTTTTAGCTTTGGGAAGTGGTGGACTGGACTTGGTGTATCTAAACAAAAATAGAAAAACTAAATTAACTGTATTAACTGAGTGCTGGTTCGTTCCCCTTTCCCCGCCATGCTCTCAATTCAGTTTAGAATGTTTTTTTTTTTAGCTACCGTAAATGTTTAATAAGATGTTATTTGTAAACTGTCTCGTCCCCGGGTTTTTTTAAGAAATGTAGATAACCAACCTGCAACCAGTGGGTGGGAGACATTAGGTCCCTTGAGTTAACTAATTACAGCTCCCACCCAGGGCTGGCACGTCCTTAGGATGCACGGGCCTGGGGGGTGCATAAAGCAGGGCCGGACTGGGGATACAAAGCAGCCCTGTAAAAAATTTGTGCCAGCCCCATAAGTCTCATATATTGTGTGTGTGTGTGTAATAATATATATATATATATATATATATATATATATATATATTGCTTTTTCTAATATAAAATATTGGTCCTTTCAGGGTAAAACGTTTAATTATACAGTAAGCATACGCACATGCAGACACAGGCAATTTCACTGACATTTCAGTGACACACACAAGCTCATTGATACACAGCCTCATAGACAAACAATCTTACTGATATACATCAGCTCATTGACATAAAAACACAAGCTCACTCACTAGCAGGCACACGCATGCAAGCAAGCTCACTCACTAGCAGACGCACACACACAGCTTAATGTGGTGGTACTGGTGTCTATAGCATGTCCCTACAGGCTTTTCAACGTAAACACTGACTTTTCAGACAAAAGGCAGTGTTTACATTGCTTCAAAGTGACACTGCTAGTGACAGTCACTCAGACGGTCACTAGAGGTGCTTCCTGTGTTAGTGCCCTCCCGCCCTCGCGCGCTGCTGAATGAGACTGGCGCCGGAATATGACGTCATATTCCGGCGCCGGTCTCATTCAGCTGCGTGCTGGGGAGCAGAGCCAGCGCAGCTCGCGCAGCTCCCTCAGCGGCCGCCAGGACAAGTCCGCCAGCGGCCGCCAAAAGACCTCCCCAGCGGCCAGGGGAGGGCTGGCAGCCTTAGGCCTGGGGGGCAAAACCAGTCAAGTAGACTGGTGCACCTGCCCAGGATCAGAGCCGGTGCAAGGATTTTTGCCGCCCTAGACAAAATAAAAATTTGCTGCCCCCACATGTCACATCACAATGCCCCACCCATATGATCTGCCATATGAACTAACGCCAGTGCTGCACACAGTGTGTGTTTACATTAAAAAGCCTGCAGGGACCAGCTATAGACACCAGAACCACTTCATTAAGCTATAGTGTCCCTTTAATGTGAGGTAAATTATAGATTAGTGTCACTAATAATATACTAGATTGCCTACTTACAAGCAGATGAGGATGATGATGGGCTGCAGTTTGGCTCCACTGGTCTGGTGTAGAACAGGATCTCTGGAGGCTGTTTGCAACTGTGGTCACAAAATTCAATGTTCTGGGAGAATTGGAAGCAGCTCCATTTTTTGGGGGCCCCTTACACAGCTCAAGGTCTGGGCCCCAGGGCCTGACGGTGAGTATGCCCATAAGGCCCACTCATAAGTCCACTTATATGTTCCACCCACCCATGAGTTCGCTCACAGGGAGTGGAGTGTGTAGGGGATGTGTTATGTGTTATTGTAGAGGATCTAATATGTGTGCTTATGGTATGTAGTGTTTAGGGTTACCAGTTTGTGCAGGTGATGCAGTGTGTTTGTGTGTAGTGGAAGCAGTGTGTATTTGTGTATAAGGGATGTATTATGTGTTTCTGGTTGTGTGTAAGGGATGCATTGTGTGAATCTGTGTTTGTATGCATAAGGGATGCAAGGTGTGTGTCTGTATGTGTGTGCATGAGATGCATTGTGTTTCTGTGTGTATGTAAGAAAAGAAGTGTGTGTGTTTGCATGCGTGTGTACGGGTTTGCATTGTCTGTTTCTGTGTATGTGTGCAAAGGATGCATTGTCTTTGTGTGTAAGGGTTGCATTGTGTGTGTGTGTGTAATGGATGCATTGTGTGTTTCTCTGTGTGTAAGGGAAGCATGTTGTGTTTCTGTGTATGTATAGGGATGCATTGTGTGTGTGTGCGCGCGTAGTGTGAAAGAGCTCCCTGTCCTATAGAGCTGCCCCTTCTTCTTATTCCCCCCCTCCCCTCTTCTTATTCCCCTCCCTCCCCTCTTCTTATTCCCCCCCTCCCCTCTTCTTATTCCCCCCTCCCCTCTTTTTATTCCCTCCCTCCCCTCTTTTTATTCCCTCCCTCCCCTCTTCTTATCCCGCCCTCCCCTCTTCTTATTCCCCTCTCCCTCCCTCTTCTTATTCCCCTCCCTCCCTCTTCTTATTCCCCCCCTCTTTATTCCCTCCTCCCTCTTCTTATTCCCCTTCTTATTCCCCTCCCTCCCTCTTCTTATTCCCCCCTCTTTTATTCCCCCTCCTCATCTTATTCCCCCCCCTCATCTTATTCCCCCCCTCCCTCTTCTTATCCCTCCCTCCCCTCTTCTTATTCCCCTCCCCTCTTCTTATTCCCCTCCCTCCCCTCTTTTATTACCCCATCTTATTCCCCCTCCCCCTCTTCTTATTCCCTCCCTCTTCTTGTCCCCCTCTTTTTGTTCCCAGCCCTCCACTCTTCTTATTCCCCCCCTCTTCTTATTCCCCCTCCCTCTTCTTATTCCTCCCTCCCCTCTTCTTATTCCCCCTCTTTTTTATTCCCCTCCCCTCTTCTTATTCCCCCCTCCCTCTTCTTATTCCCCTCTCTTTTCCCCCCCTCTTCTTATTCCCCTCCCTCTTCTTATTCCCCCCTCCCCTCTTCTTATTCCCTCCCTCTTCTTGTTCCTCCCTCCCCTCTTTTTATTTCCCCCCCTCCCTCATCTTATTCCCTCACTCCCTCTTCTTATCCTCCTCCCTCTTCTTATTCCCTCCCTCCCCTCTTCTTATTCCCCCCTCGCTTCTTGTTCCCCCCTCTTTTTGTTCCCCCCTCCCTCATCTTATTCCCCCTCTCCTCTTCTTACCCCCTCCCCTGTAGCGTGGCCGAGCTGCACTCGGTCCGCGGTTGCGGCCGGACTGATAGGAAGGTGCACACTGAGTGTGCACTTCCTGTCAGTCCGACGATGACAGGAAACAGAAACTCTGCAGCGGGAACAGGTTTTCTGTTTCCTGTCACCGGCTGGACTGACAGGGAAGTGCACACACTCGAATCTTGCTGGTAGGACAATTTGCTTGACTCTGAAGGGGAGAAGCTGCAGCCGCCTGAGTCTCTTCACAGAGCGCTCAGGCGGCTGCAGTATTTAAAGGGCCGGCCCACCGCGGCCGGCCTTACAGGAATTTAGGGCGGCCTGGGGGGCAGTTGACTCCCTGCCCCCCCGGCTTTCCCTGCTTGGTGGTCCGCTTCCCTCCCTCCCCCAAGAGTGTGCCTCAATACCTCACTTGTAGCATGGCAGAGCAGACTGTGGTACAAGAGCTTCTGATACCTGTACCCGGCTGGACTGACAGGAAGTGCTCACTGAGAGAGCACTTCCTGTCGGCCCGGCCGGGTACAGAAACAGAAGCTCCTGTACCCCGGTCCGCTCGGCCATGCTACAAGTGAGGTATTGAGGCACACTCTTGGGGGAGGGAGGGAAGCGGACCACCAAGCAGGGAAAGAGAGGAACACTAAGGGACACACACACACACTAAGGGACAGGGGAAGGAAGGGCATAGGAACACTAAGGAACAGGGGGACCACTAAAAGAGAGTGAAAGGAGGCTATAAGAACACTAAGGGACAGGGGAGAGAGGAACACTAAGGAGAAGGGAGGGGAGAGGAACACTAAGGGACAGGGCCGGACTGGGCCGTCGGCCGCAATATACTGTATGAGGGCTGGTGAGGGAGATCTTTGATCTCCCCACCGGCCGCCGTGGACTGCTGCAGGGCCGGCGCTTGGATAGTGCCGGCCCTACAAAGACCGGCAGGGAGATCCTGTGATCTCCCTGCCGGCCTCAGCCCATGGCCTCTGCGGCCCACCAGGCATTTGCCCGGTGTGCCCGATAGCCAGTCCGGGCCTGCTAAAGGACATGGAGAGGAGAGGAACACTAAGGAACAGGGGGAAGGGAGGAGAGAGGAACACTAAGGGACATAGAGAGAAAAGGAACACAAAGGAACAGGGGTACCACTAAAAGAGAGTAAAGGGCGGGTAGAAGAACACTATTGGACACGGGAGAGGGGAGAGCAACACTAAGGGGAAGGGAGGGGAGAGGAACACTAAGGGACATGGAGAGGAACACTAAGGGACAGGAAGGAGAGGGAAGCAGAACACTAAGAGACATGGAGGGGAGAGTGGCACACAGATGGGCCTGTGGGTGAGAAAGATGGACACACAGAAGGGCCTGGAAATACAAAAGGGCTGGGGGTGAAAGAGACACAGAGGGGCTGGAGAAGAGGAACAAGAGACACAGAGGGCTTGGGGGAGATAGATGGGCTGGGAGTGAAAGAGAAACACTCAAAGGAGCTGGGAAGAATAAAAGACACAAAGGGGCTGGGAGAGAAGGAGACACACAAAGGGAGTTGTAAGACACAATGTGGAAAAATAGGGGGTCAGATACACTAAAGGGGGTAAGACATTTAAAAAAGGGGACAAAAAAACAAAACGCAGGTTAAGAGGCACAGAGGTGAAGATGCTTTTTCTGGATCATCTTCGCCTGTGTACGCAAAAATGCTTGCACTGGCCCTGCCCCCACCCACTGCTCATGGGTGGTGAGAGGGGTGGGAAAGGTAATATAATTATAGCTCCCACCTGCTGACCATGCTGAATGCATTTATCAACCACTTTTCACTGCTATTTTCAAGACCATTTATAGAGGATTATGTCTTTGATAAATGGCATTGACTAACCGAATCCAATATTTTCATTGCTAAATAAAATATATATTTTTTTTTTGAAAATCTATATTATTCTAAGCAATATTTAGCGGCTCCCAATAAGCCTGTAATTGATTCAAACAAATAAAATGCTTATCAGGAGCTGTATGAAGACATTCTTAGATAATTATTATCGGCTTCATTCTTGCCAGACATTCCTTTTATAGGATTTTGGGTTTGGTTACAAACCTATTTTTTTGATAAGTAACTCCTTCCTTGTTTACATTTGCCAGATTCGGGCATCTCGTCTAGAGCAGATTGAAGAGCAGCTTCAAGAAATGCAGAAAACAGAGAGCAAGGAATGTCAAGGCCAAGAGGTAAAATCCCTGGAGAGGTGATGATGATAAGATATGTTACTCTACCAATGATTTAGAAGTGCTATAGTATACCATTTAATATTTGTATAATTTATTAAATTGAACACATATGTAGGAAAAACCAGTGGAGCTAGAATAAGGACTCACTTGTTGGGTGTGGGGGGCTCCCCCTACTTTTAACACCTTACAAGATATATATTTATCTGTCTATAAAAGGATTAAAACCTAACTTTTAATGAAAATATTTAGCACCATAATCACATGCATAGTCACAAATGGTTTATAACAAAAATCGTGTATTAAAAAAAATCATAAATCTTCCTTTATTCTTTTTTTACAATGTAAAAACATATGCTTATTAAAAAACAAACTAACACCAGAGGACTTGGTTGTGTCTGCCTAATATATTCAAAGTAGCAATACAAATGGTCTCACAAGTGTCTTGAAGGAGGGGATAATAGTAGGGAGAGAGAAATGAAGCATAACTGATTTACATAAATAGTCAGCTCACTCAAAGAGAAAGAAGATTAAAGAGTACAAGAGAAAATAATAAAAAGAATATTTAGAAAAAAAAAAAAAATCCCACTACTACTTATAGAAACATAGAAACATAGAAACATAGAATGTGACGGCAGATAAGAACCATTCGGCCCATCTAGTCTGCCCAATTTTCTAAAAACTTTCATTAGTCCCTAGCCTTATCTTATAGTTAGGATAGCCTTATGCCTATCCCATGCATGCTTAAACTCCTTTACTGTGTTAACCTCTACCACTTCAGCTGGAAGGCTATTCCATGCATCCACTACCCTCTCAGTAAAGTAATACTTCCTGATATTATTTTTAAACCTTTGTCCCTCTAATTTAAGACTATGTCCTCTTGTTGTGGTAGTTTTTCTTCTTTTAAATATAGTCTCCTCCTTTACTGTGTTGATTCCCTTTATATATTTAAATGTTTCTATCATATCCCCCCTGTCTCGTCTTTCCTCCAAGCTATACATGTTAAGATCCTTTAACCTTTCCTGGTAAGTTTTATCCCGCAATCCATGAACCAGTTTAGTAGCCCTTCTCTGAACCCTCTCTAAGGTATCAATATCCTTCTGAAGATACGGTCTCCAGTACTGTGTACAATACTCCAAGTGAGGTCTCACCAGTGTTCTGTACAATGGCATGAGCACTTCCCTCTTTCTACTGCTAATACCTCTCCCTATACAACCAAGCATTCTGCTAGCATTTCCTGCTGCTCTATTACATTGTCTGCCTACCTTTAAGTCATCAGAAATAATCACCCCTAAATCCCTTTCCTCATATGTTGAGGTTAGGACTCTATCAAATATTCTGTACTCTGCCCTTGGGTTTTTACGTCCAAGATGCATTATCTTGCACTTATCCACATTAAATGTCAGTTGCCACAATTCTGACCATTTTTCTAGTTTACCTAAATCATTTGCCATTTGGCTTATCCCTCCTGGAACATCAACCCTGTTACATATCTTAGTATCATCAGCAAAAAGACATACCTTACCATCAAGACCTTCTGCAATATCACTAATAAAAATATTAAAGAGAATGGGTCCAAGTACAGATCCCTGAGGTACCCCACTGGTGACAAGTCCAAGCTTTGAATATATTCCATTAACTACTTGTCCTAAGTGTCTTTACCTGGGCACCTGGCCTTAGAGTAGCCTTAGAGTATACTCGAGGTAGACAACTGTTCTAGTCTGAATACACTCGCCCTGAACTGTGCAAAAGCAATGCCATAGAAAAAAAACAACAAAGATCATAAAGGAAATAAATTACATTAAAAAGCATGAACTGATCAGCTAAATATCAAAAAGGGCATAAGAATGCATAAGACTGGCAAAAAAATCCCCTGACATTAGTTTAGCTGGTCAGGCAATTATTCAAGGTAAAAGATCCTAGGTAAAACGCCAATAAACAGATACACCATCTCTCATGATTTGATAGTGAATTAGCCACTTAAGAAGATTACCATACACCATTCATGGCAAATCACAAACAAAAAGAGGCATGGATAGGCAAATATTAGAAGGACAATGCCACTGTCCATAGAACCCACCCACAGTAAGTAAAAGGGCAGTATGTGAGCTAATGAGATATGCCCCCAAGGTAACAAATATCCAAAGGTAAATAATCCAAAATAGTCAATCAGGCTACCAGAGATAAATGAAAGAATTAATAAACATAAAGGAATGATGGGACTTCTGTAATATTAAAGTTGTAATACACAGTAATGTGAGGACATTTTTCAATAATATTCAAACAAAAACAGGCGTATAATAACAACAGCACCCCTAAGTACAGGGGGAAATTAACCAAATAAAAAATAAAAGGAAAAACACAAACATTAAGAATAATGGTTCACCTGATGTTAAATAACATCACTCAAAACTAAATCAATTATATACACATTATGTTAACTCAAAGAACACTGTACTTAAACCCAGTTGTACCTTTCTGTCCACTAATGTATCGATCTGCTCATTGATTCCTTGTGGTACAAAGTCCTGAACCTGTAGATCCAATTGGATTCCAGTTTTAAAATAATTAGATTAAGATTCCCTTTTCTGGTTAACTTCTCTGTTGTCTGGAGATCCACATTTCTGGGATCCATATTGTCATATGTTCAAATATTTATTGAACTAAACACATATGAAGTTTTGTATAGCAATGGGGTCTTCCTAGAGAAACCAGTTTTTCTATTTTTCCACAGTGTAGTGAGAATATTGAGTTTGCAAACAAAGTAACTGCTGAAACCGTACCACAACCCGAAGAAAGCACAGGACAGCAGGAATCCAAGGTAAGATGGTTTGGATTCAGACCAATGTCTTCTTCTTATTGAGAAACTGTTGGTACCAGGGGCTTCATTCATAAAGGTCAGAGAGTTAGCATCTGCCAACTCACCTTAACACTGATATAACTCAGTAGATACAAATTAACAAATTTACTTGGAGCCAGAATGCACAAAGGCTGTATTCTGCCAGTTTCAAATAAAGTACAAACTAGGGATTATTTATCCAACAACAATAATAGTAAATTGAATTCTGAATGGCAAATTCTATGACTGCAGCTTTTTTTTGCAGTTGTTTTTCTTTCCAAATCAGCTATTCCGGTCTACATTTGTCATAGTTACATAGGCTGAAAAGACATCCATCCATCAAGTTCAGTCTTTCTCACATTTCTTATTCTTCTACCTGTAAACCCCCAAAAAAAAAAAACTTTCCTTTTCCTTGCAGTCTAAATGATTGATCTTGTTACCCTTTATTCTTAACTATTCACAACTAAAATATTCAATTTCTTTTATTAATTGTGAAGCCCTCATCCTCACAGTTAGTGCCTTAATATCCTTCTTTAGAATAGGTGCCCAAAACTACACAGCAAAGTTATATTTTATCCAGAGAATAAATGTCTCTTTTAATACATGGCAATACTCACTGGCCTTAGCAACTGCTGACTGACATTGCAAATTGTTGCCTACCGGTAGTTTGTTGTCTGTAACAATTCCCAAATCTTCCTAAATCTTTCTTGTGTGTTGTTATTCTTAATTCGCTACCGTTTAGGGTGCAAGATGCTTGCGCATTCTTTACCCTGACGTGCATAACTTTGCATTTATCTACATTATATTTAATCTCCCATTTAAGTGCTGAGTCCCCCAATCTGTCTAAATCCCTTGGCAGCAAAGTAATATCATGCCCACATTGTATTACTTTACAGCGTTTTGGTCATCTGCAAACGTGCCAATTTCAATTCAGCTTTCTGAGCATACCCAGAGGGGGACTGCGACATAAAAGCATAAGATGGGTCATTTTCAACGTAACCATGATGGGTGAAAATATAGAGGTATCGCCCTGAGGGTGCAATGTTAACAATGGCTGTTATTTATAGCCTACCTCACTTGCCATGCTATCCTTGGCCAATATTGGCTTTTGCTAATATACGCAGTGTTTATCTGGATAATAGGTACACTCTTATGCTCCGTATTATGGTCTGGTCTGTTATACCAGTTCAGGGTTGAGTATGCTTGTTATGGTGTTGAGTTAAGTGGTCTTACGTGGACCTCTGAGTGGCCTTATCAAAAGTGATGACAGGGGAGTATCCCAAACAGGTAGGGCTATATAGGTTATGAATAGAGCTTAAGGTGTGCTGTGTTGTTTATCTATTAGCAATGGACCTTAGATCTAGGCTTACCTAGTGGGTAAAAAGTGCAGTCTAATAAGGAACACTATAACTATGTACAGGATGAAATACTAAGACCCATCTCTTTACCACTACTGACAATCTTTGGCTTTTTTACTTTGAAGAGACAGTAATAGGGCTCAAACAAATAGATTGATCTGGGGCTAGGTTTTTCACTATGGAAGGAATGTCAGGGCTGGTCTTGGAGCAATGGGACTGGTCATGATTATACAAATAGCATACAATATTACTTTTAATGCGCATTTGGGTTAAAACTGATTTTTTGGGGTCTAGGGAAGGAAAAACTTTGCTTCAACGGCACAAGGCTGTGGAGAAGAACCACTAAGCGGCCATCTTCCTCGGCGGCTCGGCAACTCCCCCACCACTTACCACTTTTGTCCAACTTGAAAACCTACCATTAATGAAAACACTCTGTACTCTATTATTTAGCCAATGTTCTACCGAAGAACAAGCATTTTCTAGACCAAATTATTTTAGTTTGAACGTTAAAGGAGCACTATAGTCCACATTTAAAAGCAAGAAAGACAGGTCCCCTAGCCTTCTTTCTTGCTTTTATATGAACTTCACATTAAAAAAAAAAAAGTATTTTTTCTCATATGAACTTACCTCCGTTCCCGCGCCGAGATCCTCAGCAGGCCGCACCCCCTTTTTCGTTAAAATGAAGTAGCAGGGCTCAATTAGACGCTTCTCTTATAGAAGCGTCATAGCAATTTGGTGTGCATGCGCATCTTCATGCTGCACCAATCACGTTCTTCATAGAGCGGCATTGAATGCCGCCCTATGAATGAACTCAGCGTTCTACCGCGCATGTGCTCAGCTCGCTGTCTATGCCCGCCCCCCTTCTATGGCAACCCTCCAGCCCAAAGTTAGAATACAAACACTGTATATAGAGAAGTCTTAAACATTTCTATCTATATCTATTTCTATCTATCTATATCTATTTCTATCTATCTATTTCTATCTCTTTCTTTCTATCTAACTATCTATCTATTTCGGTCTATTTCTTTCTATCTATTTTATTTCTATCTATCTATGTTATTTATTTATTTCTATCTTATTTCTTTCTTTCTATCTATTTCTATCTATCTCTATTTCTTTCGATCTATTTATCTATTTTTATCTATCTACCTCACTCACATTATCTCTCACACTCACTGTCTCTCTCTCTCTCTATTTCTATCTATCTCTCTATCTATCTCTCTATATCTATCTATCTCTATATCTATCTATCTCTATGTCTATCTATCTCTCTGTCTATCTCTATCTCTCTATATCTATCTATCTCTATCTCTCTATCTCTTTCTTTCTATCTCTATCTCTATCTATCTATCTCTTTCTATCTATATCTACCTATATCTATCTCTCTATACCTCTCTCTCTCTGTCTATACCTCTCACTCTCTATCTATATCTCTATCTCTCTCTCTATCTCGATCTATTTCTATCTATTTCTCTCTCATAATCACACTCGCACACCCTCACTCACACTCACTGTCTCTCTCACACACACTCACTGTCTCACATACTCTCTCTCTCACACTCACTCTCTCACTGTCTCACTCACACTCTTACACACTCACACTCACTGTCTCTCACACACACTCTCTCAGACTAACTCAAAATTTTTAAAATAAGTGTACTTACTGTTTGAAGTCAGGAGATCTCTGCATCCTCCTGCCTTCAGCTTTCTGCCTTCTGCCTTCAGGCTTTCAGCCGGAGCCGACGCTGTGTGCAGGAGATCTTATCTCCCACACTGTTGGGTCTGATTGCTGACAGGCTCCGGGTTACTACAAGACATAGGAGACGCGTTTACAGTGCCTTCTATCTCCTGTCATCACGTTTGATGTATTCACCCAAGCGTAAAGACGTCAAACGTGATGAATGCGAGTTAGGCAGTCTGCCACTGCAGGTGTTCATAGGTTCTAATGTAAACAATGTATTTTCTTGGGAAATACAGTGTTTACATGAGAAAGACTGCAGGGAGCTATAGTTCTCACCTGAACAACTTCATTAAGCTGAAGTTGTTCAGGTGACTATAGTGTCTCTTTAAGATATTGTGTGGAAGCGTATCTGTGACATAGAAACATAGAATGTGATGGCAGATAAGAACCATTCGGCACATCTAGTCTGCCCATTTTCTAAATACTTTCATTAGTCCCTGGCCTTATCTTATAGTTAGGATAGCCTTATGCCTATCGCACCCATGCTTAAACTCCTTTACTGTGTTAACCTCTCCCACTTCAGCTGGAAGGCTATTCCATGCATCCACTTACCTCTCAGTAAAGTAATACTTCCTGATATTATTTTTAAATCTTTGCCCCTCTAATTTAAGACTATGTCCTCTTGTTGTGGTAGTTTTTCTTCTTTTAAATATAGTCTCCTCCTTTGTTGATTCCCTTTATGTACTTAAATGTTTCCATCATATCCCCCGTCTAGTTTTTCCTCCAGGCTATACATGTTAAGTTCCTTTAACCTTTCCTTGTAAGTTTTATCCTGCAATCCATGAACCAGTTTAGTAGCCCTTCTCTGAACCCTCTCTAAGGTATCAATATCCTTCTAGAGATACGGTCTCCAGTATTGCGTACAATACTCCAAGTGAGGTCTCACCAGTGTTCTGTACAATGGCATGAGCACTTCTCTTTTTCTACTGCTAATACCTCTACCTATACAACCAAGCATTCTGCTAGCATTTCCTGCTGCTCTATTACATTGTCTGCCTACCTTTAAGTCATCAGAAATAATCACCCCTAAATCCCTTTCCTCAGATGTTGAAGTTAGGACTCTATCAAATATTTTTTACTCTGCCCTTGGGTTTTTACGTCCAAGATGCATTATCTTGCACTTATCCACAGTAAATGTCAGTTGCCACAACTCTGACCATTTTTCTAGTTTACCTAAATCATTTGCCATTTGGCTTATCCCTCCTGGAACATCAACTATGTTACATATCTTAGTATTATCAGCAAAATATCACTAATAAAAATATTAAAGAGAATGGGTCCAAGTACAGATCCCTGAGGTACCCCACTGGTGACAAGCCCATGCTTCGAGTATACTCCATTGACTACAACCCTCTGTTGCCTGTCACTCAGCCACTGCCTTACCCATTCAACAATATTGGAATCCAAACTTAAAGATTGCAGTTTATTGATAAGCCTTCTATGTGCAACAGTGTCAAAAGCCTTACCGAAATCTAGATAAGCAATGTCTACTGCACCACCCTGATCTATTATTTTAGTTACCCAATCAATAAAATCAGTAAGATTAGTTTGGCATGATCTCCCTGAAATAAACCCATGTTGTCTCTGATCTTTAAATTCATGTGATTTTAGATGTTCAGCAATCCTATCCTTTGACATGGTTTCCATTACCTTCCCCACTACTGAAGTAAGGCTTACTGGCCTATAGTTGCCCGACTCGTTACTACTAGCATTCTTGTGAATGGGCACAACATTCGCTAACTTCGAATCTTCTGGGACTACTCCTGTTAACAATGATCGGTTAAATAAATCTGTTAATGGTTTTGATAGTACATCACTAAGCTCTTTTAATAACTTTGGGTGTATTCCATCAGGTCCCATTGACTTATTTGTCTTTACTTTTGACAGTTGAAATAGAACCTCTTTCTCCATAAACTCACATGTAACAAATGACTAACTTGTCCTTTTTCCTAACTGAGGTCCATCTACTTCATTTTCATCTGTAAATACTGAACAAAATGATTAATTGAGGCAGTCAGCTAGACCTTTATCCTCTTCTACATACCTTCCTTCTTTTGTCTTTAATCTAACTAATCCTTGTTTTACTTTCCTTTTCTCATTTATGTATCTAAAAAATATTTTGTCCCCTTTTTTTACTGACTGTGCTATTTTCTCTTCTGTGTGTGATTTGGAAACTTCTCCCCTTCCCACGTGAGTTTGCCACGAGCTCCTGGAGGAGCCTGCTTGCCAGCCTCCTGCTAACAGACTATGAGCAATGCATGGAAACCTGTAAAAAATAATTTAACTGGCTTGGTTTGTGTGATTCCCTTGTGCTGTGTTCGGGAACCGAACAGCCGCAAGAACTATGGACCACCCGGGAGCTTGTTAGATAATTGGTTTATCAGGGAGTCTAATGGAGCCAGATCTCAACATACATTCTCATCTTGTGACTGCTGCTTTTGTGTGTAGGCAGAAATTAGGCTCAGGTTTCCATAGCCGCAATGTTTGCGGGTCCACATCCACCCTAGAAGTGAGTGAGGCAGCAAAACTTGTGTCTAGAAAGCTAACCTTTGTGCAACCCCTGTGAGCATGTGTAGTTGTATAGCTTGAGGCAGGGTAGTGCTTGAGTGATAATTTTTGATATTTGGTACTCTTAGACTATCACCCCTGATAGAGCAATGATCCAGGCATGTGAGAGTGGATGTGACCCCATATGAATCTGACTAATAAAGTTTGAATGTCCTTGAAGATTTGTTGGGGAGCTGGTATCAGAAGCATGAAAAATACATAGAGTAGCATTGAGAGGGGTAAAGGGTAAACAGGTCTGTGGCATGGGAAAGGAGGTATTAAAGATGAGGAGAAGATAATGGGCATGATTGGTGTATTTGGAAAACCATGTGATTTAAACTATCTATAAATGTAGTGAGTACCATGGGGAGGATGGGGTGTGGGGCAGAGAGGTTTTGGAAAGAATTTCCAGAGATGCTACCTCAGTATAAGACTTTGAGCTGCAAGACTTTGTAGCTGTGAGTCCTGTCAGCAACCTTATATGTTTGTTTGTTGGGGCTCAGACTGAAACAGAAAAGTCTGGGTTTAGATAAAAAATATCAATTATGCGAGGAAAGAGACATGCAGATATTGAAGTGAGAAACGACAATTAAGGGAAGAAAGCAGAGGAGAGGACATTTGAGATTTAAAGATAGGAGGGCAAGATCAGATAGGTAAAAGTAATACATGTTGAACATAAATTAACAAGACTATGAGTGCAATAACTAACACTAACAAAAACATTTAACAAAGTTATAATTTAAGATGGTAAATTAAAGGGGAGGGGGGTAAATAGGAAAGCAAATGCAAATTAAAAAAAACGTTTGTTGTCAACTTTAAAAGGCTGACAGTACTTCAGTCATATAAGGCCAGTGTAGCCTATCAAAAGCCTTTTCGGTGCCCTGCATCAGAAAATTTCCCTTTGTTTATTTTTTTATTTTTTGCATGATATCAAGCAAGCTGAGTAATTTTTGGGTTTTGTCTGAGCCCTGACTCATTTTAACTAACCCAGTTTGATCATTATGATTTATGTTTGGGAGCACAGAAGCCAAGTGGTTCACCCAAATTTTGGAGTTTAGTGTCAGAGTCCAATAGGGAAATAACGCAAAATTAACTGCAGTGGTGCGGATATTTGCCTGGCTTTTGTAAATTCACCACATTGGTTTCCAGCATCTCATGAGCTAGATAATCTGTTTGTGAGCCAGTCTGTAAAAACCTTCGCTGGAGAAAGGCTTAATGTTTTAGAAAACTTGCGGTAATATTGTCCCAAAAGTATTTGTGGACCCGGAGTTTTATAATCTGTCAATGTTGTAATTACAGCCTTTATTTAATCTAGTGTCACAGGAAGCAAAAGGGTTTGGATTTGGGTTGGAGATGCCTTTGGGATGTTGAGAGAGAGAAAAAGGACTGAATGTCTCTTTGGGAGGGGCAAATCTGTGGTTTGCAGATTGTTGTGCTAGATTATAAACTGAGGAATAAAATCCGGAAAAACTAATTGGCAATCTTTTGGGGTGTAAATCTTTCCACCTTCTCTTTCATATAGAAAATTGATTTTAATGGAGAGGGATTTATGTCTTAAATGTGTAGTCAACAGAGCACCTGCTCTATTGCCCCATGTGTACAGTCTAGTCTTCAGGTTGCGTAGCATAAACCTGAAAGTCTGATGGGCCTACAGAGTGTTCAGTTGAGTTTGTAACTGCTGAATAGTAGCTACAAATTGAGGGGATGGGATTTTTTTTTAGTGTGTTAGTGAGCTAAAGTTGTGTAAGCAGATTTATCTATTATTTTTAAGGCAAGAGGCGTGTTTCAAAAAGATAACCCTAATATATGCTTTGTGAGCTAACCAGAGTGTAGTGACATCTTGTGTGTCTTCTATACAGAAATAAGAGGTGAGCTGTTTCTCCAAAGCTTTTACTAGAGATGGATAGGCAAGTTTTATCTCATTAAGTCTTTACGTGTCCACCCCATGGTATGAAAAGATTTCAGTAATACTAAACGTAATTGATGCATGATCTGACCAGGTGATTTGCCCATCGGTGCAGAGGATACTTGTTGTAGTGATTGTGCAGGGATTAGAGGCGATCAATGCGGGTGCATGAGATGTATCAACTCTACATGCATGATGTAGGCCATATGATAACAACGATTTATTTATAGCACTGGTTCTGGCATTTCTGGAGGCAGCATATGATGCTCCACATGCGGTAGTGGCATCCAAGCTAGCATCTAAGATAAAGTTATGATCACTTTTAATAATTAGGTCACTATTTTAAATCTTTGTAGCTTTCACTAGCACATGAGACCAAAATGTAGCTTGGCCATCTGGATTTTATGACTGTTACTTAAATAGTACAATAAATAGTGCAACAAATAATAGTTTCCAATAAAGAAAACACCTGCAGTGGCGAGGGAGGGGAGAGAAAGAAACAATGATTAATCATAACAAATATATGTAACTGCAAGGTTGTAAAAAACTGAACCTATAATGTAGAAGAGTAAGTAAACTGTTGCTACTTGGGGTCCACAAGGGGACATCACTGTAGCGATTATCCTCCTCTGTAGGAAAGTTTGTAAGGATGGCTATAAATAGCAGTCTAGTGATTAAAGACAAGAGCCTCAAAGGAGAGTCCATATTCCCTCCTGCCTGAGAATATAGATGACACAAGTTTGCCTGTATCCAATAGGAGTATTATCATATAAGGTAAACCCATTGAGTTACATCACTTAATCCTGGAGCTAATTTGCTTTCATACAAGCTAGCTGGCGTATATGGTGAATACATAATAGAATACAAAAATATAGATAGTTGTTGCAGTGGTTTTATTCACCACTTGGGTGTAGAGCCTGTCAGTCTGCATGTTCCATTTTGACAACAGGTTGCAACAGGTGAAACCACATTAGTGATCCCATTGTATCTCTGTTCTCTAAGTCTTGCGAACGCCGCGGCCATCAGAGCGTTGCCACAGGTTACCATTGCAACGCTCTGCACGGCTTGCAAGACTTTGACAGAGCAGAGCAGCTGGGTAGTGTATATATAGTGTGCTGGGCCCCGCTGCAGTAACAGGTAGCTGGGGGCCCGACCATGCCACCCTGGACACAGATAAGACGCTGGGAGGGGGGAATACAGAAAAATGTATTAGAATTAATAAAAAAAAGAAAAACTGTATTCTCTGCCCTCCCTCCTCCCCCCACAGTATGCAGCCCCATACATTTACACATACTATACACTATACTACAACATTTACACACACTAAACCTTACACAAACATACACTCTGCAGTTACTACACACATTACATTCTTACACAAACACACACTCTGCATTCACTACACACACTACATCCTTACACAAACACACTGCAGTCACTATACACACTACATTCTTACACAAACACACACTCTGCAGTCACTACACACACTACATTCTTACACAAACACACACTCTGCAGTCACTACACACACTACATTCTTACACAAAAACCCACACTCTGCAGTCACTACACACATTACATTCTTACACAAACACACACTCTGCATTCACTGCATGAAAGGGTTAAACAATCATTCTCCCTTGGAAGTGTTTTTCTCCTCTATCTCAGCGTCCACCACTTGGAATATTCACTGCTCTGTCTTCAATAATAAGGAAGACCACTGAAAGCACAGAGACAACACACATCAAGTCAGCTATTCAAGGTTCTCAATTTAATGCCACGCTTTGCATTTCTTATATAGTACAATATTGCATGCAAAGAGACAATGTCCAATCATTTCAGAAAGCATATGACGGGAAACTACAAACATACGAGAAAGAGCAAAACACTGATGGGTATTGAGCCAAATACTGAATCACAAGATCCGCTTGAATCACAAGAGGAGAGGTCAAGGAAATGACTTAGTTAAAAGTATGTCTTGTGACAAAATAGAGTCAGCATGAATACAGACAATGTGTTGGGATTAACCCTTCAATCCCCTCTTTGATCAATCTGTTGATCACATCTATATACATAGTGTGAAGCCGATGATGTATATTCAGGATTGCTAGTCAATCCTGTGGGACTTTAGTTAGTTCTTCACCACGGTTCCCGTATGATATAGCACGGAGGAGAGTATCCAGCTGTTTGTCCTCGGCAATAGTAATCAACCTTTGAATCTTATTTTTCAGGGTACAGGTAAGATAACAATTGTACAGAATCATAAGTAACATTACAAATACAACTATTACCAACGGATAAAAGAATGATCTAACAATGTGAGCAGTAGCATCTGACTTTCTTGCCAGGTTATGGTGTAATTGTCATTGGATCCTTGAATTAAACTGGCATCATTACATGCATTATTAGCTGTCTTATTATTGGCCCTATACTAAGTTTGCCATATATCCCAAAAGGTAGTTTGCATCGAAGGTACATCTATAGCAAAAGCAGTGGCACAGAACCCAGTATTATTATAGATTTGAACAGAACAATTTCGAGCAGTGGTTTTCTGAAACACGCACCATTGCGATTGTATATTACATAATTTTACATCCTGCTGCTGGGAATTTCTTGTTATATTATAAACCTGACACTTTTGGTTAGCAGGGCAGGAAAAATTACCTTGAGTTTGATTCTTATCACTCTTGCTCCAACTCCATTCATGTCTATCACTACATCGAACTTTATTTTGGGGGGCATAAGGTAAAGAACTTTTTACCTTAGGATGAAGTGTATAAGGAGGTGTAGTGGTTGGTCTAAGCCTATAACCGGTAGTAGGGTGTAGTGACCTAGACTGTAATGGGTTGTCAGTAGCAAAAGTAGTTTGTAAGTATCCTAGGGGAGTAGGGGCATCTCCTATGGAGGAATCACCAGGGGTAGTAAAAACTAGATCCTTGGTAGTTGTAGGAACGAGGTCACAGTAAAATATCCATTGTTCAGAACCTTTAGTGCTAAAAATCAGGATAGTGACTTCAGGCCATATGAGTAGAACAGTGTTGTTACGCTAGTGGGTGCATGGGAATTGTTGAGAACTGCACTGGGAACTTCGGCATGTACATTCTTATGGTTTTTTATGTGTATTATTACCAGTCTTCCTTTTTAGTGATGTGAGGTCTCCTGTATCGTATCTATTCGGAAAGTATGTTCCCATGACTGGGACAGATATGAATACAAAGACCTATCATTAGTATTACTGGTTATTTCCATGACACAATTCCCTCCTGTAAACATCTCAAATTGTTGTGTATATGGTTTTCTGGTATATGTGCAAAGATAACCCGCTATATATATTACCCAAGTAGCCGCAGCCTTTCCCTTACTGTTCAGTTCAATTTGATACTTGTGTGGATCTTCAGATGAGCATTCAGTATCTGGGGAACGGGGGTGTCTTATACTAGATGAAAAATTTAAGCCTAATTGGGCTCCAGGGGATAATGAAGAATAGTCCATTGTTTCTTTGGTCTCTTGAAGAAACCCATTATGTTTCCAAAAGCACACTGGTTTCAGATTGCCTATGTTCTTGTATTCATAATGGCAATCCAGATAGATAGTAAAAGGCAGTAAAAGGCAAAAATAAAGATAAAGGTGATGACTGCCAAAATCATGATTTTTCTTTCTATGAGGAAGCCACTTTGTCTATATGAAACTTCCATGTCACCTGTAGCCATTTAACAAATTCTTGAGTGACCTTACTGGCAAAAGCCGGTCCGTTATCAGAGTTAATCTGTAAGGGACAACCATACCTGGGTATTATTTCTGTACCGAGTATTTTCACCACAGTTTTTGCATCTTCTTTATTGGTTACAAAAGCTTCAGGCCACCTACTAAACTGATCTACTATTACCAAAAGATATTGTTGTTTATGACCTGTTTTAGGTATATGAGTGAAGTCAACCTGCAGGTGTATGAATGGTGCTGTGGTTGGGGGAAAATGATCATGGGATGGTTTCCCAGGGATGTTAGGATTGGCCCTCACACATGGTTCACACAGCTGTATATATTTGCGTACATGATCTTTTTATTTGAGGATGTAAAAAGAATCGATAAGGAATTGTATGGTGTTAGTTATACTCCTATGTCCAGGTCCGTGTGCTTGGCTGATAAATATGGGGGAACTTGCCTCAGGTATACCTATCTTCCCCTCTATAGAGTAAAGATCAAATTGATCTTTCTCTAAACCTTGTGAAAGCCAAAAAGCAATATCTTGTTCGGTAGCAAAATCTTTTAAATGAGAGAATAATCTCTCTGAGGAGCAACAGGATGGGTTAAGGAGAGTAGGGAAGACCATTTTGTAATATGTGGTGCTCTGAGCTGCTTCCTTTGCTGCCCTGTCAGCTAGTGCATTTCTTTTAGATACTTCGTCTTGACCCTGTGTATGTGCTCTGCAATAAATGAAAGCCACTTCTAAAGAAAGCTAGATAGCATCTAAAAGAGAAGTAATGAGGGAGGTATGAGAAATTGCTTTCCCGTCAGCACCCACAAAACCTCTCTGTTTCCAAATTACACCAATATTATGTACAACTCCATGTGCATATCTGGAATCAGTATTCATATTAACTCATTTGCGATAAACAACTGACAGTCACGAGTTAGAGCTACTAATTCCGCAGCTTGGGCTGATTGGTGAGGGATAGTTGAGGATTCAAGGATAAAATCAGGTAACTGAACTACAGCATAATCTGTAAAATATTCTCCATCGCTAGGGCGGGAACAGGAACCGTCAACAAAAACAGGGGAAACATCAAATCCACTGAGTGGAGTGGAGGAGAGGTCAGGTCTGGGGGATGTTGTGATGTGGATTTGAGTGATACAATCATGTGGTCCTGTGGGGAGGGGAGAGCCCATGAAGCCAGAGGTGAGAATAGCATGTAAGATAGCCAGGGGGTCTGAGGTAAGAGGGCTATAAACTATTGAAAGATTCTTGGTGTTTAGAAGAATAATCTCATAACCGCTGAGGCGCTGGGCTGTCATATGTTGGGTAGTTAGGTTTTTGTATTAGCTGAGTGACCTGGTGGGTAGTGTGCAGGATGGTGGGATGACCTAGTGTGATGGTAGCAGCTCCCTCAACAGCCATGGCGCATGCTGCCAGTGCTCTGAGACACGCTGGCATCCCCTGTACCGGCACAGGAACTACTTTGGAAAAGAATGCTATGGGACTCATACCACCTCCATGCTCTTGTGCACAGACAGCAGCCATGGTTTTACAACTGTCCCTCGAATACAAAAGAAAAGGTTTACAATAATCTGGTAGTCCTAGTGCTGGGGCTTGAACAATAGCAACCTTGAGGGCAATGTAAGATGCAATCATGTCTGGGGACCAACAGACAGTATCCGGGCTATTGCCTTTGGCCGCTTGCCTCAAAATAGAGTCATGATAGGAGCACTCAGGAATCCACTGGCGGCAATAATTAATCATACCGAGCAAGGTGAGCAACTCCTTTCCTGTAACCGGCTTAGGGATTCTCTGAATGGCTTCAATGCGTTCTGCAGCCAGAACAAACCCCAAATAATCGACCCTTTCTTTGCAGAGCCGCATTTTGTGCTTTGCAACTTTATGACCCTCAGCAGCAAGATGTAGGAGCAAACTAAGTGAATCTGCAACACCCGCCTCCCAGCTAGGACTACACAACAGTAGGTCATCGACATACTGAAGGAGGACTGAACCATGGCCAGGGGTCCATGCTTTTAGAGTTTGTTGGAGCACCAGAGAATAAACAGCTGGTGAATCCACATTGCCTTGGGGTAGGCGTGTCCACCTATACTGACAGCCTGCAAAAGTAAAAGCCATAAGTACTTGTGTCTCTTTATCTATAGGTACAGAAAAAAATGCATTACTGAGATCAATAACAGTAAAGCAGGTGGCATCATGTGGAATGGCTGTAATAAGAGTAGTTACATCCAGTACAATAGGGGCAATAGGTACAATTAAGCCATTCAAGGCTCGAAAATCCTGTACGAACCTATAACCATCATTCTTTGGTACGGGATTGATAGGAGTGTTATATGGTGAGACTACTGGTCTCACTATGCCCTGTTGTAGGAATGATTGAATCATAGGACGAATAACATCCTTCTTTTGATCTGACAATGGGTATTGTTTAAGATATATGGGTGTGACACCAGGTTTAAGCTTAGCTCTGTAAGGGGTACAGTTCACAAAACCTACATCCAACTTGGAGGATGCCCACACTGTCAAAGGAATGCTAGACAAATCCGGGGTAGATGACAACATAGAAAGATCAATACCACCGGCAGGAGTACAGACAATAGTAGCGGCCATGATACCAAGGAGGTCTCTCCCTAACAGATTTACAGGACAGCCAGGTATCAATCGAAAAGAAAAAACAGTTGAAATACCATTCAAAAGACAGAAAACCGACAAAGGTGGTGTAATAAATGTGGTGGCAGACACTCCATTGATACCCACTGAAGGTGTAGACCTTTCCCTTTTCCCCTGATAGTAAGTCTCGCACAGACTGCTACAAGTAGCTCCAGTATCCACCAAGAATGGCAGTGACACGCCATCAATTACCAGGACACAATATGGCTGATCGTTACTAGTAGGAGATAAGAGAGGAAAAGCTGAAGTGTTACCTTCAGGGCAGCCCTATTGTGGCCATGGGATATGATGAGTGGGGTGTGGAGGTGTCAGCGGTGTGTGAGATGTTGGGTTCATGGCGGTGGTAATCTGGGGAGCAGGAAATGTAGCATTCTGGTTACCATACTGGGGGTTTCGAGGGGGGTTTGGGCACTCATTTCTCCAATGCCCACTTTGGTCACAATTGAAACAATGTAACCTGTCCAAACCAGCAGGGCCTCCTGGTCGCCCCCCTCCTCTCTGATACCTTTGTCCTCCCCATTGGGCCCCAAATTCCCTACCTCTTCCTCTGCCTCTTTGCCCTCCTCTTGGGTATATCATATGCTCTCCGTCCCAACCTCTATTTCTAGCCTGAGAGGGGTTGCAATGTTGCAATCCTTGATTATAGTACACCTTATTGCTACCTTCTTTCTTTATATCAAAACATCCTGCATTGTTTTTTTTCCACAATTTTAACAAAGAAATCCTTACTAGACAATCCTGGCCATTCTGAAATCAATTGTTTGACAAGCAGAGAATATGGTGGCAACATGTTTCCCAAACAAGTTTGAATTTTTAATGGATCCATATCCTCGCCTGATTTCAAACCAGCATTCTCTTCCCAACATTTGAAAAATCTCCTGACAAACTCTGACACACTTTCTTTCTGATCTTGTTTACATGCCAAAGCTGTTGACATAGACTGTTTATCCTTCCATAGCCTAGACATTTCTGCTGTTATCTCTATCATTTTATCTTGCCCCTCTTGTGTGGACAATACACAGGGCTCCTCACCACCTATCATAGTGCTAGAGTCCAATGTAGACACAGAGGGAACCTTAGACCAATCCCATCCTGAATCTGGATCATAACCCAATATACCATCAATAATCAATTTTATATCTATCTGTGTCATGTTTTGCCCTTGACACATTCTTTTTAAATACATTAAACATGCAGCAGGGTTAGAACGTGGGTTGGGTGCACCTTGAATGATGTCCTTTAGAACAATAGGATTCAAGGGTTTCATTATTAGTTGGTCACCTACTGTTAAAAATGGGAAAACGGAGCCAGACCAACGGGTTGTGATCCGTGAGCAAGGAAAAGGGCTGTCCATACAAATATGGCTGCAATTTCTTCAATGCCCACACCACAGCCAGGCACTCCTTTTCAATGGTGGCGTAGCTCACTTCTCTGGGTAGTAGTTTCCGACTGATGTAGGCTACGGGGTGTTCGCCGCCATCGGCCCCGACTTGGCTTAATACTGCTCCCAATCCAAACATTAATACTGCTCCCAATCCAACATTGTTCTGTGTGAACAAGAAAACGTTTAGTTGGATCGGGAGCTGCCAAGACAGGGGCATTAACAAGTGCATCTTTCAACAGGTTGAACGCCTTCTCACACTCCGGGGTCCAGGTTACTTGGCGGGGTAAATTTTTATGGGTAAGATCAGTAAGGGGTTTGGCCAGGGCACTATAATTGGGGACAAACTTGTGGTAGTATCCGGCAGTTCCTAGAAAAGCAAGGACCTGGGTTTTTGTCCTCTGGGTGGGCCATTGGGCTACTGCCTCTACCTTAGCAGGTTCAGGTTTCTGCTTCCCACACCCCACTCTGTGTCCGAGGTACTGTACCTCTGCCATCCCTATACTGCATTTAGCTGGCTTCAGGGTTAATCCGGCTTCTCGGATCCTATCTAACACTGCCCCTATATGGGCCAAATGTTCCTCCCAAGTGTTGCTAAAGATGGCTATGTCATCTAAATAAGCACAAGTGTAATCCTGAAATCCATCCAGGAGTCGGTCTACTATCCTCTGGAAGGTAGCGGGTGCGTTTTTCATCCCAAACGGCATTACCTTAAATTGGTATAAACCGAATGGGGTGACAAAAGCGGATTTAGGAATGGCCTCGGGCGCCAGGGGAATTTGCCAATACCCCTTACATAGATCAATGGTCGTGAGGTAGTGACCTCTAGACATCCTGTCCAGTAATTCCTCTATCCGGGGCATAGGGTATGCATCGGATACCGTCTTTTCGTTTAACCTCCTGTAATCCACGCAGAAGCGGATTGTGCCATCTCGCTTGGGTACGAGGACTACAGAGGAGGCCCAGGGGCTATCTGACGGTTCAATCACCCCTAGGTGGAGCATCTCCTCAATCTCTTTACGCATGCTTTCCTTCAACGCTTCAGGGATGCGATACGGGGTTTTAGCTATCCTGGGGTCTCTACCCGGTGAGTGGCCAAAGGAGTGTGTAACGGCACCCCCAGGCATAAAGGGGTTAAACCGCCGTTTAGTAGATCTTCCCCTTCCAGAGATGCAGACACAGCTACTGCAGAACACCAATCCGCCGAACAGGAAACCATATGAATGCTGTAAGCAGCCGAATAGGAAAAACCATACGAATAGGTTTACACTCCTAGCAGTCAAACTGGAACAGCATACAATAAATCCCCCCAAGAACGAGACAAAGCTCCGTGTTGAGGGTCAAGCAGTGAACAGACAGAGCTGTGGGTTTATTGTTCTTATGAACACATTCTTACACATTAGTACCACCCACAGGGTTTTGGAACACAACCAATAAACACATACAATACACTCAGACACTCCCACACAAAATCCTCCCCTCTGCCTGTGATTCAATTACCTTACACAATGAGTAATGTAATTTAGCACAAGCAAAGAAATACAATTTTTCCACATTATTCATAACTTGAAACGTATGCATCACATTCACATAAGACTTACATTTTCAGAATCAGCATACTCCAAATACAAACATACGTCAAAATCAGACAAATTGGTCCAGTGGTTCAAAAGATAGATCGTAGTCCTTTGTGACCACAGGAAGCATGTCTTTTCTGCCCAAAACCAGTTCCACAGAGTCTTCTATCCTGGAGATAATTGTGAAGTAATCCAATTAGCTCCAAAGACAGAGGCAAAACTCCATTGAACACATGGCAGCAAAAAGTCAGTAAAATACAATAAAATACACAAGGTTACATTTATGACATAAAATACAGACATGCAACATATGCCCAGATAGCTTAGGTCTGAGCGCACATTATTACTGAATGGCGCTCAGAGCACACACATACAGTTCAATTGCCATGGAGCCAAAGTCTTTCCCATAGTCTTTCATTATACGAATGGGCTCCATGGCATAGCTATCTGGGGTATCACTGCTCAAACAGGGCAAGCACCAAATGACCCGGCTTTCTTGTCTTTGCAGGGGAAAATCAAGCCTTTTAACATGGGGTCATAATCCAAAGGCAACAGGCGAGCAACCAGGCTTCTCCAATGCAATGTGGCGAGATTGCTCTCGTCACAGAGTGTACCCAGGTATATTGGAGAATGTGTCCTGTTTCTCCCTTAATAACTGTTGTACCTCGGTACGCTCCTGTGGGCTCAGCCGATCCCCCAGAGTAACTTCCCCCAAATCCCCGGACAGTCTGCCGTCCCCCAGGAGATCTGGGAGAGGCAGGCTGTCGAACTCTTCATTGGAGGGGGCGCAAATCGCAGTTACCTCCTCTGAACGTTCCTGGTAGGGCTTCAGCATGTTCACGTGGATCATGCGTCACCCCCCAGTCCCTGTACAGGCGCCAATTATATACGTGGTGTCGCATCTCTGCTCCATCACTTTATATGGGCCCTGCCAGGAGGCCTGCAGCTTGTCATGTTGGACTGGTTTCAAAACTAGAACTTTCTGCCCAACCTGGAAGCTGCGGTCCCTGGCGCCCCTATCATACCATGTGCGTTGGCGCGTTTGAGCCGCCTGGAGGTTCTCTCGGACTGACTTGGTCAACGCTTCCAAATGCTCTCGAAACGCCAGTACATATGGTATGACAGGGGTACCGTCGGTACTCCGGTCTCCCTCCCAGTGTCCCCAGATAAAATCCATGGGTCCCCTTACTCTCCGCCCAAATAGTAACTCACATGGGGAGAATCCTGTCGATTCCTGCGGCACCTCCCTGTAGGCAAACAGGAGATGCGGCAAAAACTGTTCCCAGTCCCAATGGGTGTCGGCAAAAGTGCGCAGCATTTGCTTCAAGGTCCCATTGAACCTTTCGCATAGCCCATTGGTCTGGGGGTGGTATGGGGCGCTAATAATCGATTTGATGTCACAAAATTTCCAGAGGCTCTGGGTGACTTCCGCAGTGAACTGGGTACCCTGATCCGAGTGAAAATCCGCATCAGGGCCTCAGCCACGGTTTCTGCGTGTATGTTAGTCAGGCCAATTGCCTCTGGATATCGGGTGGCATAATCCACTACAGTCAAAATATACTTTTTTCCAGAGGGGCTGGGTGTTTTCAGGTGTCCTATTATATCCACTGCTACTCTGCTGAATGGTTACTCTATTATGGGTAGCGGGTGCAATTTTGCCTTCCGCCGGTCCCCTCTCTTCCCTACCCTTTGGCACGTGTCACACATGTTGCAGTACCTGCGGACTTCCTGACTAACTCCCGGCCAAAAGAAACTCTGGGTCAGTCGGTGCCGGGTGCGACTGACTCCTAAATGTCCGGATAGCGGAATATCGTGCGCTATCCAGAGTAACTCTGCGCGATACCGTTGGGGTACCACTAACTGCCTCATTACAATGGGGTCTGCTTATCAAATTCCCTGTATAGCAACTGGTTATCCCATACAAATCTTTCGCCCTCCCCTCCCGGCTGGTCTGAGGGACTTTGTTATAGACCTGTAAGGTGGGGTCGGTGGCTACCTCAGCCGCAAATTCAGTAGGGGGAGCCCAAGAGGTACATTCTAAGGTAGGGGAAGGATCTCTTACCTGGATCTCCGGGAGTGTGTTGTAGTCCTGGGTGCGGGCCTGTTGTCGTGTAACCACTGGGTGTGCCTCTCCGGTTGTTGGGGCCTGAGGTTCAAATGCAGACGTCAATTTGCCCAAATCGTTCCCCAACAAAACCTCCGCTGGCAGCTGGGGCATCAACCCCACCTCCACATTCCCAAACCCCGCTCCCCAATGTAAATGTACCCGAGCTGTGGGTAGCCGGTATAGGCTCCCCAGGCTACCCTGACTGCTACTGTTCTGCTGGTCTTGGCCTGGTCAGGTACCAGGTGACGTTTAACCAGTGTGATGGTGGCTCCTGAATCGCGGAGCCCCTGGACTGCTTTCCCCTCCAAGTACACAGTCTGTCTATGATGCTGGCGGTTGTCAGCATTAGCCTGCACAGGATCCGCTTCATGCAATAATTCCCATTGTTCCACTGTGTTTATGGGAATTGCGGTGCCATAGGAACTTGTTGCCTCTGCTTGGTAGTAGTGGGCTGCCTGTCGAGGTGGTGGGGTAGTCCGGGCCTGATGCAGGTGGAGCGATCGTTTAGCTGCGGGCATTCCCTCTTATAATGTCCCCAGCGTTGGCAATGGTGGCACTGTACAGAGCTAGTGGGTCGAGGTTTCTGTTGTACACTAGCGGGTGGATAAGGAGGTAGTTGTCGTGGTGGCTGTGCGGTGTTGGGATGTGGGCTGTTCCCCCCTAGGGGTCGGATACTTGTCTTTATGGGGGCTGGTTTTTGCTGTCTGCGGGCATCCAGGTACTCATTCGCCTTTTTAGCTGCTTCTGTGAGGGACTTTGGATTGCGGTCTCTCACCCATTCTTGAATATTATTCTGGATGCCCTCACTGAATTGCTTCAATCGCAGCATTTGTAACAAGTCCTCCATGGACCGAGCTTTATTGGACTGTACCCACCCCAGGGCGGCCCGATGTAACTTGCAGGCCCATTCCACATGAGAGTCCTTGTCATTTCTTTTTAACTCTCTAAATCGCCACCGATATGCCTCTGGCGTGATTGCATACCGGGCCAGGATCACTTCTTTTACCCTGTGGTAATTCCGAATTTCCTCATCTGGTACAGTTCTATATGTTTCAGCAGCTTTTCCAGTGAGCTTCCCTGCTAAAATAGGTACCCATTCCTCTGGACTAATATTATGCAGTGCACACAGTCTCTCAAAATCTTGGAGAAAAGCATCTATGTCCTCCTCTGCTTCTACATATATTTTAAATGCTTGGTAAGGTATTTTTGCCTTACCCTGTGTGATGGTAGCGGTGGTAGCATTCCTCTCCAGATTTTGTAGTGGCCTTTGGCGCAGTATAAACTCCTGCACCTCTGTCATTGTCCTGGATATAATATCCGCCGTTGGATTCTCTCCATAAAAGGACAGCCTAAACTGCAGCTGTCTCTGGAACTCCTCTTGCTCAGATCCATCTGCTGAACTCCGCTGCTCAGGGATCACCCTGTCCTCATTATGGTATTCTGCCATCACCTCTGCAATGAGGGTTGCTTTCCTTTTGTTGCTTGCTGCAATACCTTTCGCTTCCAGGAGATCTTTTAGCGTGGATCTTTTTAGCTTGGCATAATCACTCTCCATCCGTATTCCATTAGTCCTTGTTCCCTTGTGAGTCTGGATCCCAGCGCTGCCAACCAATGTAGCGGAGAGCTGGTATTACACAGCCTATCTCCACTTTAGATCCCAGGGAGGTTCAGAAACAAGCAATTGTAAATCCATAGGGTAAAGTATCCAGCAGGCAAAATAACACACCAGTATCCCAACAGCAATCCCAATAACTGGACGACACACAGTATCAGGAGCAGAACTAAAGATTTATTCACACAGTGGCCTTATAAAGACTGCTCCCATGCAAGGGAGGGATTTCCATTAATTTGTACAGTAGCCAATCCTGTTCTGGTAACCTCCCACACATCTCCTCCCCTCAGCCTGCATCATAATCCCCTTATCCAGGACACCAATTCCCCCCGTTTCTGGATGTACCCGTAAACTTAGGGGTACCACTTTAATTTATACATCCCCTGGTAGCCCTGATCTGGGTGAACAACATATCCAAAAATCACCCAGATCAGACCAGGGGTTCGGGAAATTTATGGAGGGAATAAAATGACCGACCGCACTGGAGAGAACAGCCGAATGGGGTTCCATGCGATGGGGCCCTGCGGTCAGTCCTGGAGTAAGGGAATAAACTGCACGAAAGCCTCTAGCTACAGAGACTAGGGAGGGTTCGCCTGAATCCCCCCGTTCGGTTGTTTCTATCTACCGAACGAGGGGCCGTTCAGCAGTTTGGAACCGAATGGACCGGGCTTGTGGAGGTCTCAGCGGTGTTCGCCTAGTCGAGTGTCCGATTTGAGTTCCAGACACTCGACTGCAAAACACTGCTGTTCGGGAGTTTTAAAATGGCCGCCGCCACGTGTTCATTTCCCGAATGGCGGCCACCCCCGAGAACAAAGGACTGCTACTCAGCTTGTCAATTACCTGTTCGCAACAATGTTGCAACGGGTAATTGAAGGCACACTTCACACAGGGGAGGTCTGACTGTTCGGTAGTTTCATTCGAACAAACTAAGGGAATTAAACTACCTAACATTCAGACGAATACAATACATTTAACACATATAACTTTGCCATTTTACACGAATGCATTCAAACACATGCAATTCTCAGGACAGCCCAGTGCCATCCGCTACAACGGGAAACTACAAACATATGAAAAAGAGCAAAACACTGATGGGTATTGAGCCAAATACTGAATCACAAGATCCTCTTGAATCACAAAAGGAGAGGTCAAGGAAATTACTTAGTTAAAAGTATGTCTTGTGACAAAATAGAGTCAGCATGAATACAGACAATGCGTTGGGATTAACCCTTCACTGCACACACTACATCCTTACACAAACACACACTCTGTAGTCTCTATACACACACACACTGCAGCCTTACACAAACACACACTCTGCATTCATTTTACACATACTACATCCATTACACAAACACACACTCTGCAGTCACTACACACTACATTCTTACACAAACACACACTCTGCATTCACTTTACACATACTACATCCATTACATAAACACACATTCTGCAGTCACTACACACACTACATTCTTACACAAACACACACTCTGCAGTCACCACACACATTACATCCTTACACAAACCCACACTCTGCAGTCACTATACACACACACACTGCAGCTTTACACAAACACACACTCTGCATTCACTACACACACTACATCCTTACACAAACACACACTCTGCATTCACTTTACACATACTACATCCACTACACAAACACATACACTGTATTTAATACACCTAAACACTACATACATTACATAAACATACAATCTGCATAAACTATACACACTGCATCTATGAAACACACCTTATCCACTTTCCACATTCTTTATCCACTATACACACCACATTTACTACACAAACATACTTCATCCTTGTGGGAAGACTCAGGGGCAGGCCCTGTGGGCGGACTTGGGTGTGGCCTCATGGGCAGACTCGAGGGCAGGCCCCAGAACTTGAGCTGTGTCAGGGGCCACAAAATATCTGATCAGGAGTTTTGTAGGTAGAGAATGTTGTCCTATATTTAGAGCTTGTATGATACCGGTGTATTCCCTCTATTTGGCCAATGTGGTAAGTGAGAGATCAGTGAACATTTGGATATGAGCAAACTGGCAGGTCATATGAAGATCTTACCCCTTTCAAGATTCTTTCTTTCTTTAATTGTGTAGAAATGAATGCATACTGTGACCACTCTGGGTATACAAGTGGGTAAGTGTTTGCGATGTGGTAGTTTGTTTACTCAGTCGAAGAATAGGTCTCTAGGGGCCTACAGAGGGTAGCACAGCTTGGAAATAGGATTGTACAAAATCATATATTACTGCATTGTTTACCGATTCATTGATGCCCAGCAGCCGCAGATTGTTCCTCATGGAGCAATCTTCTAAGTCGGTAAGCTTTAATTCTGCCATTGTGACAGTTCTTCCGGAGCTTCAAGATCCATGACTGCTTCATGGCATCTGCGATGGAGTTATGCACTTTCACTAGTCCCTACATCTTATTTTCAAAATGATCTATGTGATCTTCTAGGGAGGCAATTCCCTTCTGGATCTCTGCTGAAACGCTGTTTTGTAGGTTGTTTAGCATATTTTGTATGGAGGATCTGTCTCTGCAGGTGGTGCTCCTGCTGAGAGCATGGTTACGTCACTGCCTGCAATGCCAGAGGCTTGTGATACAAGCTTTGACTCACCATCTTGGATCACTTACCAAGGTACCAGGTTTGGTGGTAACATGCAGACTTTTTACTCCCGACTTATGATGTTTGGAGCCGAAGGAACACCTCTTGATGGATTTCACTGCTCCTTACTACTGCTAGGTGTGTTTATTCTGCCATTGGCTGCTTCGAGTAGCGCATATTAGTTTGTCTTGAGTGCAAGCTCCTCATCCTCACATCTCAGTCCATCTGCTTCAAGGAAAGTACTCCTTTTGTAGGACAGATTAGCATACCCTAATGCTGGGAAGGGGTTAAGTACTCATTGCTGAATACCATCAGGCCCTGAGGCTTTGTTTACATTAACTTTCTTTAGTTGCTGCAGCACCTTGTCTTGAACCATCTAATCACAATTGTTCTGCAATGATTTGCATATATCTTTCTTAATATATACTGAGGACAAATTGTTATTTGACATGTCTGCCTTTTCCTGGTCTTCATAAACTAACACATCCATCTCTGACATCAGATTTGAACATTCTCACTGGGCAATTCACACTAAAACTCCAGAGGGCTCTCCTTCCAGAGACATTATTTGAGCACTATATGACTCCACCTTAAGGAGTCAATACTCAATTATACTAGACTCCACAAAGCTTCTGTAGAATATGAAGGAACCACTGGCATTTTGTTCTAAGACCTCTCCTGGATCACCCTGTAGTCTTGAAGAGCTCTTAAACTGCAGCCTTACAAGCAGCTATATAAATGTTTTCCCTTCCAACTCATGCACACCATGATGGATTATCTGCAACGATTCAAATTCCAGCTGTTGTATCCAGTTTCATATTCACAAGGGACGTTTCACCAGTTCAAACTGCAGACTAGACTGAGCCTTCTTATCTACAGGTAGCCAGTCCTCTCACAGGACATGGCAAGCCCCAGCACAATTGCACCAAAAGACCATGTTCTGACAATAGAAGAGACAATACATGAGCTGAAACTTGAAAATTGCTCTTGGTTGTCGCTTTGCCTGTCTGGGATACATATATTCCAGGGACCCACTTCTTTGATTGTTTATTTAGTTCTGTAATTACTTGGTTTACCTGTTTGGCAATGTGTTGTTTATGTGGGCCTAGTTTTCTTTACTCCATATTTTGGACTAATTGGAGTAATCCATATACGCGAAAGTAACCTCGCCACTGGTTTTTGGAGGGGCCTGTTTGCCTCCAAAGTGTGACTATGGCCCCTGTGTTAAACCCTGGTTGAAAATACGGTTTGTGCCTTTATTTTACTATGTATGGCTACATTTCAGACTCCCAAAGCGGTTCGAAGCAGCACTTCGAATTCCCGACCAACCGCACGAACCAGAGACCACCCTAGAGCTTGTTAACACCTATTAACAACTTTGAACGTTTCTCATAACAGTATTCTAATTGTTCGCCTGGGTGGCCACAACTCCTATGAACAACCACAAGGTGGCGGCCATCTTGTTCGCATGAATGCAGGCAGCGGTGTTTGGGCATGAATCTCATGGAACTAAAATCGGATACAGAAACTCCCGAACACCGCTGTACTTCCATCATCGCCTGCTTTTGGTTCTATACAAGTTAGAAGAGCACTGTTCGTGAATAATTTGTCTTGATGAAGGGAACAAGCTCCAGGGTAAAACTATTGACTCTGTTCGGTAGTTTGTTCGTTTTCAATCAACTGAACTAGACCAACCGCAAGCCCTGAATCTCTGGAACTGTTTTGGGCATGGGACCATGCCTGCGGTCGGTCAAATAAATGACTTCCATAGAATTCCTGAACCTTTGGACTGATCTGGGTGATTTGTGGATATGTTGGTCACCCAGATCATTTGTGGGGATATTATGTGTTTTGGGGTACTTTTGGGACTTTATAGAAATGTGTGTTTTTTCTGCCTGGAGGAAATTGGGTTAATACAGTATCTGACTCAATTATCTCCCAGGCAGAGGGGAGGGATTGTATACTATGTGTGAGAGTGTCATGTATTGGAATACTGTTCTTATTGGTTTGTGAATATTGTAACTCAGTTCCCCACAAGGTCCATGGGGGCGTACCCCTTGGATTGTCATATAAGGCCAAGTGTAAAACCATTAAAATCAGTTCATCTTCACCCTCAACATAGAGCCTTGTCTCATGTGTGGAGGGGACACCTATATTCACTCTGGGGATTGCTATACTCTTTATACTCCCTGGGTTCTAATCACTAGCTCTTATAAGAGATGTTCCTGCTATACTCTGGAGTAGGAGAGGTTCACCTACTGGAAGCTGGATCCTGGTCTTGGGTCCAGGGTGGGTGGAGGACGGCGAGACCCCAACCAAGCTGCGGCGGTTCCTGGGGTCTATGGTGCTGATGGTGTCTGGTGGAGTGCTTGCAATCCTCGGTGAGCACTGACGGAGGCAGTGACGCTGTCTGTCACAAATGGTATGTTCCATTCCCTTCTCTCCTTCTTGGTGTCTAGCATATTAGCCCGTTCTACTAGCTGTAAATTCATCATTTCAATTTCTTCATTTCCCTCACCTATTTACATTAGAAACTTGCCCTTTGAATACCTCTCCGCACTGTCATTCCTTTTCCCTTCATCTCTAGCCCCCAACCGTCCTACTGCAATTTATTGGTTTAATGCAAACAGTTTGAATGTTCCCAAATATTGTTTTAAACTTTTCCATGATGCCTATAAGGTTCATACCAATTTTCACTTTTATAAATGTAATATAAGCAGTCCAACACCACATGGCTCTCCAACCACAAATATTTACAGAGATTCCTTGGTCATGCCATAGAATCCAAATCTACAGTTGTAGAAAATTTTCTAATAACACTATGTGTCAGTTTGGTCCTTAAGGGGTTAAAGACGAGTACAAGGATGGTGAGGGAAAAGTCTTATTCATAAAGGGTTACCTACGTAATTGTTTTGCTATTCATTATGCTCTAAATGTTAACCAGTGTACTTTTTTGCTCAGATCTCTATAGCAGTTAAATGAATTTACGGAGTTTAGATTTTAGGATATGATTTCAATGTTGCTCTTGATCCCCTATTTATTTGTTCCACACGTACCATTCTATTCCTTACTCTGCAGACTCAAACATGTCCTTTCTAAATCCTGCTTGGTGAATTGTTGGGACTTTCAGCTCTCATCAGTCAAGGATTATACATACTACTTTCCTCCTCACAACAGATACACAAAAATGTAATCTAAAGTTACTTTCACGTAACTCCCCTTCGTTCTCTAGGTATATTTATTTTATGAGTTGGGCAGATCATGCCCATATCACGTGACACTCTCAGATGAGTCCCTTCCCTGAGGCCCTTGGTGTCTTAATAACATCCTTCTTGATGACCCCATATAGACTGTCCAATTACTTCATACTATACAACATTTATTTACTCCCCTGATACAAGCCCATCTTGTCACAGGAGTCGTAACCCAACATGCAGAAAAGAGGAAACCACAAAAGGTGGATCCGAAAAATTTATTACTGAGCCTTAGAATAGGCAGACTTAACGTAACTATACAACAAGAAACAGGGTCAAGAATAAATCAAGGACAGGAATAACAGGAATGAACTCAATACAAAGCCGGGTCAAGATACCAGAAATCACGAGTGAAATACGAAGCCAAAGTCAGGTTATCAGAAATCACAAGTCAAATACGATGCCGAGTTTAGGATACCAGAAATCACGAGTCAAATACAAAGCCAGGGTCAAACACAGAAAATCACAAGGGAATCACTAGGAGCACTAAAAGAGGATCTAACAGAAACCACAATAGGGCAATGAATGGGGGCTAAAACAAGCCTTAAATAGGCCGTTCGCAGGACCAAAGGTAAGTAATATCTGTTCAGGTCACCGCAGTCACATGGACTGAGGTAATGCGGCCATGCGGTGTGTTCTGCACGCGTGGCCCGAGAAGGGGAGCGGCGCGGGCACTAGCTACAGATAAGTTTAAGATAATTCCTAGATACTTTTTACCCATTTTCAAATTATATCTGGAAAACATCCCTCCTAAAGATATGTTATTGCCACTACCGCCAAGAAAAGAGGTGGAATGTCTATCCCTAACCTATCATGCTTTTAGAGAGCTATGAGGTTAACTAGAGTAGCAGACTGGTCATCTGGCAAGTCCGTTAAGAGGGATGGGGGCATGTTTCTCTTTTTTTTTGAAAGGGGATACTAGATTTCCAATTTCTGGCTATCATTACTTTTGCCACGACAAAACAATGAATTGCCAAACATCTGTTTTCTTTTGAAAATGTATTCAAATTAATATGCAATAATACAGACTCTGGGCCCCACTTCACCTTTATCTTGGATAAGGCCTCAAATTTATCAAATACCCATTTCTATAATTCTTTAACTATCGGGCATAACCACCAGATTTGTAAAAACATGCCTGCAGGATTTCCACATCTCCAACAATTTGGGATGTAATTTGTGTATCTAACAGGGACTAAATACCATTTATACATAATCTTAAATTGACATTCGATCAGAATGAGACAATGTATGTTTTTATATAATAATTGTAATGCGTTGCCCCATTCATATTCAGAGATCTGTAATCCTAGTTCGCTATTCCAGGTATTTGATATTTTTAATGGCTTGGAATTCATTAAATCAATCAACTTATTGGCCTTAGAGGTAATTTTTCTAACATTCATGGGAAAACATTAATTCCATATCTTTACAACCAATCGATGTACTCTTTAACAAAGAGGAGTTTAGGAAATGTTTAATTCGTACAAATGTAAACAACTCCTTATTTGAAACCTCATAGTTTGATTTACTTTATTTGGGAAGGGTTCAATTTGGTCTTGTCGTATAATATCTCCTATAATAATGTTGTTCTTATCGGGTCATTGTTTTAGACATAAATCTACCATGTTGTCTTCTAAGGAGATTAATCAACTTGATTTTATGATTTTTGTTTTACTTAAGCCCATATTTTTCTTTATTTCATCCCATTTCTGAATCATTTTCTGGATCATTTGTGCCAATATATAGGATTTATTAGCTATAAAATCAGTAACCTATTTTCCACTATTACACCATAAAAAGAATTCTAGTCTTTCTGTGTTCACTGCCTCTGATTCAATCAAATACCACGGCTCCATTGACATTGAATCTACTTGTAATTTGTATATATGTCCAATGATATTAGCATTGTATACATGTTTAATAATTGGATAATTTTCTTTTCGGAATTTTCTTGCTAACACCATTGCACTTATTCTTGTTTTTTTACCCTTCCAAATATATGATACAAAACTGTCTTGGATCATGTCGAACCAACTTTTGGGACTTTTTAGTAGAAGCACCATAAATAAGTATAACCATTTTGGTATAATATATGCATTAATGATATTGATTCTTTCAAGCCAGGATGATTCAACAGATCGCCATTCTTTCAAAGTCTTATTAGTATATTTTAACAATTTTAAAACATTTACTTCTTTTTTGCTATGATTATTACACCTAGATAATTTAGATCTTTCTTCTTCCATATGAAATCAAATAGTTTGTTTAGATCACTAATAATTGCGTTATCTATATTAATAGTTAGTGCAGTGGTTTTTGATATATTTAATTTATCATTTGATATATCACTATCATTTTTGATTTCTTGCATTAAACATGGAAGACACTGTCTTCCACTGATGTAAGTGAGATCAGGATGTCATCAGCATATAGAGATATTTTAACTACCTGTTTTTTAGTGCTAAAACCTTTTCTCACAATGTTCTCTCTGATCTTAATTGCTAATGGTTTCGACTGATAAAATATAAAGCAACGGAGACAGTGGGTAACCCTGTCTATTCCGTAGATCGAACCAGCCTGCACATATATTGGCACCTATTTTCCTAGCAGAGAGGTTGGAGTACAGAACCAAAATAGCATCACGAATCCATCCTTTTAAACCAAAAGATCCTAAAACATTCTCTAAATAGCCCCAACTGACCCTGTCAAAAGCCTTTTCAGCATCTAAAGACAGTCCCAGGAGGGGTCTACCCTTTCTATTAGATTAAACTACTATGTCCAAGATTCTTCTGGTACAATTACTGGAAGATCTGCCTGGTACAAAACCTGTTTGATCCAAATGAATGATTTTTTTATAATAGATTTAATTCGTTCAGCTATCATAGAAGCATAGATTTTCATATTGACATTTATTAATTATATTGGTCTATAATTGCTCACATCAGTTGGGTTTTTATTAGGTTTCAGTATCAGCAGAAGATTCGCTTGTAATAACTCTTTAAATGTTTTTGAATTTATAGCCATTTTGTTATACAAGGCGGTCAGAGGGTAAAAAAGTTCTGTTTTAAAGGTTTTATAAAAAACATTACTAAATCCATCCGGGCCTGGTGTTTTATATAAATCTAATTGATCAATTTCTCTCTCAACTTCACTGATAGTAAAGTGGGCGTTCAATTTTTGTAAATCTGATTTTGTTATTTTAGGAATATTCATTTTCATTAGATATTCTTTAATATTTTCCTCATTGGAAGAGATCCCAAGATTATATAGTTGACTATAAAATTTATTAAATTTCTGCCTGATTTTCTCAGGAGTGGAATACCATATATACTCGAGTATAAGTCGACCCGAATATAAGTCGAGACCCCTAATTTTACCCCAAAAAACTGGGAAAACTTATTGACTCGAGTATAAGACTAGGTTGGGAAATTCAGCAGCTACTGGTAACTTTCTAAATAAAATTATATCCCCCAAAAATTATATTAATTGAATATGTATTTACAGTGTGTGTATATAATGAATGCAGTGTGTATGTGTGTATATAATGCGGTGTGTTTGTATGAATGTGGTGTGTGTGTATGAGTGTGTTTGTATGAGTGCGGTGTGTGTGTGTGTGTGTGTGTATGTGTATGTGTGCAGTGTGTGTGTGTGTGTATGAATGGAGTGTGTGTGTGTATGAATGCAGTGTGTGTGTGTGTGTATGAATGCAGTGTGTGTGTGTGATGCAGAGTGTGTTTGTGTGTGTGATGCAGAGCCTTGGTGGGGGGTGGGCATTTTTATAAAAAAAATGTAAAATTATTATTATTATTTTAATATTAATTTAATTTTTTTATATTATTATTTTATTATTATTTAAATCTTTATTTATATTTATTTTCGTCCCCCCTCCATGCTTGTTAGCTGGCCAGGGAGGGTGGCTCTCATTCCCTGGTGGTCCAGTGGCAGTGAGCTGTAACTTACCTTTCCTGCAGCTCCTATCAGCTCCCTTCTCTCTCCTTCGGTCCGGTCAGCTCCCCTGTCAGCTCCCCTGTAAGTCTCGCGGTCTGAGTTCCCCCGCGGAGCGTTGCCACGGTAATCTGTGGCAACGCTCTGACCCTGCGGCTCTCGTGAGACTTGCAGTGGAGCTGACCGGACCGAAGGAGAGAGAAGGGAGCTGACAGGAGCTGCAGGAAAGGTAAGTTACAGCTCTCTGCAAGCCCCCAACAGGACCGCCGGGCTTGTAATGAGCCCGGCGGTCCTTGTCTGTATTATGGAAATGTAAGTTGCCATAATAAAGACAGTGACTCGAGTATAAGATGAGTGGGGGTTTTTCAGTACAAAAAATGTGGTGAAAAACTCGCCTTATACTCGAGTATATATGGTAGATTCCAAATTTGTCTATTAATTTATCTATCTTGCTCTTAGATTTACATTTTTGTAATTTTATTCCAAGATTTTTACTAGCTCTATTCTCCGAATAATAATGAGTTAATCTCAATTTATTTAAGGTAGTAGTAATTGTTTCTTCTGTTTTTAAATGTATTTGATTTGAAGTTCTATCAACAATATTTTATTATTCTTTGTGGGTTACTGTTTATTTATTGTAGATAAATTATTGGTTTGTTGGTGAACTGGTGGACTGTGGTTGGTATTAGTTAATACCAAGTGGAAAAAAAAAGCAGGTTTAAATTTTTGTATTTTGTGTTTTGTTTTTTTCCCCCTTTTTATATATATATATATATATATATATATATTTATTTATTTATTATTTTTTTTTCTCTTTACTGGTAGTGATGTCGCGAACCCGAAATTTTCGGTTCGCGAATGGCGAACGCGAACTTCCGCAAATGTTCGCGAACCGGCGAACCGTCCGAAACGCCATTGACTTCAATGGGCAGGCGAATTTTAAAACACACAGGGACTCTTTCTAGCCACAATAGTGATGGAAAAGTTGTTTCAAGGGGACTAACACCTGGACTGTGGCATGCCGGAGGGGGATCCATGGCAAAACTCCCATGGAAAATTACACAGTTGATGCAGAGTCTGGTTTTAATCCATAAGGGCAGAAATCACCTAACATTCCTAAATCACAATGAATATGGATTGACACCTGACATATGACATATTGACACCTTGACATATGGATTGACACCTGTCCTCAGAGCCCCTGATGCACACGGACACAGAGGAGAATAGAGACTGGTCCCCCTACATAGGGTCACTTGGCAGATATGGATTGACACCTGTCCTAAGGATCCCTGATACACACTGACACAGAGCAGAATGGGGACTGTTCCTCCTACATAGGGTCACTTGGCAGATATGGATTGACACCTGTCCTCAGAGACCATGATACACACTGACACAGAGCAGAATAGAGACTCTTCCCCCTACATAGGGTCACTTGGCAGATATGGATTGACACCTGTCCTAAGGATCCCTGATACACACTGACACAGAGCAGAATAGAGACTGTTCCCCCTACATAGGGTCACTTGGCAGATATGGATTGACACCTGTCCTAAGGATCCCTGATACCCAATGTCACAGAGCAGAATTGGGACTGTTCCTCCTACATAGGGTCACTTGGCAGATATGGTTGACACCTGTCCTAGGTCCTAATTACCCAATGTCTGGAGGCAGGGTGGGACTGTTTCCTCCTGCCTTAGGGTCACTTGGCAGATATGGATTGACACCTGTCAGGAATCCCTGATGCAATGTCACAGGCAGGGTGCTGTTCCTCCTACATGGGGTCCTTGGCGGATATGGATTGACACCTGTCCCTAGGATCCCTGATACACTGACACAGGCAGAATAGAGGACTGTTCCTCCTACACTTAGGGGTCACTTGTAGCAGATATGACACCCATCCTCCAGAGACCATGATGCCACACTGACACAGAGCAGAATAGGGACTATTCCCCCTACATCGGGTCACTTGGCAGATATGGATTGACACCTTGTTACAAACTGCTATTTGTAACGGGCCCTTTAAATGGCAAATTGTCCTGCTTCCCTGGGTTGTGGAGAAGCCTATTTGCCAGCCTCCTCCCGCATGACTATGGCCCCTGGGAGATTGTGAAAATGTATACACTTTTATTTGGTGTGTATGGCCCTTTAAGACTGTCGGTGGGCATATTGGGGCTTATGGACTCTTTATGTGACTGGTGCTGGCCCTTTAAACACCTTTTTTTGGGACATCAGGAAGATTGGGACACTGCCCCTTTAAGGCCGTGTCCCCAGACTTGTTGGGGACACTGCCCCTTTAAGACGGTGTCCCCTGTGTCCCCAGACCTGGTGAAAACCCTTTGTGCCTGCCTGGCTACTTCCCACTTGGTTCAGTAAATGTACCACACAGGCAGACCACCCAGAAGTGGAAGTGTGCAGGCAATTTACCTCCCAGAAGCTGCGGTTAACCGCAGCTTAATTGACAATGCTGGGAGGTCTTTGTTCGTTTGCCGAACACGTGGCGGCGGCCATCTTCGATCATTCGGCCGAGGGTCAGCGGTATGTGTAAATTCATGGAACCGTCGATACACATTTCCGCGAACAACGCTGAGCTCTACCTTCTCCCCTACTGGTTTTACAGCTGCAGAGACTAAGTCCCATTCGGCGATGGGACTTAGTCTTTTTTTCAGCCGTTTTTTTCAGCCTTATTTCAGCTGCAGAGACTAAGTCCCATTCGGCGATGGGACTTAGTCGTTTTTTCAGCCTGAAATAGACCGACCTCACAACCCAAATCTATGGAACTGTTTTGGGCAGGAAAATGTGCTTGCGGTCGGTCATAAAGGGACCTCCAGCTAACTTTTTAACCCCTGGATGGATTTGGCTGATTTTTGGTTATGTTTATGTTTTAAGTGTGCTGATTCCAAATATGTAATTATGAAGATGGGATGTGTAGTTTTAAAGTTACAGGGTATGGCTAAAAAACTGTATTTTTACTGCCTGTGTTTAATTATGTTAATCTCTTCCCAAACGTCATTTCGTTCAAAGTGGAGAGAATGTTAAAAAAATATATTTTTGTTCGGAGTGTGAGAAATGCTTTTCAGCCGCTTCTAATCTTAAGCATCATTTGAGGAGCCATACAGGAGAGAAACCTTATTTGTGGTGTGTTTAGTATTTTTCTGATCAGTTTAATACCTTCCGCGTCTCCTATCAGTGGACGTGTATATGGCAGCCATTTTAGGAACGGTACACCTGGGACCCGAGCAAGGTCACCTCGTTCAACAGGCTTGCAGCATATCCTCCAGGAAGAAGAGCCTGAACCCTTACCGGCTGCACGTGTCTTACCTGTACATGGAAAGCTGCTGTGGTTCCTTGATGAGCCAGCTGCCGGTGAGTTAACATGTCCCGTGGAGAAGCACTCTGTCCTGTAAAGCCTCACCAAAAAAGAATTGGGTGTGTTTTGGTATTGTTCTGATTTAATACCTTCGGCGTCTCTATCGGTGGGCGTGTACGTCTAAGCCGTAAACTTTTACTGGCCAGTATATTCACCAGAAAGGGGTGCATGGCGGTGGTGTGGAGAAGCCCCTCAAAAGCTGCAACCTAGCAGCCTTTATGGACAACCGTTTACCTTACTCACAGATCACATTAAATTTGGGGCACTGCGCGGTCAAGCTAATGTGACACCAGATAGTAGTGGTGTGTTTAGTACTATTTTATCAGTTTAATACCTTCCGCGTCTCCTATCAGTGGACGTGTACACGGCATTGATTTTTGTAACAGGGAGATGGAAGAAGAGGCTTGGTCGGTCCTCTTACTGGAAATTTGGGGCACTGCGCGGTCAAGCTAATGTGACACCAGATAGGAGTGGTGTGTTTAGTACTATTTTTATCAGTTTAATACCTTCTGCGTCTCCTATCGGTGGACGTGTACACGGCATTGATTTTTGTAACAGGGAGATGGAAGAAGAGGCTTGGTCGGTCCTCTTACTACAAATTTGGGGCACTGCGCGGTCAAGCTAATGTGACACCAGATAGGAGTGGTGTGTTTAGTACTATTTTTATCAGTTTAATACCTTCGGCGTCTCCTATCAGTGGACGTGTACACGGCTTTGATTTTTGTAACAGGGAGATGGAAGAAGAGGCTTGGTCGGTCCTAACTGGAACTGTGTTGCTTTTAATACTGGTGGCAGGTGGAGCCATTTATAAAGTACACACTGCTTTGCTCATGTTTATAAAGAAAGTACACACTGGCTGACTTGAACCCTAGTTGGTGGCGGATAAGTCACGCAAGTCAACAGGCATTCAAGAGCTAAATACAGCAAGCGTGTGGACCATTTTTTAGCCAGAACAGCTCATCTCATCAGGCCCCTTTTACATAGGGTCATGGCGAATGTGGATTGACACCTATCCTCAGGATCCCTGATACACACTGGCACAGAGCAGAATAGGGACTGTTCCCCATACATAGGGTCACTTGGCAAATATGGATTGACACTTGTCCTCAGAGACCATGATACACACTGACACAGAGCAGAATAGAGACTGTTCCTCCTACATAGGGTCACTTGGCAGATATGGATTGACACCTGTCCTCAGGATCCCTGATACACACTGACACAGAGCGGAATAGGGACTGTTCCCCCTACATAGGGTCACTTGGCAGGTATGGATTGACACCTATCCTCAGGATCCCTGATACACATTGACACAGAGCAGAATAGGGAATGTCCCCCCTACAATGGGTCACTTGGCAGATATGGATTGACACCTGTCCTAAGGATCCCCTGATACCCAATGTCACAAAATTGGGACTGTTCCTCCACCATAGGGTCACTTGGCAGATATGGATTGGCCACCTGTCACCGCCTGATACCCAATGTCACAGAGCAAGTGGGACTGTTCACTCATAGGGTCACTTGGCAGATGGATTGACACTGTCCTGGGATCCCTGATACACACTGACACAGGAGCAGAATGAGAGACTGTTCCTCCTACATGGGGTCACTTGGCGAGATATGGATTGACACCTGTCCTCAGAGACCATGATACACGCGACACAGAGCAGAATAGGGACTGTTCCCCCTACATCGGGTCCTTGGCAGATATGGATTGACACCTTGTTACAAACTGCTATTTGTAACTGGCCCTTTAAATGGCAAATTGCCCTGCTTCCCTGGGTTGTGGAGAAGCCTATTTGCCAGCCTCCTCCCGCATGACTATGGCCCCTGGGAGATTGTGAAAATGTATGCACTTTTATTTGGTGTGTATGGCCCTTTAAGACTGTATGGGGGCATATTGGGGCTTATGGACTCTTTATGTGACTGGTGCTGGCCCTTTAAACACCTTTTTTGGGACATCAGGAAGATTGGGACACTGCCCCTTTAAGGCTGTGTCCCCAGACTTCTTGGGGACACTGCCCCTTTAAGACGGTGTCCCCTGTGTCCCCAGACCTGCTGCAAACCCTTTGTGCCTGCCTGGCTAATTCCCACTTGGTTCAGTAAATGGGGCTTACTGAACCAAGTACCACACAGGCAGACCACCCAGAAGTGGAAGTGTGCGGGCAATTTACCTCCCAGAAGCTGCGGTTAACCGCAGCTTAATTGACAATGCTGGGAGGTCTTTGTTCGTTTGCCGAACACGTGGCGGCGGCCATCTTTGATCATTCGACGAGGTCAGCGGTGTGTGTAGCCAAATTCATGGAACTAAAAT
>OW240916.1:62598954-62716776 GCA_933207985.1 Pelobates cultripes
ACTGACTGCTATTCAATCTATAACAGTGAAAAAAGTTTTTTGTTTTTAAATCCAAGCTATTGTGACACTAGATGTAAGTGGTGGCACTGACTGGGGAAATGGGCACAGTATGCACTGTGAGCCTGACACAGAAGCTGGCAGAAGTGGCAGACAACTGACTGCTATTCAATCTATAACAGTGAAAAAAGTTTTTTGTTTTTAAATCCAAGCTATTGTGACACCAGATGTAATTGGTGGCACTGACTGGGGAAATGGGCACTGAGAGCCTGACACAGAAGCTGGCAGCAGTGGTAGACAACTAAGTGCATTTACATTACATAGAAAAAATAAATTAAAAAAAAGCATACCCTTATCCCTAACCTAGCTATGCTTTTCCCTATCTTATGAACAGTAGCTACACTTTCCCTCCTCTTACTAAGCATGCAGTTTGAGAATGAATCTAAAATGGATGCCTTCCAGGAGGTGGGAGGGTCTGCTAGGGAGGGTGTGCTGCTAATTGGCTGGAAAGTGTCTGCTGACTGTGAGGTACAGGGTCAAAGTTTACTCAATGATGACGAATAGGGGGCGGGTCGAACCACGCATATGTTCGCCCGCCGTGGCGAACGCGAACATGCTATGTTCGCCAGGAACCGTTCGCCAGCGAACCGTTCGGTACATCACTATTTGCTGGATATATTTAAACTTTGTCCCTTTTTTTTCTTCTATATTTTCACCTTGCTGGTGTTGTTTAAAAATGTTTTCCCTCCCTTTTTTTTTTTTTTTCCCCTCTCTTGTTGTTTCTATTCCCCTCCTTGTGGGTGCTGCTGCTGCTGAGCTAATTAGGGGGAGTTCCCCTTAATTTCCACCTTTGTGGGATTTGTATTTCCAATATAAACCCACTACTGACTCACAGAGCTTGCTCACTGGAGTTTGCTTGAAAGTAGGCTATTTCAAGTAGTCTCTTTTTTTCAATTTGACAATTTTTTTTATTTTGTCATGTTTCAGAAACAATATAAGGGGGATACAGAAATAAAAAAGGGGGGGGGCACAAATGGTAGTGCTTACAATTACAAATCTCCACATTTGATATTGTTAACATTTTATATTTTTTACTTAAAAAAACTTTTATCCTATAAAAAACTTTTATCAATTTATGTCTTACAAATGTCATCAACATAGGTGTAAAACCTAAAGCGTGAAACTGATGGATAGGGAGGGGGTTACAGAAAGGAAGGGGGAAGGGGGGGAAAGGAGTCCATATCATGCTTTTACATCGAGGTTTACAGTCACATTTATTAGGATCCCTTAGTTGTGTCTCCTGCCTATACACTCCCTGTGTAAGTAGTCTCTTTTAAGTAGGAGTTTAAACAACAGGAGTTGAAACTACAAGGGAGTTTAAACCAAGAGGGTAAATATTGTTTTTGCTCACTTGTGTTTTTTGTAACTGGGGATGAGTGCTAGCAAGATTGCGAGTTTAACTCAGTGCACATCATGCCGCATGTATGCATGCTTGGATGATTCTGTCCAGGGTCCATACCTCTGTGGTGGGTGTGAGCGAGTGGCATTTCTGGAAGCTCAGATTAGAGATCTGGAGAGGCAAATTGTAACACTGAGGGAGACTGACAATTTTGAGAGGAGTCTGCTGCTCACTGAGCAGAGTTTAGTGGGGACAGGTAGTGGAGAGGGAGGAGATAAGACAGATGGGGAACAGGCACGTAGCTGGGTGACAGTGGGGTGAGGAAGCATGGGGGGAAGGAAGAGAAAAGGTTTAGCTAGTCCTGATCTCATGCAGCCTAACAGATTTGCCCGTTTGAGTGAAGATGTTGGGAGCATCAGCTCAGGAGTAGCTGTACTGCAGGAAGCTGTTCCTGCTAACAGCCGTGGAAACAGCCCCTCTAGTACGGGTGGGGTTGAGAGGGTAAGGAAGTCTAGACAGGTTGTGGTGGTAGGGGACTCTATTATTAAGAGAGTAGATAGGGTAATCTGCCACTCTGATCGACTCAACCGGACAGTTTGCTGTCTCCCGGGTGCTCGGGTCCGGCATGTTGCCGACAGAGTGGAGGGATTATTGGGAGGGGCTGGAGATGACCCAGCTGTCATGGTCCATATTGGTACCAATGACAAAGTCAGAGGAAAATGGAAAGTCCTAAAGAATGAGTTCAGGGAACTAGGAAGAAAGCTAAAGAAAAGGACCTCCAAGGTAATTTTTTCAGAAATATTACCTGTGCCGTGCGCTACAGCAGAAAGGCAGCGGGAGATTAGAGAGGTCAATGCGTGGCTAAAGTCTTGGTGCAGGAAAGAGGGTTTTGAGTTTTTAGAGCACTGGGCCGATTTTGCGCTTGGGTACAACCTGTATAGTCATGATGGATTGCACTTAAACGGAAGAGGGTCTGCAGTGCTGGGGGATAAGATGGCTAGAAGGTTGGAGGAGATTTTAAACTAGTGGTAGGGGGGGAGGGTCAAAGCAATCTAGAAAATGGAGATAGGATGGAAAGGAGATGGGCTTTACCTCAGAACAAAGGAGGTGGAGATGGGGGGAGGGAAAAGCTCAGAACAGAGGAGGTATGTAATATTGATAATTCACAAAAAGTACAAAAGACTCATGATAATATTAAATGTATGCTTACTAATGCAAGGAGCCTATATAACAAAATGTGGGAACTAGAGGCAATAGTATACACTAAACAATATGATATAATAGGCATAACAGAAACATGGTGGGATGAGACACATGACTGGGCAGTTAATTTAAATGGGTACATGTTATTTAGGAAGGATAGCAAAAACAAGAAGGGTGGTGGGGTATGTTTATATGTCAACCATGAGTTAAAGTCAAATCTTAGGCATGTGGAGGGTGACGAGGAAAAGGTGGAGGCTTTATGGGTAGATATCTACTTGGGGCAAACAAAGGGAAATCAATTATTGGTTGGGATATGTTATAAACCACCTAATGTAAATATTATTGAGGAAGAACAGCTGTTAGAGCAAATTGAGAAAGCTGCAAATCAAGGTAACACGTTAATTATTGGAGATTTTAATTATCCACACATAAATTGGGAAAGAGGGACTAGTACTTCAGCAAGGGGCATCAGGTTTTTGAATGTGTTAAGTGACACCTTTATGTCACAACTGGTACAAGCACCAACTAGAAAGGATGCTTGTCTGGATCTTGTCATAACAAACAATGTTGATCTTTTAACCAACATTCAAGTAAGGGAGCATTTGGGAAATAGTGATCACAATATGGTAAATTTTGAAATAAACTCAAAAAAGCAAAAGCAAGTGGGGTATACTAAAACATATCATTTTTAAAAAGCCAATTTCAATAAGGTTAGGGCAGCTCTACAACATATCGACTGGCATAAACTCCTTAGTGATAAAAACACTGAGAAATAAATGGAAACTATTCAAACAAATATTAGAAAGGTACATTTCTCAGTATGTACCATTGGGTAATAAATATAAAAGAAACAAATTAAAACCAATGTGGCTTAGTAGAGAAGTAAAACAAGAGATTAAAACTAAGAAAAGGGCATTTAAAGCATTTAAATCAGACAAATCAAAGGCATCCTATTTAAGATATAAGAAAGCCAAATATGCTTGCAAAAAGGCAATTAAAGTGGCTAAACTAGAAAATGAGAAATTGATAGCTAAAGAATGCAAAACCAACCCCAAATTTTTTTTTCAAGTACATCAATTCTAAAAAAACAAAAAATGAAAGTGTAGGTACACTTGAAACAGAGTTGGGTTTATTAGCTAATGAAGACCAGGAAAAAGCAGAAATTTTAAATAACTATTTTTCTTCAGTATATATTAATGAGGATCCTATGGCAAGAGATATGCAAATGATTGCTGCAAAAAAACTTGCAAATAACTTGTGATTGGATAACTCGAGACAAGGTGCTACAGCTATTAAAGAAAATTTATGTAAATAAAGCTCCGGGGCCTGACGGTATTCACCCACGAGTACTTAAGGAGCTAAGTGGGGAAATAAGTGAACCTCTGTATTTAATTTTTCAAGATTCTTTTGTTTCAGGTGTTGTACCGGAGGATTGGAGGAAGGCAGATGTTGTTCCTATATTTAAAAAGGGTTAAAAATCCTTGCCTGAAAATTATAGACCTGTGAGCTTAACTTCTGTAACTGGGAAAATATTTGAAGGGCTATTAAGGGATAATATTCAGGAATTCATTGGGAAGAACTTTGTTATTAGCAATTATCAGCATGGTTTTATGAAACATCGGTCATGTCAAACTAACCTAATTGCATTCTACGAAGAAGTAAGTAGAAGTATAGATCAGGGTGTTGTAGTGAATGTGATCTACTTGGATTTTGCCAAGGCATTTGATACGGTTCCTCACAATAGGTTAGTCTTCAAACTAAAAGAAACTGGTCTAGATGAATATTCTTGTTCTTGGGTAGAACATTGGCTTAAGGATAGAGTACAACGAGTTGTAATTAATGGTAAATTTTCAGACTGGACAAAAGTGGTAAGTGGTGTCCCTCAGGGTTCTGTTTTGGGATCACTTCTATTTAACATATTTATAAATGATCTTGAAATAGGCATTGAAAGCCATGTATCAGTGTTTGCAGATGACACAAAACTTTGTAAAGTAATAAAATGTGAGCAGGATATTGCTTTGCTGCAGAGAGATTTGGATAGATTGGGGGACTAAAATGGCAGATGAAATTTAACATAGAGAAATGCAAAGTTATGCACTTCGGGGTTAAGAATGCACAAGCAACTTACACACTAAATGGTAGTGAATTAGGGATAACCACACACGAGAAGGATTTGAGAATTGCTATAGACAACAAATTAGGCAGCAATATGCAATGTCAACCTGCAGTTGCTAAAGCCAGTAAGATTTTGTCATGTATAAATAGGGGCATAAATTCTCGGGATGAAATTATAATTCTGCCTGTTTATAAATCGCTGGTAAGACCACACCTTGAATATGCTGTGCAATTTTGGGCGCCTGTTTTAAAGAAGGATATCATGGCACTGGAGAGGGTCCAGAGACGAGCTACAAAATTGATAAAAGGAATGGAGCATTTTAGTTATGAAGAAAGGTTAAAAAAAATTAAATCTATTTAGTTTGGAAAAACGGCGCCTGAGAGGGGATATGATAACTTTATACAAATATATTCGGGGCCAGTACAAACCTTTATCTGGAAATCTATTCATAAACAGGGTTATACATAGGACACGAGGTCACACATTTAGGCTGGAAGAAAGGAGATTTCATCTAAGGCAAAGAAAAGGTTTTTTACAGTAAGAACAATAAGGATATGGAATTCTCTGCCTGAAGAGGTGGTTTTGTCAGAGTCCATACAGATGTTTAAACTGAAATTGGATAAATACTTACAAAAACATAACATACAGGGATATAATTTCTAATTAGTAGGGTAATAGCTGCTTGATCCAAGGAGACATCTGACTGCTATTTTGGGGTCAAGAAGGACTTTTTTCCTAGTTTGTGGCAAAATTGGAAGTGCTTCAGACCAGGTTTTTTGCCTTCTTTTGGATCAACAGCAACAACATTTGTGAGGAAGGCTGAACTTGATGGACGCAAGTCTCTTTTCAGCTATGTAACTATGTAACTAAACAAGAATGGATTTCATGGGAGGATACCACAGAGGAAGCCACTGCTGTCCAAACAAAACATTGCTGCACGTTTACAGTTTGCACAAGAGCACCTGGATGTTCCAGAGCAGTACTGGCAAAATATTCTGTGGACAGATGAAACCAAAGTTGAGTTGTTTGGAAGAAACACACAACACTATGTGTGGCGAAAAAAAAAGCACAGCACACCAACATCAAAACCTCATCCCAACTGTGAAGTATGGTGGTGGCCTCATGGTATGGGACTGCTTTGCTGCATTAGGGCCTGGAGGGATTGCTATCATCGAGAGAAAAATAAATTCCCAAGTTTATCAAGACATTTTGCAGGAGAACTTAAGGCCATCTGTCTACCAGCTGAAGCTCAACAGAAGATGGGTGTTGCAACAGGACAATGACCCAAAGCATAGAAGTAAATCAACAACAGAATGGCTTAAACAGAAGAAAATACGCCTTCTGAAGTGGTCCAGTCAGAGTCCTGCCCTCAACCCGATTGAGATGCTGTGGCATGACCTCAAGAAAGCGATTCACACTAGACATCCCAAGAATACTGCTGAACTGAAACCGTTCTCTAAAGAAGAATGGTCAAGAATTACTCCTGACCGTTGTGCACGTCTGTTTTTTGTTCTCCCTAATGTTATATGTTTTGTGTGTGTGAAGAATTAACAGATAGTTCTTGATTATTTGTAAGATGTTTTTACAGTAAGAGCAATAAGGATATGGAATTCTTTGCCTAAAGAGGTGGTTTTGTCAGAATCTATACAGATGTTTAAACTGAAATTGGATAAATACTTGCAACAACATAACATACAGGGATATCATTTCTAATTAGTGGGGTAATAGCTGCTTGATCCAAGGAGACATCTGACTGCTATTTTGGGGTCAAGAATGACTTTTTTCCTAGTTTGTGGCAAAATTGGAAGCGCTTCAGACCAGGTTTTTTGCCTTCTTTTGGATCAACAGCAACAACATTTGTGAGGAAGGCTGAACTTGATGGACGCAAGTCTCTTTTCAGCTATGTAACTATGTAACTATAAATTAAAAAACTGTATGTATAAATCCAATAAATCTTTGCTGTTATTCCTTATTAAATAACCTCTCATGACCGCCTTATAAGTACACCAAATTGTTGCCTAAGCTAGATCTAGAGTAAAAAAAATTTGTAGAAATGTTTGGATAATTTAAAAAGTTCTTTATTTTTTGTTATCTTTTCTCTATTATTTCATCATCCAATCTCCAAGTAGACCTGCCCTGCGGTGGCGATTTTCCAAACTCTACAATAACAAATTTGTGGTCCGACGATATGTTGTCTTTGATTTGAATTTTATTAATATTATGGATAGTATTAGCCTTTACTAAACACATGTCAATTCTAGAGTATGAACCATGAACTTTAGAAAGGTGAGTATAATCTCTTCCTATTGGGTACATGGTTCTCCAAGCATCATATAGTTTGTATCTTTTACATATGTTATTTAACTTCATTGATTGATTCATGACATATTTCTTAGACTTTAACCCCATAACACCATTATGGCATTCTATGCCATCCCCATTTAAATGGGCTTTAAAGCTGCTGTGGCGGCATAGAACGCTGTAACGGCTTGCCGCCCTGGAGCCTCAGGAATACTTACCTTCCTGGCGATCCACTTTGGGAGGACTGCCTGACAGCCCAGGCAGCCCTCCCACAGCAAATCAGGCCCCTGGGGGCCATGTGATCGCTCTCAAAGAGCTGTGGATCTGCCAGCAGGGGGACTGTCTGGGCTGTTTAAAATAAATTAAATATACATTTAAAATAAATTAAATATACATATAAGTTACGTCATATGCAGTGTATTTTAATATTAATATAAGTACATATATTAGTATTAAAATACCCTTAGAATGAAGTTACACATACATAAGATATATATATATATATATATACACATACATATATATATATATATATATATATATATACACATATAATTACAATAATAAATAAAATAATATAAATAAAATATTTTTTTTTTAAATGAAAATAAATTATATATACATATGTAATTTTATTCTAACTGTATTTTGTTATTTATATATATATATATATATATATATATATATATATACATAGGTAGCAAAATACACTTAGAATGACATTCTATATCTATATATAAAATACAAATAACTGCAAATATATATATATATATATATATATATAATTACATTAATGATTACATACGTATTACATACGTATACACATAGAATTTAAATACATATACATACAAGTTACACATACATAAGATATATATATATATACACATACATATATATATATATATATATATATATATATACACATATAATTACAATAATAAATAAAATAATATAAATAAAATATTTTTTTTTAAATGAAAATAAATTATATATACATATGTAATTTTATTCTAACTGTATTTTGTTATTTATATATATATATATATATATATATATATATATAGGTAGCAAAATACACTTAGAATGACATTCTATATCTATATATAAAATACAAATAACTGCAAATATATATATATATATATATATATATATATAATTACATTAATGATTACATACGTATACACATAGAATTTAAATACATATATATTAAAATTCTACATGTATATTTAAGTAATCTTTTAGCATAATTATGTGATTTCATTAATTAAAATTTGACTGACATGCCTGACAACCCAGGCAGAAAGTGCAGAGAATTTAATTTGCAAGCACTATATTTAACCATGTAACTTTCCAAGACACCATAAAACCTGTACATGGGGAATACTGTTTTACTCGGAAGACCTCGCTGAACACAAATATTAGTGTTTCAAAACAGTAAAATGTATTACAATGATGATATCTTCAGTGAAAGTGAAATTTTTGCATTTTTCACACACAAATGGCACTTACACTGACGATATAATTGTTGTGATATGTTTTACTGTTTTGAAACACTAATATTTGTGTTCAGCAAAGTCTCCCAAGTATAACAGTACCCCTCATGTACAGGTCTTATGGTGTTTTCAGAGGTCACAGAGTCAAATATAAGGCTTGCGTTTCAGTTTTTTTCCCATTGAAATTCGCCAGATTGGTTATGTTGCCTTTGAGACCGTATGGTAGCCCAGGAATGAAAATCACCCCCATGATGGCACACAATTTGCAATAGTAGACAACCCAAGGTATTGCAAATGGGGTATGTCCAGTCATTTTTAGTAGCCACTTAGTCACAAACACTGGCCAAAATTGGCGTTCAAATTAGTTTTTTGCATTTTTCAAAAAACTAGTATTAAAACTAACTTTGGCCAGTGTTTGTGACCAAGTGGCCACTAAAAAAGACGCGCGCATTTTTCAATGCTTTCCTATGGATGTTCTGCACGCTGGATGCGAATTTCGCATCCAGCACCGCAGATGCGCCTCTAGCGGCTGTCAGGAAGACAGCCACTGGAGGTTGGATAAACCCTGCTATGTTTATATCTGAAGGGTTAAAACCTGAGGGACCTGGCACCCTGACCACTTCATTGAGCTGTCCCTTTAAGAGTATTAGAGACGTTTTATCAATGTTTTGGTCATAAACACAGTTAAAATCCCCAGCTATAATTAATGTACCTTTTTAAATTTTTTTGAACTCTTTCTGTTAATTTTGCAAACAAGGCCATATGATTACTATTGGGCAAGTATAAATTAACTAAAGTATATGCATTATTATCAATCTTGCAAACTACTATCAAAAATCTGGCTTCTAGATCAACATCTTGATATAAGATTTCAATATTTAGGTCATCCGCAAATACAATTGCTACTCCTCTCTTTTTATTGTTTTCAGTGAGGCTTGCAGGATAGTTGGGAATTTTTTCCCACCCCGTTTTTGGATATCTTTTTTTTCAGTGGGTCTCTTGAATGAATCCCACATGGATTTTTTCAGAATAAAAGGAATTATACACCATCCATCTTTTTGCTGGGGTATTTAATCCTTGCACATTAACGGAGATTAATTTAAGCATCTAGAAAAAAAAATAATCTTTACCCGATTTTGATCTCCTGGTCTGCTTACAAAAAGACAAAACATTCAAACATAGTTACATAGTTACATAGCTGAAAAGAGACTTGCGTCCATCAAGTTTAGCCTTCCTCACATATGTTTTTGCTGTTGATCCAAAAGAAGGCAAAAAACCCAGTCTGAAGCGCTTCCAATTTTGCAACAAACTAGGAAAAAATGCCTTCTTGACCCCAAAATAGCAGTCAGATGTCTCCTTGGATCAAGCAGCTATTACCCCACTAATTAGAAATGATATCCCTGTATGTTATGTTGTTGCAAGTATTTATCCAATTTCAGTTTAAACATCTGTATAGATTCTGACAAAACCACCTCTTCAGGCAAAGAATTCCATATCCTTATTGCTCTTACTGTAAAAACATCTTACAAATAATCAAGAACTATCTGTTAATTCTTCACACACACAAAACATATAACATTAGGGAGAACAAATTTCCCTCCTAAATCTAGAGCTCATAAGAGCCACTTGAAATTATGTGGATAATCCACACAAAGTGGGTTAGATTAAAGGGAGAGGGGATTATGAAATTTGGAACACAATTTATAATTATATATATTCATATATATATTGTATATACATATTAGAATCCAATTATAATTTGCTTTACTAGTTCTATATCTTATTGAGATAAGTGCAAGATAATGCATCTTGGATGTAAAACCCAAGGGCAGAGTACAGAATATTTGATAGAGTCCTAACCTCAACATCTGAGGAAAGGGATTTAGTGGTGATTATTTCTGATGACTTAAAGGTAAGCAGACAATGTAATAGAGCAGCAGGAAATGCTAGCAGAATGCTTGGTTGTATAGGGAGAGGTATTAGCAATAGAAAGAGGGAAGTGCTCGTGCCATTGTACAGAACACTGGTGAGACCTCACTTGGAGTATTGTACGCAGTACTGGGGACCGTATCTCCAGAAGGATATTGATACTTTAGAGAGAGTTCAGAGAAGGGCTGCTAAGCTGGTTCATGGATTGCAGGATAAAATTTACAAGGAAAGGTTAAAGGAACTTAACATGTACAGGTGATACTCGATAAATTAGAATATCATGCAAAAGTTCATTTATTTCAGTAATGCAACGTAAAAGGGGAAACTAATATATGAGATAGATGCATTACATGCAAAGCAAGATAGTTCAAGCCGTAATTTGTCATAAGTGCGATGATTATGACTTACAGCTCATGAAAACCCCAAATCCACAATCTCAGTAAATTAGATTACATGCAATCAATAAAACAAGGAGTGTACAAAGAACAATATCGGACCTCTGAAAAGTATAAGCATGCATATGGACTCAGTACTTGGTTTGGGCCCCTTGCGTGGCATGGAAGGTATCAGCCTGTGGCACTGCTGAGGTGTTATGTAAGACCAGGATGCTTCAATAGCGTCCTTCAGCTCTTCTGCATTGTTCGGTCTCATGTCTCTCATCTTTCTCTTGGCAATGCCCCATAGATTTTCTATGGGGTTCAGGTCAGACGAGTTTGCTGGCCAATCAAGCACAGTAATCCCACGGTCATTGAACCAGGCTTTGGTGCTTTTGGCAGTGTGGGCAGGTGCCAAGTCCTGCTGGAAAATGAAGTCAGCATCCCCATAAAGCTTGTCAGCGAAAGGAAGCGTTGACGCTGGACTTAATGAAGCACAGTGGACCAACACCAGCAGATGACATGGCCCCCCAAATCAACACAGACTGTGGAAACTTCACACTGGACTTCAAGCATCTTACAGTGTGTGCATCTCCATTTTTCCTCCAGACTCTGGGTCCTTGGTTTCCAAATGAGATGCAAAAGTTGCTCTCATCAGAAAAGAGGACTTTGGACAACTGAGCAACAGACCAGGTCTGTTTTTCTTTGGCCCAGGTAAGACACTTCTGACGTTGTTTGTTCAGGAGCAGCTTGACAAGAGGAATACGATGTCTGAAGCCCATGTCCAGGATCCGTCTGTGTGTGGTGGCTCCTGATGCACTGACTCCAGCCTTAGTCCACTCCTTGTGAAAGTCCCCCACACTTTTGAATGGCCTTTTCCTGACAGTCCTCTCCAGGCTGCAGTCATCCCTGCTGCTTGTGCACCTTTTTCTTCCACACTTTTCCCTTCCACATAACTTTCTATTAATGTGCTTTGATACAGCACTTTGGGAACATCCAACTTCCTTCGCAATTACCTTTTGAGGCTTTCCCTCCTTATGGAGGGTGTCAATGATAGTTTTCTGCATAACTGTCAGGTCAGCAGTCTTCCTCATGATTGTGATTCCTACTAAACCAGACTGAGAGACCATTTAAAGGCTCAGGAACCCTTTGCAGGTGTTATGGCTTACTTAGCTGATTAGAGTGGGATACTGTGAGCCTAAAATATTGCACCTTTTCACAATATTCTAATTTACTGAAATTGTGGATTTGGGGTTTTCATGAGCTGTAAGCCATAATCATCACACTTGTGACAAATCACGGCTTGAACTATCTTGTGTTGCATGTAATGCATCTATCTCATATATTAGTTTCCCCTTTATGTTGCATTACTGAAATAAATGAACTTTTGCACTATATTCTAATTTTTCGAGTATCACCTGTATAGCTTGGAGGAAAGATGAGACAGGGGGGATATGATCCAAAACATTTAAATACATAAATAAACACAGTAAAAGAGGAGACTATATTTAAAAGAAGAAAAACTACCACAACAAGAGGACATAGTCTTAAATTAGAGGGGCAAAGGTTTAAAAATAATATCCGGAAGTATTACTTTACTGAGAGGGAAGTGGATGCTTGGAATAGGCTTCCAGCTAACGTGGTAGAGGTTAACACAGTAAAGGAGCTTAAGCATTCGTGGGATATGTATAAGGCTATCCTTACTATAAGATAAGGCCAGGGACTAATGAAAGTATTTTTAAAAAAATTGGCAGACTAGGTGAGCCGAATGGTTCTTATCTGCCATCGCATTCTATGTTTCTATTTTTCTATAAGAATTATATCTGGGATTTCATCTCAGGGAAGAATAAAACGCAAAGTTTTTATCTTATGATCTTATAAAGTTATTTAAATGTTACCTGTGTCAATTTATCTAATGTGACAAACAATTATAAAACATTAATACCAAATATATAAAAATCCTTACGTATTATTGCGTGACTGAGTTATTCCTCCCTTTTTAAGTGCCAAATGTATGAATCATATAATATACCTTAAACATTTCTGGAATACGTCATCAATGAGCAACTATTAGATATATATTATTATTGATCATTTGTCTTTGTGAAATATCATAATAATTAAAAAAAATCCTCCCTTTCTTCCCTATTCCCCATTTCTTTTCTTTTTTCTTATTTTTCTCTTTTCCTTCTTTTTTCCTTTTTCTTAATCTTAATGTGCCATTTTCTAACTTACTTATGTTAATAATTATTGAAGTGACCTATTGATTAAATATATCTGCTAACTCTATTGTGACAAAAAGCTATTTTCTTGTATTTCTCGTGTATTTTTACTGAAAGTGTTCCTATCTCACTATATTTTCTAAAAAATAATGTTTGAGTATATAACATACATTAAACGTTTCGTGAATACATTACTAGTAAAACCTCTTAAATGTAATTGTTATTGCTCAGTTCTCTTAATGTTATAATGCAATCGCAGAAAGGAAAAAAAAAAAAAATAACAACACACTTTGCTTAACTATCCCCTTCTTTTTTCCTTTTCCCTGAATCATTGTATGTTTTCAAATTATAATTCTCTTCTAATCTATAACTCTTTACTTTCCATATAATTTCAAGTAAAATTGTTGTTATTTAGCCATTCTTTTGCTTTGTCTATGGATTCAAATGAGTTCAATTGACCCTCTTAGATGATTAGCATCTTAAATGGAAAACCCCTTCTGAATCTTAAGTTGTGTTTCTTCAGAGTCAAAATTATGCGTGTAAATGATCTCCTTTTTTGTCGCGTGTTGAACGAAAGATCTGGTAACACTACTATTTTTGAATATAGTCCGTCTTTAATGCTGTGCTGTCTATTAGCTTTCAAAATTCTTTCTTTGAGGTTGTATGAGTAAAAACTTGCAATGATATCACGAGGTAATTCTGCTGCAATGTTCTGTGGTTTGTACATTCTGTGGCATCTTTCAATTGTTTCTTCATTGGCATTTAAAGGTATACGCAGTGCAATATAATACTCTTTTAGAATAAATCTTAAATCTGCTTGTTTAATCTTTTCTTCAACATTACAAAATCTTAAATTCCTCTTTCTGGAGCGATCTTCTAAATCATTCATTTTGGATTCCACATAAGATACTTTCTTAACAACTTTAAATTATCCTCTTACAAGGTCTTCACTTGAAATTCCATCTCTCTGGATAGATCCTTCCATATGTTGTATTATGTTGGCTGGTTATTAGATGCAAATTTAGGCCCAGGGATACCCTCTAGAAAGTTGCAGTGAGTGCTCTTCTGTGTTTTATCCACTAAACAGTCATTTGAATTCTGTACTCCTTCCTGGTGTGTTCATTATGTTTCTCTTTCCTTTTCCTTCTCTTCTTCTCCCTATAGCCCATCCATTCCCTCATTTATACTTGGCTACTCTGTAGTTATTCTTAAGATTTCTACAGCTGTTTTTGGTTGTAATTATTAATTATAGTTGGCACGTTGCTAATGTATGAATATCTCACTTGCAAATTCCCATTGATTTATATCTGTAGTTTTGTGTTAAATGTAATTTAAATAACCCTTTCCTCTTCTGTAACGATAACCAACTTTCTTCCAGTCTCAATGGGTGGCCTCTTGTCTTTAGTATTTTCCTGCTAATGTTCAGGTTAGCACATAGCTGCCTATATTTACCCATAATATATATGTATAGAGCTCATTTTAGATGCCTTTTTATTCTTAAGAAAATAAATATATATTTTTGTGAGCTTTCCTCATAACTGATGTTTTCCAACTCACAATAATTTTGAAGCTTGCCTCTGCACTTTTTCCTTTCGTGGAATATCCTTCTTAAAAGTGGTGCCCAGAATTTTAAGTGAATTTATGAAGAGGCAAAGATATATTTTGACCACATGAATCAATAACCCATGTTATACATGACAGCACCTTACTAGATTTGTATACTGTTGCCTAGTTTATTATCTATAATTGTTATCAAGTCCTATTCATTTAATGTTATCACTGACTCTACCCCATTTGGTTGTTTAGGGTTTAAACCAAATACTCCAATGACGTAATAGTGCTAAACTCTAATGCAATAAGGATATTGCAGATAATATACAAAGATAACAAGGATAAGCCTGTACAGCTGTACAATGTGTTGAGATATATTGTAAGAAATATTGTTTTTTTATCTGAGCACTACTCTACTTTGCAATGATACGTCCTCTTTTTCATATCGGGACATACTTGAAAACTAGAGAAATCTCAATGTATCTTTCCTGGTAAAATATTAATAAAAAAATATCTCTACTAAAGTTGCAGTCATCTTAACTCACCTACCTATCTTCCCCCTTACTCCAAAGTATTTTCTTTTTTATATCCTTCATTCCTACATTCCTTTGGCTACTTTGGGGTTAGCACAAAAGTAATAACACCTTTTTTAATTTCCCTCTTTTTCTTATTTAGTTATGTTTAACTTTTATAGTTAAGCTCAATATGTGCTATTCTGTTGATTGATGAACAGAAAAATAATGAATGTTAAAAAAACAAAAAAAACAACAGACAACATGGTGATAGTCTTCTCCCCACAGGTGGAGGTTGTGTTCTGGCTCTTGTCAATGCTGGCTACAGGTGATAAGGACACCATGTCACGGACTCTGTTGGCCATGTCTAGCTCCCAGGACAGTTGTCAAGCCATGCGGAGATCTGGTTGCCTTCCACTCCTGCTCCAGATACTGCACGAGGTAGAACGTGATGCACCTCCTCAGGAGTCACAAAAACTTAAAGACGCTAGGATGCGTGCAAATGCTGCATTGCACAATGTCATATTTTCACAACCAGATGATGGACAAGCTAAAAAGGAAATGAGAGTTCTTCACATCCTGGAGCAAATCCGTTCTTACACAGAGACCTGCTGGGAATGGATGGAAGGACTTGAACAAGGGGGCGGTGTGCATGAGGGCAGCCCAGGTACTTCACACAAACACTGTAACCAGTATAACAGTTACATAAAAAGCTACAGGTATCTTTCTCAAATGAACAGAATAAAATGTTTGTTTTGAGTGCAAAAAAAGAGGGGGTGGGGTTGGGAAGGGAGTCACAAAAAAAGTGAGTTGTGGTGCAATGAACCTAGTGAACTCTAGGCTAGAGGCATTGTTGAATTTCTAAGAAAATATTCCCAAAAGAGATGGGATGCATTATGCAGAAATACCTCCAGGAGCAGCAAAAAAACCTCTAACCTACCACATAATTACAATGTAACATGAATCAAAAACTAGGGCCGCGCTATGTGGTGCTAACAAAAATATTTTGCAGAAATATATATATAACCCTAGGAACTGGGTTTATAATTAACAATATAATTTGCCCTAGTTAATAGCTCGTTTTTTTTTCCTCTGAGCCCCAGGTAAGTTTACATTGACAAGGATTAAAATATTAAATAAGGAGTGAGAGGCACTATAGACCATTAATAGCGTGATGATGTTTAACACATACATAATTTATTAAAAAACAAGTTTGACTCTCACATTTAAAAATGGGGTTACTGGCATATCTCTAAGCATAGCTTTCACACACTATAGTGGTCATAGATGGTTGAAGTAACCCTTTAACTCTACTCTACATGTAAGCAACATAACAATTTGTAACTCTGCACTACTTTTATCTCCAGTACCAGTGGAGCCACAGATCTGCCAGGCAAGTTGTGCTATCATGAAGCTTTCGTTTGATGAAGAATATCGTAGAGCAATGAATGAACTAGGTAAAACATGAAACAAATCATAAACTATAAGCACGTTAACAGTATTTTAAAATCTCTAAAACCATATAATGTGTTCTCTTCCATCCCCAATCCTATGTCCAGTCACACACAATTCAGTTGCGCCTACAAGATGTTTCATTATGTTTGCTACATTACTCTAGGTGGCCTGCAAGCCATTGCAGAACTTGCAGAGGTGGACTATCAGATGCATAGGATGACCAGTGAGCCCCTCAGCTTGGCTCTAAGACGTTATGCAGGAATGGCTCTCACTAACTTGACATTTGGAGATGTTGTGAACAAGGTAAAAAGTGAACTCTATTGATGTGATTGTACCTATGATTTAGCCACACATTTGTCCATGACCTACTGCGTGGAATTAGGTTTTTACCACTCCTGGTTTGACTGCAGCTGTTCTGAAATAGAGAGGAATGTGCCAAATCCCACCCCCAAATCTAATCTAAATTTCTCAATTGACCATCAGGTAAAAGCCGCACGGATGTCGGCTATTTGCATGGTTTGGCACAGTTTTCTTCTCTGCAAGCCACTAAATACATAAAAATGTATATACGTTTTAATTAAATAATTTTATACTATTGGTACTCATTCTACTAGTCTCAGAAGAAGGATGGATTGCTGAGTTAACACTGCTAGGAATCAAACTGCCGTTTTTGAAAGCATTAGAGATATTGCAGATGGGTACTAATAAATTAACTAATTTATCTCAGTTAACTAAACTCTAAAAGTCAATTATATTTAAGCAAAGGTCCATAGTGAAGCTAATGCCAACTCTACTACAACATATGCTATAGTGAAATTACATGATTTTCCTATTATGTGACGTAAAGTCATGATTTTTTTAAAGACACGGAGGCGAGTATTGCATATCCCTTTCTTTACGGTCCACCAATAGCATCAAAGAATACAAAACAGAATGAAAAAATTATGCATACATAATAACATAGGCCACTCCCAGCCAAGTCCCAGTATAATAGTAGGCACCACCCTCAGATCTCCCTCTTTCTTGAAAATGCTACACATCACAACAGAAAAGTCTGCAAAACAGGAAACCAGCAGACATAATTCTTCAGCAACCGAAATGTACAAGGTCATGATTGAGAACACAGGACCATTTAATCCACAACAGGAAACCAATTCGGAACATCCAAGGAACAGCTCCAACAAGATAATGGTCCCCCAAGGTAGATGAAGTGACATCAAACAGGAACGGATCATGCTGTGAAAACATAAAGAACAGGAGCCCAAGGGTTAAATCGTTATTATAGACCAACATCAAGGCCAGAAGCTTTATAGGCAATAATCTACATCCCACGAGCAACAGCCCATCCTAAAACTCTAAACCGGTATAATCAAAACCAAACCCCATAACTACAATGCTCCACTTACCTTACCAACGAATTCAATCATCCATAACAAACAATACGGGTGGGAAAAACAGAAAACAAAAACTGAGAAATGTCTTCATAACGGGTGGGACAATACTCGCCTATGTGTCTTTAAGAAAATCATGACTTTACGTCATGTAATAGGAAAATCATGTAATTTTATTACAAGACACAGAGGCTCATACTGCAAGTTTAAAGCGGATCAACCACCGCAGAAAACACATCAGTAATAGGCTGAAAATAAAATTCACGAAATGTCGATTTCCGCGACCAATCAGCCATCCTCATAAGGTCCTCCAAACGTGCGCCCGATGCCAGCATCGATGATGCAGAGGCTCCCCTAACAGAATGCGCTCCAAAACCAGAAACGTCGATACCAGCATGGTCCAGAATCCACTTTAACCATCGGGACAACGTAGCGCTCGCAACTGGGGCAAAAGGCGGACGAAAGGACAAGAGAAGTTGAGGTGTAGATGCGGCCTGGTATGATCTTCATATTCGCATTAACACGTCGAAGGGAAAGTTGGATACGATAACGACTTAATAGAAGTCTTAGTACGTCTGGAAATATTGAAAATCACACCCTTCGGAGTGTATGATCTGGCATCAAAATCCAAAGCACGTACATCAACACCCTTTTGCGAGAAATGAGGCAAAAAAAGACAAGCAAATTTAGCAGACAACTGGCGTAATGAGAGATCCCGGTTAGAAGGCCAGGCAGAGAGAAAAGACAGAACAACCGAGACATCCCAAGTGGATGAATAACACGGCCTAGGTGGACGGGAACCACGTAGGAGTCAACATACTAAAGGATGTTGGGCAACCCTCAAAACCATGGTAGGTCAAAGATATTGCCAACCTGTACAGATTAATCTTCGGTAAGCCCTGCCAGCGTCAAACAGAGTAGTCAGGAATTCCAGAATCGCTGTCACAGGTGCTGAAACAGGATCCACGTCCCTAGCCAGGCACCAGCCAAGCTGACCCATATGATCGTCTAGTTCTGGGAGCCCATGCACCTGGCAACAATCGCTGAGTAGTCTCCGAAACCCCCTGGACTTCCCAGGGTCCCCTGCAATACGCCACACCATGAGAAGGAGGGATCCGTCCACCAACATAGGGTGACAACCACCTGCCAGATCACGAAGTAGGCCTGGGAAAGACATCAACAGCCTGGGACAATCCACCGACATCTCCAGAAGTTGAAGGAACCACGACTGTATCCCCCAAAAAGGAGCCAAAAGCACCAGTTCGGTTTGGCATTGAACCTGAAGGAGCATGCGTGAAGGGGGGAAATGCATCCACTGTCTGATCTCCATCTGAGAAACCGTGGGAGCTGGGCGTTGAGCCGTGAGGCAAAGAGGTCGATAATAAAAGGACCCCAGAGGGACTATACAGTTGAGAACACCTCCGCCTCCAATTTCCAATCGCTGTTGTCCAGGCGGATTGAAATTCACAGTATCTTTCGGACATTGTGTAGGCCTGGTATATATTCCGCTTGTACCTCCAAATTGCTTGACAGAACTACCAAAATTCTCTCGCTAATCTGGCCAAGACCACTGACTGGGTGCCACCCATGTGGTTGAAATACCTCACCGCCGAGATGTTGTCCATGTGGAGGCAAATGCACGTCTGATCCCACAAAAGAACCCGCCAAGCGACCAATGACCTCCCGTCGACACACCTTCACAGTGGGCACACCAGCCATGGAGACTCGCATCCGAGTCTATGGTGAACTCCGGTTGTGAACCAAAAATTGCCCTGCCGTTCCATGCAGACAGGTTCACAATCCACCAATGCAGTTCGTCCCTCGTTTCGCCATCCAGGGCAACCATATCTGCATAAGATGAATCCTCTCGCAGATGAACTATTTTCAACCTTTGAAGTGCCCTGTAATGGAGAGGGTCCGGGAACACCGCCTGGATAGACGAGGCCAGCAGGCCGATAATCACAGAGTGATCCTCGGACGGAGGAGCGCCCAGCGAAGTTCCTTGCTAATCATCCGAATCTTGGAGGACAGAAGGCTCAATGACTCCTCCTCTGAATCCACAAGGAAACTCAGAAATTCCCTGCATCCATTGCCGCTCCGTTCTGCATGGTGCAGAAAGGCTCTCCTGTATAGATCGGACACACATTCTGGGGCGATCAAAGGTACGCCAGTCATAGGGGTTCTGGAGGCAGAGGGGGAGGTATGTTTGGCTTTGCGTAAAGCTTTCCTGGGTGCCTCACCTGAAGCATCCACTGCCCGACACTCGTGGCGCGCTGTAGAGCCAGAAAATGGAGCATCGGACACATGTGTAGGGCCTGTGATATCGTTTGAGACAAGGCTGATGACATGGACCCCATGGCCGCCATAATGGCCTCTGTAACTGAGCGCTGTAGCGCTGAGGCCTGCGCACCCTCATCATGGCCAGGCAGTCCCACCAATGGGGGTGGGGAGCCCGAGGTAGCGGGCGTCTCCCCCAGGCCGTGTGGGGTATCCATCTCCCCAATGGTAGGTGAACAGGAAGGCACCCTAGGTTTAGGCATGATACAATGACCCACACTAAAGAGTATGAATATATATATTAACTGACACTCCAACAGCTGTAATGTAAGCAGCACAAGGGAAAAAGGTAGGAGAGATCTCACCAGCAGTAACTACCTGAGGCAGGCAAGGTAAAACGAAGGAGGGGGAGGAGAGACAAAGCCAGAAGGAAAAACACAGCCCCCAAAGCTCATGAGACTCGCGGGAGGCTAAAAAAACTGTGAACATGGCTAAAAACTATTACCGGTGCTATAACAGGTGCGTTTGGCTCGCGAACGAAGCTCGTACGTGGGTCGAACGCGTCCAGTAAGTCAAAACACGCGAACAGGTAAAAACAGTTGAACATGCGGTTACAAATCCGCTAAATAACGTTTGCAAACTGAATGCGGCCACAAAACAAGAGGTTCAGGCGTTCGTTCAAACGGTCGAACTCCAGCCCCACACAGTTGAACGGAGCCAAACAGGGGGGCCAAAAAGCTCACTTAATTGTGCCAAAATAGTCAGTGACTCCAGGGAGCCCCAGAAACAGATGGAAAACACAGGGGGCACCAAAAGAAAAACAGAGCAGGACAAGACAAAGGCAGAAAAAAACAGACAGCAGGTACCAAAACAGGAAAACAAAAACGCAAGTATTGATGAAAGAAAGTAGAAACAAATAGAAAGGATAAGGGTACAACAAAAGAGCCCCCAAAACAGGTAAAAAGAGAGCCTTCAGCTGGTCTGGGACCCCAAATCTACCATAAACATAGTAAATACAAACTGAAAATACATGTAATATAACAGCAAATACTAACAACTAACCAAATTAGCAAAAAAAACACAGAACAGAGAAAATTAGGTACTTATCTGCTTGAGGAGCAGCAAATAAAGAGGGAAATCTGAGGGTGATGCCTACTATTATTCTGGGACTTGGCTGGGAGTGGCCTATGTTATTATGTATGCATTATTTTTAATTCTGTTTTGTATTCTTTTTCTGCTATTGGTTGACAGTAAAGAAAGGGATATGTGCCTCCGTGTCTTGTAATAAAATTCATGACCATGCATCTAACTAGAACTTTTAGCCTCAAACTATTTTAGTGTTGCAATATCATGCCACCTTGTGGTAGCTGAAGATATCAACCACACCATACTATTAAATCGACTTGTACATGGATAAAGTTTTCAGTTCGTCCAATAAATTTTGCTTTGTTTTAAACTGATTTAGTTTATTAGTGGACAACATTTTTTATTTCAATTTGGACGAATGAAATGCCAAACTGACCAGAGAATCTTTCACAGGTTTATAAGTAGACAAGTCCCTAATTTGGTACTCTTATCTAGTATTGCATATGTAAGGCTACCAAATTAGGCAGGGGGCTGTGTTTAGAAGATTGTGTTCTAATTTGGTACCCCAATATGTGATTGCCATATACAAGGTAATAAAATTCTGCAGTTCTTTAGTAGATAGCTCTCTAATTTGGTGCCAGTATGTGGGATTCCCATATTTAAGGATACCAAATAAAGGAGCAATCTACTAAAGTCAACAGCTCCCTAATATACCCTTTAATATGGTATTTCCACATAAGCGGTACCAATTGTACAAATATGCAAGAAAGAACATATCTAGTAGCCCCCCACCCCGTTCACCAATTTAATAAAAAAATAAAAATAAAAAAAGGTTCATATTTACTTTTTTGCAGCACTGAGATTCCCTTAGCATTGCTCACCTCTCTTCCTCAAACAACATCATTGAGGAGGCATGGCTTCTTCTGGCGAATGGGGACCTGATGCACATGAGTGGCAAGTGCCATGCGCACATCCAAGCTTTCCCATATCATTAACTTAAATTATTTTCTATAAGCTGTGACTGGTGACATTCATTGCTGAATGTCATGTAAGTTTTAATTGAGATGAAGTGACCTGGCTGACTTTAATGGCCCTCTAAATGTCCTTTTAATGTTTATGTGTGATTTAATTAAATACAATGATTACAATGTTATTAATATAATGTGTATTGTATCCCTGAAAGTTATTCTTTTGTCACACAGGCCACATTATGTTCCCGACGTGGCTGCATGCAGGCAATTGTAGCTTATCTTTCTTCAGAGAATGAAGAACTTCAGCAGGTATGTAAGAGACTCACCATTTATGTCTCCATTGTGTATTGTTTTTTAACACGCTTCAAATCTCGTTTTTAAAGGTACTTAATGCATTGCTCTTTCTGATCTATGCAGGTTGCATCCAGCATCCTGAGAAATCTGTCTTGGAGAGCTGACATCAACAGTAAGAAGATTCTGCGTGAGGTTGGCAGTGTAATCAGCTTGATGCAATGTGCCCTTAGGGCGACCAAGGTAGGTGGTGTGAGATCATTTTTCTCCCCTCTGTCAATCCATACATAGACTTCCTATACCATATAAGAGTCAATTCAAAATACTAACTCTTACCTATAAAGCTTTAACCCCTTAAGGACGGAGTCAATTGTACACATTCTGATCAAAAAGCGTAAACAAAACCTGGAATTTGCACTATATGTCTCTTCAACCATAATTAACCTCTTTCATATTAAGTGCACCCACACTTATTATATATAATTTTGTTTGGGAGAAACATAGCTTTCATTTCATATCAAATATATATATAAATCATAATTTAATATTAATATAATTTTAAAAACCTTGAATACTTAAGAATTGTTTGTATTAAGTTCGGCATGGCATTTTAACTGTAAATGTTATAATACTGTTAGCTTATTTTATTACAATAAAATACACAAGTACAATAGTACCCACATGTACAGGTTTTATTGGGTTTTGGAAGCTTACATGGTCAAACATAGCATGTTCCCTTTTTCAGGTTACACACATTAAAATTTGCCAGATTGGTTATATTGTCTTTGAGGCCGTATAGCAGCCCAGGAATGAAAATTACCCCCATCATGGCATACCATTTGTAAAAGTAGACAACCAAGGGTATTCAAAATGGGGTCTGTCCAGTCTTTTTTAGTAGCCACTTAGTCATAAACACTGGCCAAAATTTGCGATCTTATTTATTATTATTTTTTTTCACAAATAAATTGGCATTTCACCGACGGTATCATCAGCATTATATGTTTTATTGCTCTAAAGCACTCATGTTTTTGCCCAGTAATATCTCACAAGCACAATCGCCCTGTACAGGTTTCACGGTGTTTTCTAAAGTTTCGGGGTCAAATAGAAGACTTGCTCATTTCTGTTTTTGCACATTTAAATTTGCCAGGCTACTTATGTTGCCTATGAGACTGTATGGCAGCCCAGGAATGAGAATTGCCCTCATCATGGCATACCATTTGCAAAAAGTAGACAACCAAAATGGTATATATCCAGTGCTTTTTAGTATCCACTTAGTCCCAAACGGTGGCCAAAGTTTGCGTTCATATTAGTTTTTAGCATTTTCACACAAAAACTGCATTTTCACCGATGAGACATTTTACTGTTTTGAAATACTTGTGTTCAGTGAAGTCTCACGAGTGCAACAGGACCCCACATCTACAGGCTTTAGGGTGTTTTGGAAAGTTACAGGGTTAAATATTGCTAATTTAATTCATATATATATATACACAATTATTTTTATGTATTTATAGATGGATATATAGAGAAATTAATTCTAAGTGTGTTTTGTTACTATATATATATATATATATATATATATATTAAAAGGCTTGGCCTGTAGTTGTGGGAGGGGCTTGGTTTCCCTTTAAAAGGGCTGCCAATCCACTCCCACATTACCGTAATGGTCTGGCGAGTCTGAAACGTTACTTCCGGTTCAGACCGCCATTTTGGATTCCTCTTACCTGTTTCCTCGTGGTCTCCTGGTCCGGTGCCCTCCTGAGTGGTTCCGGGCTCTCCAGGGCGCTTTTCCCGCCGTCACCGCCGACTGCACAGCTTCCCCGGTACTGCTGCCGCCAAAAAAACGTAAGTGGGCCCGCCGTAAAGCAAACCGCTTCACATTTACGGCTTACACGGCGGAGCCCCATTCGCATTCAAACGCATTCGGTTATTTTCGCCTAAATACACTTCGCCGCTAAGCTATGTAATTCATGTTTTAAATTTCATACGAACGCTACATTCGGCTAGATACTTAGGATTTCTACTTTACAAAATAGTCATTATATACTATCATCACATTCGACTCAAATTCGTGCATTTCTCACTAATTATACAAGATCCTGCATCCACTTCTTAGGTGGAATCTCGCCCCCTACAGGTCAATAATGATATAGCACCAAAATAAATACAAAAAAAAAAAAAAAAAATACAAATTAAAATGTATTAAATTATGCTACACTTAATTCAATCCTGATTTCTGACATCTTCCAACAGGTTACCTTACCAGAATTCATATTAAAATTTGGGGACCCAGTGATCGGTATCAATTATACTTTATAGGTTGGTAACATTGTCATATGATTCATATAAATGACCATATAAACATATGATTTTAGGTAAAATGTTATAATTTACTCTCCTAGGTTTAATCATTGGAACGGTAGCTTTTACAAGCAAGGAGCCGGTTTCTTTTTGATTATATCTCCTCCGCAGTTATCGGGTAGGTTCTGGTCCACGATCTGGCCTAACTACCACCCCACTTTCCAGATATTTACTTATCATCTTATACCTACAGGTCAAACTACCCGACAAATATCACAGTTACGTCATTGAGAGATCAGCCTGACTCACTATCAGGTACTACGCCAGAACCCAATATACCCTAAAAAAATTGAGGGGTACTGGTCCTAGGTTAGGTGGCCCAATTAGTTAAAATATTTCTGGTCTTAATCCATAGGCTAGTGGTCCCGCGAGGCCAACATCCCTAACCTCACACTCGGAGGTAATACGTCCCTCGGGCCAAATCATAGCTAGCCGCCTCGCATCAATATACAGAGAGGGCCTCACCTGTCACTCCCAATCTTTTTTATGCTTTAAATGACACCGAGAGGCCTACACCCCGCCACAACGTTCGGTGGCCTCAATCTTCCCCTCGGGCCCACGCATAGATAGTGCCTCTCAAGCCGCTTGGCAACTAGCAGGGTCTCATCTGTCACTCTCAAAAGAAGTTTAATTGTTTCACCGCTTGGTACTTAGCTAGCCCACCAGTACCCACCCACAATACATTTCATACGACTAACTGTTTATATTTATAATTTCAGTTATGTCACTAACACCTGATATCCCTGAAGAACTGTCACTACCTAGCACACCCGCTAGGCCTGCCACCCCTGTTCCGGGTACAGATGTGAATAGCCCTGCATCCCTTAGATCATGGACCATCCCACGTCTTACAGCTGAACTAAGAAGACGCTGCATCCCTTTCCCGGCTACAGCTAGGAAGGCGGAGTTGTATAGGCTATTATACACTACCACTGACAACTCCGATGCAGGGGAAGGCACTAGCGGATCGCAAATACCAGCATTTCATGCTATGATGACGTCCCTTATGACATCCATAGGGACAATCAGCGACAGGCTGGACAAATTGGAGGCCGGTAGTGTTACTCAGTCCACAAATGCAACGGTCACCACTCAGCCTCTTGCTAATACCTTACCCGGTAATACCCTGGCAGCTACGGCTGACATAGAATCCATTGATCCTTCACATATGGTCCCAGCTCACCTTAAAAAAGACATTCTGGAAGGCAAGGACGTTAACCTAGCTTCATTGCTCATTGCCTCCCAGGATGTCCTTGAGAACAGGACCTTTGCTTGTGGGGATGTTTCCGTAGTCCTTAGAGCTAGAGACCCTCGCCTAAACAAAAAATTGAACATCCCAGAATTTGTATTAGGGTTTGGCATCTATAGGGATGTATATTGCACTGTATACCCAGGGAAAAGAGCCGAGCTGGATACGTACATGCACAAGTTGGTGGATCTGGGACACAAATACGGTGGTACAGCGTTTTACGATTACCACCGTTCCTTCTCTGCAAAAGTGGCAGCAGCTCTGGCTCAGTTCAACTTAAACATCAATTGGAGCAAGTTGGACACTGAGCTATTCTGTAGGCACTTTGCAGGCCTCAGGCCCCCAACTTGTGCAGTATGCTCATCAGCAACCCACAGCACAAATTTCTGCCCTAATACAGCTGAGGTAGAACAAAACCAAGCAGCAACTTACCCCCCAAGATCAAACAAAGGTTTGAAAGACAAACTAGGAAGAGATATTGTCTTCTTAGGGAAATCCCAAGTATGTAACAATTTTAATGCCGGCAATTGTGGTTTTAGTTCCTGTAGACTAATGCATGTTTGTTCACATTGTTTCAGGGCTCATTCCAAGACAATGTGCCCAAATAAAGCTTTCCCAAAACCCTATCTCACATGCGTGAACCTCAGCTTATTCACCGATTTGCTACGTCTACACCCATCACGACACTTCAGCGACTATCTCATAACAGGATTAGCAGAAGGATTTCACACAGGGTTGATACATTTACCCACAGGCACACTGGAATGTGACAACTTACTTTCCACACGGGATGACCCACAGCTGGTACTTAAACTTATCACAACCGAGGTGAAACAAGGTTTTTTGCTGGGTCCATTCCTTTCACCACCCTTCAATTCTTGGAGAACCAATCCCATTGGGATTGTCACGGGGAAAAACTCACTTAAACCCAGGCTGATCATTGATTTATCCGCACCACATTCCTCCACGGTCCCTAGCCTAAATTCACTGATACCATCTGAAGAGTTTTCACTACATTACGCCACTATCGACCATGCCATCGGGGCTATCATTAAAGCTGGCACAGGGGCATGGTTAAGCAAAACGGATGTAGTAAATGCCTTCAAACTACTGCCTATGCACCCTACACTTTGGCACCTTCACGGCATTAAATGGGAAGGGTTATACTATTTCTTCACTCGTCTCACTTTTGGCTCTAAGAGCAGCCCGCGTATTTTCGACACATTTGCAGAGGCTTTATGTTGGTTGTTGCTAAATGTTTACCAATGTCCCTCTGTGATTCACTATTTAGACGACTTCCTCACAATTGAGAACAACACAAGTCCACCCACAAGTTTAAAACACATGTTGGCATTATTTGAGTCACTTTCTGTTCCAGTCTCCCCACACAAGACCCTGGGGCCCGCCACCCAGATGCAATTTTAGGAATACAACTAGACACAGTACACATGCAGGCCAGCCTCCCTCAGGAGAAAATTGAGGGTATCCTGGCAAGTATTGACCACTACCTACAGCAAGGTCGTTGCACTAAGAAAGACCTACAATCATTGCTGGGATCGCTTAATTTTGCAATGAGAATCATTCCCCAGGGGAGATCATTTATTTCACATTTGCTATCACTATTTCCACAATTCACCTCAGACACATCTTACATTTCACTAGACAAACATGCGACATCCGATTTGAGCATGTGGAGGATTTTCCTCACTTCTTGGAATGGGCGTGCCATGTTTATACCATCTCACTCAGACACTTCACCCACAATATGGACAGACGCTGCAGCAAACACGGGGTTTGCAGCCATATGGGGTGACATATGGCTCGTGGGGCCATGGCCAACTGAGGTCAAATCACTCACAAAATTCACAGAGACCTCAGCTTTATTCGAATTGTACCCCATCGTGGCTGCGGCCGTTACCTGGGGCCGCCAGTGGTCCGGTCACACGGTGTGGTGCTATTCTGATAATATGGCTACTTGCCATATTGTCAATAAAGGCCGGTCTTCATCCCTGGTAATTATGAGGCTATTGAGGCGACTCACATGGATAGCAGCCACTTGTCAATTCTTTCTAACATGTATTCACGTTCCAGGGTGCACAAACATCAGTGCTGATCACTTGTCTCGATTTCGTTTTCAGGAATTCTTCACGACACTACCCACCGCCTCCAGACGGGCAACTCCAGTCCCACTTTTCACAGACATGATAATGGATTAAAAGCTTTGTTAAATCACGCACGTCACATTTCTCACATGGCACTCTCTGTAAACACTAGAAACACTTACGACAGAGCTTTTCACATATTCAAAAAATTCATCACTGAATTTCACATTCACGATATGTTCACGATAGAAACAATATTGGGTTTCACTTCTTTTTGCCACATCAACCTTAAACTATCATTTAACACTATAAAACTATACCTTACGGGAATTCAACACCACATGCTAATTCAACAACCCAACACCACGAGTTTCCTGTCCTCATATCAAATCAAGACAGTTCTTAGAGGCATTAAGAAATTAGATACACATATCCCCGAGAAACGACTACCTATTGATAACCACATATTTCATGCACTAGTAAACTTGTTAGATTCCTCTCCTTTTGAGCCCAGGACAAACACGGTAATAAAATCAGCCATATATCTTGCTTTTTATGGATTCCTCCGTCCCAACGAATTCACAACTAGGACTATCACGTCCCCTGATTACCTAAGAATTATGGACTTAGCGAAACAAAACGACCATTACCTACTCATGCTAAAACACTCAAAAACCAGTGCCATAGGTCATACCGTTACGATCCCCTTATACCCTACTCATAACAAATGGTGCCCTGTACAAAATTTTGACAATTATCTTTTATCACTCCACAAACAACCATTACAACCTTTGCTAGAACTGCACGGTAACGTTCTAACTACAGTAAAGTTTATGCTCTATGTAAGACTGCTGTTGACTAGACTCGGCTTGAACCCTAGTCAATTTTCGGGTCATTCTTTCCGAATAGGAGCAGCATCTACAGCTTCTGCTAACCACATTCCTCCGCACATCATCAAAACAATGGGACGCTGGAAATCTTCCGCTTATACTCTTTACATACCCAATCCTGTTAAAGAATTAAGACTAGCTTTCTGTGATTTATCTAAATAAAGTTTTGGTCAACGTATTACGTCTTATGATAATTTATTTTTGCCCACTTTTACAGGCCTACTCCTCTGTCGGTTTCGGCACACCACAACCGACTAATTCCAATATTGATATGTTATCATATGCTATGTTTCCATATACGGCTATATTGCCACGACCACAAATTAAAAGGCTTGGCCTGTAGTTGTGGGAGGGGCTTGGTTTCCCTTTAAAAGGGCTGCCAATCCACTCCCACATTACCGTAATGGTCTGGCGAGTCAACCCACCCACCACTCCCTCTATTATAAACACCCTCTAAGGTGGGCCCACTTTTACAGGCCTACTCCTCTGTCGGTTTCGGCACACCACAACCGACTAATTCCAATATTGATATGTTATCATATGCTATGTTTCCATATACGGCTATATTGCCACGACCACAAATATATATATATATATACACATACAGCCTGTATACAGTTTATTGATTATGTTAATGCACTTGTAGTTTATTTAAACACTGTTGTTTGTATTGCACTGTATCCTGACGAAAGTTCCTTAGAGAACTGAAACGTTGATCTTCTATGGCAGATGCCTGAATAAATAGCTAAGTTCTTTCACAATATTTTCGAAATCCTTGGAGTGCTATCATTACTTTATTTCTATTATTTGGCTGTTAAGCACCGGGCTTTTTACTATTAATCCAGGAGTGCAAGCAATTGGAACTATATATATATATATATATATATATATATATATATATATATATATATATATATATATATATATATATATATATATATATATATATATATACACACACACATACAGTTAGAATGAAATTACATGTGCATATATAATTTAAATTTTTTTTACAATTAGTTTATTTAATATTGTAATTCTATGTATATGGATTATATATATATATATATATATATATATATATATGTCACTTCATTCTAAGGGTATTTTAATATTAAAATACACTAAGTATGAAGTTAAATATATAAGATATATATATGTAGTGTGTACATAACAGGCAGGAAATGTAAGAAATGGAATTACTGGATCGGAGGTAAAGTGAGTAAATCTCGAACTTTAACATTGAATACCTCATGTATCTCTGATATATGAGGTTCAAAGTCTCTTAAGCTCAGATATAAACTCCTGATAGTTATAGGCTATGGGTCAATTGCTTTCCCATAGCATTCTGGCCCAAGCTAGGGCTTTATCTGCAAATAGTTTTATTGAAAAATCAATGCTGAAATGATGTGCAGCATCAATATGGGCACCAAAATGACGCCCAAATCAGGCATTTAACATGACAAACTCAAAAGCTTACTATGTTTACACAGATGAGGTTGCAACATTTAAGTGGCGATAAGTCCCTTAGTGTACACCAAGCATGTCAAACTCGTGGCCTGCAGCCCACAAAGACCATCTTTGCGGCCCGGCGAGCTGCTAGTACATGCTGGTGTTATAGCAGAGTAGGCACCTGCTTTCCCAACATTGCAGGTGCCTACTCTGCTAACATTTACCCGGCCGGGGAACAGGGCCGCTAGGGAGCTCAGCGTTCCAGCTCCTCACTGCTCCCTTGCGCGCGCCGACTGAAATGAAGCCGGGCGCCGGAATATGACGTGTATCTGTCTGTGTCAGTGAGTATGTGTGTCTGTCAGTGAGTATGTGTGTCTGTCAGTGAGTCTGTATGTGTGTGTGTGTCAGTCTGTCTGTATGTGTATGTCAGTGAGTGTGTGTGTCTGTCAGTGAGTATGTGTGTGTGTGTGTGTGGCCCACATAAACTTAAACCTTGTTTATGTGGCCCATGCCACACTTTTAGTTTGACATGCTTGGTGTACACATTAGAACAACTATTCCTGAACATATGATTCATTAGTTTAAAGAACCATAAAGGCAACCAGACCACGTAATCTCTAAGAAGTAGTCTGGGTGCAGTGGGCCTTTATTTTTAATCCTGCAATCTAAAACATTGACATTTAGTTGTTATGGCAATGTTATGCTGCAGGGGTAAACACACCTCTAGTGACTGTTTTCTGAGAGCCACTAGAAGCACTTCTGCATTGAGAACTTGGTTCTAAATCAAATGCTGTGCCTAGAGCAACATTTCGCCATGCATGCACACTGTCCTCACAATGTGTCCCTATGAGGAAATGTGGGATTGATGATCTCAGCCAAGGAGGCTGGTCAACTGCAGCAAGACCAGCAAGATATAAGGTAAGTAAATTGCTTATTTTAGGCAAATACATTGCTTATTTTAAGCAATTTCTAGCATTATGATTACATGTTTTGTTTTCCAAACACTAACGATGGAAGCACATAATTCCAAGGCCTAAAACTGTAATATCTTTTTTTCCTCCAAAGGAGTCAACCCTAAAAAGTGTGTTGAGTGCACTGTGGAATCTATCTGCCCACAGCACTGAAAACAAGGCATCTGTTTGCTCAGTGGATGGGTCCCTGGGTTTCTTGGTGAGCACCCTTACCTACAAGTGTCAAAGCAATTCACTGTCCATCATAGAGAGTGGTGGAGGAATCCTACGGAATATCTCCAGTTTAATTGCAACGCATGATGAATACAGGTCAGGATGCAAACATTTGGTGTCTATAAGTTATATAGTTTTCCCATCTTTCATTTCCATGACATCTCTTCTCCCTATCTGTTCACCTAGCTGCACAATATCAACCTTCTTTCATCATCCCATTGACACTCAAGCTGCAAAACCTTGATAGCGGTCAACCTTGATAGCAATAGATTTTCACTATTTATTAATCTTGTAAAACAAGCCAGCAGGCACATTACATTGGTGGTCTTCCTGTTTTACACCTTTGCACCACTTTTTATAACAGAACACTTGGATAATCCCTTCAACATGTCTATTATATCACCGCATTAATTACAGCCAGCCAGCAAAAACAGCAATAAATATGATTTGCATATTCTGAGATTATGTTGGTTTATCAAGCAAAACTATTAATATTATAAAAACAGTGCAATGCATGCAATTAATTTTGCTCACAAAATTCTAAACATAACACAGTGCTTATAAATACAAAAGGAATAGACTTCAAATGCTGAAAAGATTTTAAAAAATATATATATAAGCGATATTAAAAAAGCAGAATTATTAAATCTTTATAGATCAGTAAATTGAAAAAATTACGTATATTGGCTGATAGTGTATGTTCTCAAACAATAAACGCATGAATATATATATATATATATATATATATATATATATATATATATTGCTCAAAAAAATAAAGGGAACACAAACAACACAATGTAACTCCAAGTCAATCACACTTCTGTGAAATCAAACTGTCCACTTAGGAAGCAACACTGAGTGACAATCAATTTCACATGCTGTTGTGCAAATGGGATAGACACAACAGGTGGAAATTATAGGCAATTAGCAAGACACCCCCAATAAAGGAGTGGTTCTGCAGGTGGTGACCACAGACCACTTCTCAGTTTCTATGCTTCCTGGCTGATGTTTTGGTCACTTTTGAATGCTGGCGGTGCTCTCACTCTAGTGGTAGCATGAGACTACAACCCACAGAAGTGGCTCAGGTAGTGCAGCTCATCCAGGATGGCACATCAATGGCAGTGGGTCAGTAATGGTGTGGGGTGGCATTTCTTTGGGGGGCCGCACAGCCCTCCATGTGCTCGCCAGAGGTATCCTGACTACCATTAGGTAGTGATGCGGTTGGCCCTGGGTCCCTCCTAATGCAAGACAATGCTAGACCTCATGTGGCTGGAGTGTGTCAGCAGTTCCTGCAAGACGAAGGCATTGATGCTATGGACTGGCCCGGCCGTTCCCCAGACCTGAATCCAATTGAGCACATCTGGGACATCATGTCTCGCTCCATCCACCAACGTCACGTTGCACCACAGACTGTCCAGGAGTTGGCAGATGCTTTAGTCCAGGTCTGGGAGGAGATCCCTCAGGAGACTATCCGCCACCTCATCAGGAGCATGCAAAGGCGTTGTAGGTAGGTCATACAGGCACATGGAGGCCACACACACTACTGAGCCTCATTTTGACTTGTTTTAAGGACATTACATCAAATTTGGATCAGCCTGTAGTGTGTTTTTCCACTTTAGTTTTGAGTGTGACTCCAAATCCAGACCTCCATGGGTTGAAAAATTTGATTTCCATTCTTTAATTTTTGTGTGATTTTGTTGTCAGCACATTCAACTATGTAAAGAACAAAGTATTTCAGAATAATATTTAATTCATTCAGATCTAGGATGTGTTATTTTTGTGTTCCCTTTATTTTTTTGAGCAGTGTATATAAATAAATAAAATTTGGTCACAAACTTACTAGCACATTAAGAAAACCTTATATGCTTAACAAGTTAATTATTTTACATTTAGATTTTATTTGCATATTTATCCTTTACTATTTTAATATTTCACCTCAGCAGTGGTAGGGCTGATATAAATGCATATCCAGTGGTGGAAGGTAAACACACCAAAATACATATTACTTTGAGTACAGTGTAATTCTCCATTTTGTGTAAATATCCAGTCTTATATTTTACTAAAATTTACACCATTCCATTTCTATTTACTGTTCCCGGGAGGAGGATCTGTTGGTTATGGAACTATACCATCCTTTCTGGTCAATTTATATATAGATTTTTATTGTTGAGAATATACCACAACCTAATGGATAATATACATTACTTTTTTTTTTTTTTTATTGATCCAAAGAGACAATTTTTAGGCGCAACACTAATAATTCTACCTATTTTAATGTGAGTTATTGTTTTATACATATTGCTCTTTAATTATAACACATTTCTTCTTATCTTTTAGGCAAATACTCCGTGATCACAACTGCCTTCAGACTTTGTTGCATCATCTCAAGTCACACAGCTTGACCATAGTCAGCAATGCATGTGGAACCTTATGGAATCTTTCTGCTCGTTGTCCACAAGACCAGGAACTACTTTGGGATTTGGGAGGTGTCAGCATGCTGCGCAATCTCATTCACTCAAAGCACAAAATGATTGCAATGGGTAGTGCAGCAGCTCTAAGAAATTTGCTTGCACATCGACCCATAAAATATAAAGATGCAGCTGTCATTTCACCAGGATCTTGTATGCCTTCTCTCTACATGAGAAAGCAAAAAGCACTGGAAGCTGAGCTAGATGCCAAACACTTGGCCGAAACCTTTGACTCCATTGACAAACAAGGATTAAAATCTCAGCCAATGAAGGGCCCATTACGGCATATTGAGAGCTTGGTAAAGGATTATGCTTCAGACTCTGGATGCTTTGATGATGATGAGATTCCAAATACATCTATCAGTGCAGAAACTGGCAACTCCTCTGTACTTTCCATGTATCTAAACTCCTCCTTCAATCAAGGGCAACCAGTAGCACGGGCTGGGTCCATGAAGAGAGGTCCAGAAACTGAGAAAGCAGACATCAGTAAACATGAATTCAAGAAGCCTGAGGATGAGGTTTCTGCAGTGGCTGAAAAACTCGTCAACAAGATGACTTGCACAGTAGCTAAGATAGATAGACTTGTAGAAGACATTTCCACCATGCACACATCCTCAGATGACAGCTTTAGTTTAAGTTCTGAAGACCACTGTGCTGACTGGCCTTACGGTTCAGATGAGCTTCACGAGGCCAGAGCACAGTCATGTTCTCCTTGCAGACTCTCTGACAAAAGTGGAATAATGAGAAGAAATAATTTAAGCAGAGCTCAAGCACTTTTACGGCTGAAAACGGCCTACACCAGTCTCTCTAATGATAGCCTAAACAGTGGAAGCACAAGTGATGGGTACTGCCCAAGGGAGCACATGAAGCCTTGCAGCAGGGCTGCCATTATTGATTATAAAGAAGAGCTAAATAGATATCAAAAACGCCCTAGTCGTCTGGATCTAAAGAATGTGTTGGTTATCAAGCCAGAGAAAAATGATCTTGCTGAGAATCAACTGAAAGAAGACCAGCTCAAAGATGAATCTATTGGGATACATGACACAATGAAGAAGACCTTAACTTATTCTTGCTTGAAAAACACTGAGGGGATTGTACACAAAGATGATCAACCAGTAAATGAATCTAAAGACAAAATTACATCAGAGTCTTTGGTGCATACCATAAAATTGTCCCCCTCTTATAAGCACATCTCTGGTATTGACACGTTTTCAAAGAAAGCTGTAGCATTCCCTGGGAATATATTTCATCATGTTCTATCTGGTAGAAAAAAGGCATGGCTAGACTCACCTCAAACACCTGACACATTCGAAGAAACTCCTGAAAAGACTTCTGTTCACTCCTCCTCAGTAGGTGATCAAGAATCACTACAAAAATATGAAGTAGAGGGAACTCCAATATGCTTCTCTCGATGTAGCTCCCTGTCATCTCTGTCCTCTGGTGACAACCTCTTAGATGGACAAAGTCGCAGTGAGAATGAGATGGACAGTGATTCTTCCTTGGAAATTTTAGAAGTAGATGAAGGCAACAGCCATGGAGGGACAAAACAATGGAGAAAGGAAGATTCAGATACAATTAGAGACATTTCACCTAGTGTCTCCCAGCCTATTTCTATTCCAAAGCCAAAATCTGAGAAAAGCTTCATCAGAGACATTTCACCTTCTAGGAATGAGGATATGACCCCATCCAGCTCTTCAGAGAACTATGTTCAAGAGACACCTTTGGTAATGAGCCGCTGTAGCTCTGTGAGCTCCCTTGGAAGCTTTGAAGATCATTCCTTTGCCAGTTCAATCCAAAGTGACCCATGTAGTGAAATGATAGGAGGAGCAGTAAGCCCTAGTGACCTGCCAGATAGCCCTGGACAAACCATGCCACCAAGCAGGAGCAAAACACCAAATTATGAGTCTAGTTGCCACTTAGAAAAAGAGGCCAATCAATTCAACATTCAGTGGGAAAACAATGTCAAAAAGTTCATGGAAATAACAGATTTTAAGGAGAGGTTCCAAATTCCAAAAGACATTGACTCCATGATTTACTTTACAGTAGAGAAGCCTACGGAAAATTTTTCATGTGCATCTAGTCTTAGTGCACTACCTTTGCATGAACATTACATTCAAAAGGATGTAGAACTTAAACTTATCCCTCCTTTCCCTGAAAAAAACTGTCTGAACTTTGTTGCACATGAGAAAAGTATAGAAAATAGGGATGACAGACTGCTAGGGATGATTAAAAAATCTGAATTGGAGCTTGTATCAGATGATGACATTGATATTCTAAAAGAGTGTATTAGCTCAGCTATGCCTTCAAGACTACGAAAAGTAAAAACATCTGTTCTCCCTGGACATATAATAAACTCCCAGGCCAAAAAGTCTGTACAGCTCCCAGTTTACATGTTAGTTCCAGCTCACTCACAACATTCAGTTTCTAAGACGTTTTGTTCCAAAACATACTTGCCCAAGGATGACTCCTCTTTCACTGACTCAGGTGAAGGGACCCCAGTAAACTTCTCAAGTGCTGCCTCGCTGAGTGATGAAACGCTTCAATATTCAATAAAAGAAAAACAGGACCTGAAAGAGAGGCCAAAGAGTCGGATGGAGAGAAGAGACTATGGACCTATTTTAAATTGTCCCCAACAGACAGAAAAAAGAAGGATATACTCATTGGAAAATGTAGCAGCCACAGACGAGAATAAAATAAACACCATCTATGCAAGTCCCACTAAGATTATTAACAGAGGCAATATACCTATGAACCAAGCTTACTCAGTGAAAGCACATCAAACAACTAACACATTAAGCAGCCTTGAAGATCAAAATAAAGTCACTAAGGCAAACAATAAAAAAGTAACTAATTCTGCTGCTCATCCAACAGGGCTTGACATAAGTCACAGTGACTATGGAAATTTGGCTTTCCAGTCATTTTGCCACACAACACCAACTGAAGAAGCCGTTTATTGTTTCTATGAAGAGAATGCAGACACATTTAAATCAAGTAAAGACTCTATCAAGAGGAAGATAGAGCAATCTAGATCTTCACGAAAAAAAATACAGAACTCATCAACAACCAAGAGAGGGACCAGAGGCACTCATCCTGTCAGGAAATACAGCCCTCCTACTACAACTAAATTCCAAAATATGATAGAAGATGAACCTATTCCTTGCTACTCACTCAGTTCATCTATGAGTTCTCTCAGTGACTTGGAAGCTGTTTGTGTCCAAGCAAAGGCAAACAGACATTTGTCTAGATCACAAGGCAGATCTGCTAGCAGTCAAATAAACAGGGATTCCTCTGTTAGTCATGCCTCAGAAGAAGAGATAGCCACAAACTTGGTGCTTCCCAGAAGGAGAAGACCTTCAACACGCAAAAGGAAGCAGAAGCTCAGGAACTCTGAGACTAAATCTGAAGCTCAATGTAATTCTGCTGGGGAAAAGATACACAATGGCAGTGATTTATCTGATTTGGATAGTGTGGACTGGGAAGCTATCAAAGAAGGTGCTAATTCAATTGTTAGCTGGATACACCAAGCTGCAGCCTCTATATCCAGGGGCTCATCAGCCATTTCCAGGGGGGCCTCTTCTGATTCCCTCATGTCTAGCCGTTCAGCATCATCTCGGCAGCCTTTACAAGGTCACCATAAACAAGTTAGGGACACAGCTTCACACTCAAGAGTGCAGGACCCAAGTCAAGTACCTGTGGTGACTGGCCATGAAGGAGGTAGACTTGATAGGGGCAGGAAAGTCCTTAATCTAAACCAAAAGCAAGCCCCAAATATTCCTATGGTTATCCGCGGGAATACTGTGATTTACAAGCCTACCCAGGAGAAAGAATGTTACAATAATCAATCATCTAGCCAGATGCAACCTGTTCAGGAAGTGACAAAGGCTCCAACTGCTGTGCGTTCTCGGAGCCATCATCGCCTTGGAAAATCTTCAGATCTTGAAATGGAACTGACTTTACCCAAAAGAAGTGCAACTCCCCCAGCTCGATCGAGTAATGCTCCTTCATCTAGCTCCTCAAGAAATTCTACTCCATCGCGCAAAGCACAGGTCCCAGTAACTCCACCGTCACCAAAGTCCAAGGCTGCAAGGAACTCTCAAGCTACTCCTGGTAATAAAACACAGAAGTCTCCTGTGAGGATACCCTATATGAAGAAGCCAAGTCCACGTGGCACACCTGGGCCATCTCCACTAGCTGTGGAATCTGCCATCCCACGGCAGAGTCCAATCAAAAGACCTGCTTTTCAAGGTAGCCAATTTAAACAGGTGAGAAACAGGGAGTCTGAGAAATCTGGAATACTCCGTCAACTAACCTTCATTAAAGAATCATCTGTAGGCATGAGACGTCAGTACTCAGACTTATCAATGACCCAGCACCAACAACGTGCAACTCCACGAAACAACGCAGCTTTGCCTGCTGTTTTTCTTTGTTCCTCCCGCTGTGAGGAACTCAAAGTACACAAATCTCCTAAATCCACAGGATCTCCATCTCCAAGTCGACCAGCAAGAAGGACAAATTCTGAGAGCCCATCCCGGCTTCCTATTAGAAATATGCCACCTGCACCAGAACCTTTCAAAAGACATTCTTCTTCTCCCCACATCAACCTCCCAGGGCCACGTGGAGAAAAAACAGTACACCACATCATGAAATCTGAAGATACAAGAGTTCCAAGACTTGACAGTCCATCAAGCCTAAGAAAAGCAACTTGGAGAAGGATTCGTGATGAAGATATCCCTCATATCCTGCGGAGCACTCTACCTGCCTGTGCTTTGCCATTAACTGAAGAGTCCACTGAGCCCCAAAGAAAAACAAGTGATGCTGTAGTTCAGACAGAAGACTTCTCCACTGCAAAAACCAACTCTAGCACATCACCCACATTGGAGAGCAATCCTATGAGAGACAGAAGTAGGCCTGGCATAGCCACCTCTGCTTTACCAGAGTTGGGTAAATCTGCACTTACTGTTGTAAATTTGCCCACCAGTAGACATAGCTCTCCCAGTCGAGCTGCTAGGGTCACTCCATTTAACTATGTTCCAAGCCCCATCTTGACTGTTACAGATGAAGCGGCAAACAAGATTAACGCTGAGTAATAAGATTAACTCTGCGTATTAAAACTTACAGGACTGGTTTGTTCCTTCATTGAAGGAAAGTCATTAATCAGAAATCTAGAATGGATCCAAACAAGTTCACTTACCTCACACACACAACACCTGTCATTCTTGAGGTACCACTCTGTCACTTAACAAAAGTGGTTGAATCAGAGACTTTTCACACTAATACTATTGGCACTTTATGGATACGGACTACTGACAAGTGTGGAAAAAAAACAAAACAAAAAAAAACAATCTGCTTACATTCTAATAATAGAGGATAAATGGCATCTGGTCATAAAAACATTTTGAAGGAGGGTTTTTATGAGGTTAATTCAGGAAGCCATCTGCTCTCAAATGCAACTTTGTATTGCAGCTCTGGTTTTTGAACAGAACAATAACTCACATTTAAATAACTGCAAACCAATAACAATGTGGCAAGTTTTCATCAGAGCATAAAATGATGTTGAGAATATCTCACAGACTTTAATTTGCCAATTGTACACAATTGGAACAAGAAACTCTTTAAAAATTGTAAAGCAAGCCTTAATTAGAGTATAAGCTGCATGTATTCTACACATTTTGTGTATCTTAGTGTAACCATGGCACAGCTTACAGATGAAAAGGTGCACATAGGGATCTAAGCCTACGATGCAATGGAGAAATGCTTCAACAACCCTTATTCTTGAATTGCCAAATCAACATTAAATTTAGGATTAACAGCTTCTAGCCCGAGATTTCAGGCTTTAAGAATATCAAGCTTTGCCCATTTTCTAAACACTCTCTGCTCCACTTGAAGTAGTCATCTATTTTTTTTTCTGTTATGCAGTTATGATTATATGTTCCTATTGCCAAGCACATCTAACAATTGATTTCAAAAAGGAAAATATGTTTAAAGTAATTAAATATATGAAGTTCTCAGGAACATAGGTCTGTAACATTCAATTATGTTTTGCTCAAATGACCACAGGAGACTTTACAATCTCTCATACAGTATCAATATCCTCATTTCTAACCTTGTGGCATTATCTAGAAACATGAGATGTGAAATAGGCCACTTATTTTGAAAATATGAATTTATGGTGTTTATTATTCTCTATTGGTTCTGCTATCACTCAGATGTGTGGATGAGAAGTATCCTAAAAGTGGACTAGATAATTTTGTTCCTTAGGTTAGAGACTTTTGCGACATCAGATAGTTTCCATTAGCACAGTACAGAAACATTGCATACATTTTTCAAAATGTAACCATGTTTGTTTTACCTAAAGGTTAAAATACCAGTTAACTTAATTGTATGTATGAAATGTAAAGATATTGAATAAAATTCATCCTTTACCAAATTTTGCTTTTTTTCCCCCCCTTCTCCTTTAGAATATGTACAACTGAAGTTCTTGTCATGGTTGTAAATTATATAACATCATATTGCTTTTATAGTGTGTTCTTTTTTTTGTAATGCTTTTTTTCCACCTTTGTTGATAGATGACTCTTATTTTAAAGGTCATTAAAAGAAAAACTTACTAAATATATTGATTGACATTCCTTAAATGGAATTTCACACAAGCATAACTGTACGTAATTGTAGAGGTGACGCCTATACATTAACCCCTTAAGGACCACTACTGGAATAAAATGGAATCATGACATGTCACACGTCATGTGTCCTTAAGGGGTTAAGTCCAACAGAATTACAAATTGAAAAAGAAAAAAAACACTGACATTTTTTCATTGACCTTTAGAAGCACCACTATTACATCTTACAAAGTGGAATAATTAATTTTCATGTTATATCAGGGAACAGCTGTGCTTTCCTATGGGGAGGGCCTAATGTGTCGCACATGCACATTAACACCTAACATCAGAAGATCAGAACCAGCGCCGTGGGACATTAGCACTTGAATCGGGTAAGCGAATAAAGGGTTTAACCCTTTATGTGGTGGGGGGCATGAGGGAGGGGGTACCAGAGTGCACTATAGTGTTAGGATTCTATGATGTATTCCTAACATCATAGAATCCCTTTAACCCCTTAAGGACGGAGCCAAATGTACACATTGTGAACAAAACTAAATGTAAACAAAACCTGGCATTTGCGCTACATGTCTGTCCAACCGTAATACACCTCTTTCATAGTAAATGCACCCACCCTTATTATATATCATTTTATTCAGGGGAAACAGGGCTTTCATTTAATATCAAATATTTAGCTATGAAACATAATTTAATATGAAAAAAATGGGAGAAAATAAGATTTTTTTTTATTTTTTTAGTTCTACATGGCATTTTAACGGTCAGTGTCATAATACTGTTTGCTTTTACTGCAATAAAATACACATATTTATATTCAGTAAAGTCTCACGTGTAAGACAGTACCCCCTATGTACAGGTTTTATGGCGTTTTTGGAAGTTACAGGGTCAAATATAGCACGTTACATTTGAAATTGAAATTTGCCAGATTGGTTACGTTGCCTTTGAGACTGTATAGTAGCCCAGGAATGAAATTTACACCCACAATGGCATACCATTTGAAATAGTAGACAACCCAAGGTATTGCAAATGGGGTATGTCCAGTCTTTTTTAGTAGCCATTTGGTCACAAACACTGGCCAAAGTTAGCGTTAGTATTTGTTTGTGTGTGAAAATGCAAAAAATGCCAATTTTGGCCAGTGTTTGTGACTAAGTGGCTACTAAAAAAGACTGGACATACCCCGTTTGCAATACCTTGGGTTGTCTACTATTGCAAATGGTATGCCATCATAGGGGTAATTTTCATTCTTGGGCTACCATAGGGTCTCAAAGGCAACGTAACCAATCTGGCGAATTTTAATGTGAAAAAATGAAACGCAAGCCTTATATTTGACGCTGTAACTTTTGAAAACACCATAAAACCTGTACATGAGGGGTACTGTTGTACTCAGGAGACTTAGCTGAACACAAATATTTGTGTTTCAAAACAGTAAAAAGTATTGCAGCAATAATATCATCCGTGTAAGTGCTGTTTGTGCGTGAAAATGCAAAAAACTTTACTTTTACTGGCGATATCATCGTTGTAATACATTTTACTGTTTTGAAACACTAATATTTGTGTTCAGCGAAGTCTCCTGAGTAGAACAGTACCCCCCATGTACAGGTTTTATGGTGTCTCAGAAAGTTATAGGGTTAAATATAGTGCTAGCAAATTAAATTCCCTTTACTTTCGGCATGGGTTGTCAGGCAGGTCCTGCTAATTGTAATTAATTAAGATACCTAATTATGTAAAAATATTACATAAATATATATGTATAATTAATATATGTATATATATACGTATGTGTATATATATGTATATATCTATATAATTTTTTAAAATATTTTTATTTATATATAGGTATATATATAGTGATATATACGTATATATTTATGTATATAGATATATATATTATTTCGTTCTACGTGTATTTTGATATATATATATATATATTAATTTCACAAAACAGTTAGAACGAAATAACACACATCTATATATTTTTAATTATTTATTTTTAATTATTTTTTTAATTTTATTTTTTAACGTATTTACATTTTTATTTTTTTTATATTATATATAAATATATATGTAACAATAATTATATATATATTTAATCAGTATCAGTCTACGTGTAATTTGATATTAATATATATATATAATTATATATATATTAATAGTAAAATACACCTAGATGGTGTACGTGTGTGTATGTATATGTGTATATATATACTTAGATCATATATATATAATATATATATATATGATCTAAGTATATATTATTTTTATTTTACACCAATAAATGTAATTTTAATTTTATTTCCAGCCAGCAGGGGGACCACCTGTCATTACAGGCAGCCCCCCTGCTGGCAATGCAGGAGGCAGCCTACCCGGCCATGTGATTGTGGACCCCACTCTCACATGGCCGGGGAGCACCGGAGGAGAAGGATCTGCCGCGGGGGGGCTCCCTGGGAGTCCCCCCCACCGCGATCGCCGGCGTGGGACCGCCGGCGACCGGGTAAGTTAACAAAAAACGGAGGGCGTACAATTACGCCCGGCGGCGTTTAGAGCCGCCTATTAGAGGGCGTAATTGTACGTCCTCCGGATTTAAGGGGTTAAGCACACTAACAAGTGAATAACATTGATTACATTATAACAATGCCACCTGTGAAGGGATGGAGACATATTAGGCAACAAGTGAGCAGTCAGTCCTTGAATTTCATGTGTTGGAAACAAAAATGGGCAAACGTGGGCAAAAGATCTTCAGTACTAGAACCATTTGATCTTTCATCAGATAAATGGCATAATCCACATAGTACTTCATAAATATGAACTAATAAAATATTACATATTAGCCTCATTTGTTATAAGTATTATACAGAAACTTTGTGTGACTAAGTGATCCAACAATCACAGGGTGGTGTTTCTCGCAGCTTTTTGCTCCCTCTCTCTTAGATTCATCTACTTTTTTAAATTTCCTTTGATTTGTCTGTTCCCTCATCTTTATGGCCCCAATGGGTTTTCTACACAATCCTTAGCTACCAACTGACTATCCCTATTGCTATGCTGGCCCTACTACTATAGCACACTTTTTCTGCTGAAAGAGAGTGTGGGCTATCACCAAAATACTGCTGAAGGTCAGTGTCACCAAAGCACTACATGTTTTGATTTGCAACCGCTTTATTTTTGGACTAATGATCTGTGCACTTTATACTGCATAAACTGCAGTTTCTGGAATTAAAGGGGTTCCATAGACTTAAATATATCATGACACAGTGTAATATGTCATATGTTGTTCATCTGAGGTTGTGTTTACCTAATTTTAAGGCATGCTTCAGAAAAGATGATTGTTATCATGCCTTGATATGGAAAACCATATAATTCAAAGAGGGTGTACTTTCTTTTTCTCATGACTGTATATGGTGCTTTAGGAAATATTAGCAATTTGTCATTGGTACAACAGTGCTCAAAGCCCTTTTCATTGTGACAGTGCAGTAACAGGGAGTCTGGTATGTGCGCAGGAAGAGCTGCATCTTTCCAGATATCTGCTCCACTACCCAAACACAAGTGACTATAACAGCCATTGCTGCAACATATCAAACGGTGGCCTTGAATTAAAAAGTTGTTTAAACAATCCAGTACTGTTAGAAAAACTTTACACAATATTTCTCTACAGAAGTCACCATTAAAATCTAAGGGGATTTCTGTAGATAAATCATTTATAAAGTTTTTTTTAACAGTATTAAATCACCCTCCACAACATTGGCCTCCGTGACACTGTACTTTCCTGGTTTTCATCTTATCTTTCTGAACGCTCATTTAGTGTCTCTTTCTCTGGTGCCACCTCCTGTCTCAGTTGGTGTTCCCCAGGGCTCTGTTCTTGGTCCTTTATACTCCATCTACACGGTCTCTCAGTTACCTTATTAACTCCTTTGGATTTCATTACCATCTGACGATGCTCAGGTTTACCTCTCCTGCACCCCTGGAACGTGTCACAAACTGCCTTTCTTCCATCTCTAACTGGATGTCTGTTTTCTAAAATTCATCTTTTTAAGACTGAACTCATCTTTTCTTCGTCATACAGTCCCCAGCAAGTCAATTACTCAAGCTCACTACCTCGGTGTTACTTTTGATCTTACCTTTTCACCTCACATCCAGTCTGTCTCCAAATCCTGTAGCTTAAAAATATTGCCTGCATTCTCCCTTTTCTAACTCAAGATACAACTAAGGCACTTGTTCATGCACTCATCACTTCCTGACTTGACTATTTCAGCTCACTACTCATCTTCCTTCCAAACACTAGCATTGCCCCTCTTCAAAAAGATATGGAAGGGCTGCGCCAAATAAGGGTAGATAGTCCAGCAAAGTATTGCTAGGGTGCCAATAGATGGTCTAGGATTCTTGATAGAGTTCCTCTGTGGATGCGTCTGGTGTAGACCGTTCCGTATATGTAAATACAAGAGAGGTAGAGGCGACTAATGGTATAGTATGAAAGCATTGCCCCTCTTCAGTCTGTAATGAATGCTGCAGCCTGATTGACCACTATTCCGACACCTCACTTCTTTGCCAATCACTACAATGTCTTCCTGTACACTTCAGGATCAAATTCAAATGGATATCACTAACCTACAGATTCTTCATTAACTCCACTTCTTCTTTCCTCAACAAATATACCCATTTTCATTCCCTTACATCTGCAAATGACCTTCTTCTGATATTTGCTCGTACCCACATTGCTAACTTATCTACAGAATTTTTCAAGCCATATTTCTTGATAATTCATTAGCCAGTACACCGTGCTCTATCCTAGCCTCCAGTCCTTCAAGAAGTCACTGACTGTAATGCTCTTGGGAGAAAATTTATTTGGACCTCAACTGCAGATGAAATACATTTGATACCGCCACTTAAGTAAGAAGTAAGAAGCTTGATCCAAGGATTAATCTGACTGCCATTCTGGGGTCAAGAAGGAATTTTTTTTCCTAGCTTGTTGCAAAATTGTGCTTCAAACTGGGTTTTTTTGCCTTCTTTTGGATCAACAGCAAAAAACAAATGTGAGGTAGGCTGAACTTGATGGACGCTAGTCTCTTTTCAGCTATGTAACTATGTAACTATGTAACTATGAGAGCACATCAAACAAATGAAATTGACAGAGATGATTGAGCACCTGAGAGCAGGTGCAGCTTCCTTTTAACTCAGGAAGGGATGACATCACAAGCATATGGGGCCTGATCGCTAAATACTGATCTGGCTGGAATTAAATATGGAGGAATTCCCAAACAACATGGGGGAATCCTGACACTGACAACACACATCTTCAGGAAAGCTTACTGTGACGAACTGAACCTCATCACGGGTTCTTGGAGGGGCCTGCTGGTCAGCCTCTTGACTCAGGACTATGGTCCCTGCAATAGACCATGGCTAATATACTTTAAATGGCTCCGTTCATGTGATTTATGTACCTTTGTACTCCAGAAAAAGATGTTAGCTCTAATTCCCTGGAACTGTTTAGGACATAGGACCATGTGCACAGTTGGTCAAAATTATGACTTCCAAGGAAATCCTGAACCTCTAAACCGATCTGGGTGATTTTTGGATATGTTGGTCCACCAGATCGGGGCTATCAGGGGATGTGTTTCCATGTGTATTTGGGGTACTTTCGGGATGTTGTTGAAATGTATGTTTTCTGTGCCTGGAGATAAATGAGTTAAGTATAGTTCCTGACTGAATTATCTCACAGGCACAAGGGAGGAATTATCATGTTTTGTGTGAGAGTGTCCTGGACCTGAGAGCCAATGTAATTACAGTGTGTACTTTGACATAGTTCCCTCTCAGGTCCAGTGGGGAATGCCCCTGATATATTTCACGGTAAACCCCTTGCATGGGGACTTGCATATAAACTGTCCAGTTGGCCTGAATAAATTAATTCCTGATGTACTCTTCATCTAGTCTAGGCTGATGTTTCGGTATACGTCTGATTGCTTGGAGAGTTTACTTGGATTCTGCAGTTTCTTCTGGAGAACTTTTGAAACAACACCCGAAGTGCAAGCTATAAATCACTTAGCTTAAACAGTTCGGGAGGAACCGAAAGCGTTTCTCTAATTTTTAACTTGCTTTGTCTCCATAGCCTGAATCACTTTCTCCTGCCACTGTTTGGTTCTTCCACCATGCCACTTTTATTAGTTGATTTCAACATGGGCATCTAATCCATTAAGCCCTACCCTCTCTGACATGCTCTTGTGTTTCTTTACCCATTCTTCATAAATCTGTTATATTCTGTATGGTAATTACTTGTTGTCAAATATCCACATTTTATAAATGTAACGCACTGCGAAATATGAATATACATATCTAATAATAATAATAATAATAATAATAATAATTTGAAAAGTTTATTAAGTCAATGCCTATATCAAAAGATCACACAAGTCACAAATGTTCTCTTTCTATTGTTACTAAAATTAGGACTATCTCTGCACTATAGCTTGGATAATATACAATTTCCTTGCATCTTGGAATAGGCAAACACGTTAATTACAAAGTAAAGCATCCTGGTAGAATGAAGTCATGTTCACCTATTAGAACCCTGTTGTACCACGTTCACCTATTTGAACCTTAGAGAAATCACGGAAACACCTGCTAAGGAACCTGAAGTAAATATATAAGAAAAAGTTTCCTCATCAAAAACAGGAAGTGAAAGATTTTGTTAGAAGAAACAAAGATATATTTTCTGTAACAACAGGTAGGACTTATATCATTAAGCATTATAATACAGAACCAGGAAAGATATGTTTTAAACCCTACAGAATCCCAGAGAGAGCCTAGGAGGGCAGAGATTAAAAATATGTTGAGTAGTCTCAACATAGTAGTAGTAGTAGTTGTTGAGTGGTGTAGTCCCATTGCGTTGGTGCCAAAACCTGAAGGTTCACTGAGGATTTGCAATTCTCACTGGAGATTAAATGCGGTTTCAAAATGTGATGCCAATGCAACGCCTAGACTAGATGAGCTCAAATAGAGATTGGATATAAGAAGACCAAAGGCTATTGACACGTGTACATTATTGACCAAGCAAAAGGAAAAACAAAACAAAATACTTTCTCAACTTCAGATGGCCTGTTCAAATATAAGTTATTGCCGTTACAAGGAGCCCAGCTACCTTTTAAAGGTTGATGGACTTAATTCTTAGGCCACATAACCATTATGCTGTAGCATACCTAGATGATGTAGTTATTCATAGCGCTAACTGAGACTTACATCTCCCTTAAGTTAAGGCAGTCCTAGAGTCTGACAGCTAAACCCTCAAAATGTACTTCGGGCTGAGGGAGTGAAATATCTATCCATTGAAAGGGGACAGATCAAGCCTCAGACAGTCCCTTTCTTGATCTTACCAAAGCAAAAGCACCTGTGATGGTTGCTAGAGGCTGAACAAGCCTTTGTAATGTTGAAAGAGAATCTCTTTACACAACCAATCTTAGTGACCCCTGACTTTTCAAGAGAATTTATTGTTCAGTCACATCTGAGATTGGTTTGGGAACAGTGCCCTCACATGAGTATCATAATATGAACACCTTGCATTAGAGACTCAGATATTATCCAACATAATTACATTATTATTAAGTAGGTGAGCACTTGGGAAATAGTAATCACAATATAGTGTCATTTGAAATAAACTCAAAAAAACAAAAGCACATGGGGTATACTAAAACATATAATTTTTAAAAGGCCAATTTCAATAAGTTAAGGGAAGCTTTACAATATATTGACTGGCATAAACTCTTTAGTGAAAAGAACACTGAGGATAAATGGATCATCTTCCAACAAATATTAGAAAGGTACATTTCTCAGTATGTACCATTGGGAAATAAATATAAAAGAAACAAATTAAAACCAATGTGGCTTAGTAGAGAAGTAAAACAAGAGATTAAAAATAAGAAAAGAGCATTTAAAGCATTTAAATCGGACAAATCGGATGCATCTTAGAAAAGATATAAGGAAGCAAATAATGCGTGTAAAAAGGCAATTAGACTTGCTAAACTTCAAAATGAAAAAAAATGATAGCTGAAGAGAGCAAAACCAACCCCAAAGCATTTTTAAAGTACAGAAATTCCAAAAAACCAAAAATGAAAGTGTAGGTACACTAAAAACTGAAAAGAGGGTGTTAGTTAATGAAGACCAGGAAAAGGCAGGAATTTTAAATAACTATTTCTCCTCCGTATATATTTGTAGCGTTACTTACCTTAACCGGGGGCCGGTCGCAGTCCTCTCTTCGAGCCGCGCGCGGCTCATCCGACTGCTTCAGATGGAAGGCGGGCAGTGACCGCGTGAAGCGGTCACGTGTCCCGCCTGAAACTAAGAGCGCGCCGCGAGTCTCGGGCGCGCTCTTAAAGAGACAGTGGGAGCCTAATTGCCAAAAGGCTCCCATTGGCTCCTGTCATACCACACTCCCTATACAATTACCTATAGGGGTGTGGAAGTGACAGGAGCCAATCACTTTGGTTTAAAAGCTATTTAACTTACCTTTTTCCCTTAGCTCGTTGCCCTATCGTGGTTTCTGTTTCAGTTCCCTTTAGCGCTTGTGGTGTTCAGTTGTGTTTTCTCGTATTGACTTTGGCTTCGTATTCTGACTTCGTTTTCGCTTTATCCTTATCTGTACTGTTTGCCGGCTTGCTGTTTTCCGTGTACCAGACCCCGGCTTGTCCTAGTTTACGCTGTCTCTCTGTGCCCTTGACCTCGGTTTGTTCCTGGCTCTGTCTCCTCTCATATACGTCGAGTCCGGCCATTCTAAGGTCCGGTAGGCGTATCTCTCCTCTGTATTTGCCTCTGTTTAGCTGGATCCTGCGTGTAGGGGTATATTCTCGTTACATTACGATAGGGCCATGGACCCCGCAGATTTAGCTCAACAGATGGCGTCCCATGAGGCAAGATTTGTAGAGCAGGATCACCGTATGGATCAGATAGCTCAGGCTCTCCAGACGCTCCTAGCTAGAACCGTTCCAGCAACCACACCTAACCCTCCTACGCCCCTTCTCCCTGAAGTATCTACTTTGCCTAATACTTCGGCCCATTTAACACCTCCTCCTAGGTATGGAGGGGACTCTAAGACTTGCAGAGGGTTTATTAATCAAATTGAATTCCACTTCGAAATGTATCCACGTTCATTTCCCACAGAGAGGTCTAAGGTTGGGTTCTTTATGCACCAACTTACCGATAAGGCACTTGAGTGGGCAAATCCTATTTGGGAAGCTAATGGACCTATGGTACATGATTTCAACAGTTTTCTTACGGCTTTTCGTAGAACTTTTGACACAATGAAAAGGTCAAAGAATGCCGCGAGAGCATTAATGAGAATTAAACAGGGTTCTAGGTCTGTGGCTGATTATGCTATTCAGTTTCGCACTCTTGCTTCGCAGGTAGATTGGACCAACAATGGGTTAACTACTGCCTTTATGGAAGGTTTGTCAGATACGATATTGGATGAGGTAGCAGCTAAGGAGCTTCCTATTGCCTTAGAGGACCTTATCGATTACCTCATTGATATAGATAATAGAATTCGTGACAGGCTCTATACCAAGAACAGGAATAGACGTTTTGTTACACCCATTAACCCCAGAGTTAATATACCAGAGAGTGTTAAAGTGTCTGAGGAGGAACCTATGCAATTAGGGGTTGCCAAACTCTCTGATACTGAGAAATTACATAGGAGAAGGGAGGGACTCTGCCTATACTGTGGTAGGAGAGACCATATGGTAAAGGAATGTCCTTTACTCCCGGAAAACTCTCGCACCTAAGACCTTATAGGGGACTAAGTCTCCTAAATTGCCTCCTAACCGCTTGCTTCTCCCGGTTTCTTTATATATGGGAGAGATTTGTATAGTTGACAACATATATGCTCTGGTTGACTCTGGGGCAGCTGAAAATTTTATAGACTCTGGCTTTATAAAGAGAAACAACATTCCCATCAGAGAGAAGGAGATACCCTTGGCCGTTGAGGCCATAGATGGTAGACCATTAAGTTCTCCAGTTGTTACTCATGAGACTGTACCATTACACATGTACACAGGGGTTTTACACTATGAAACCATTCGATTCCAGGTCATCACCTCTCCCTCTTCACAGTTAGTATTAGGGTATCCATGGTTACGTGCTCACAATCCCATTTTTGACTGGGAGACAGGGCAAATAAAATCATGGAGTGAGGCCTGCCACGAGTCTTGTACGTTGGAAGTCACACCTTTGAATTCTATTGAGGTACCTACCAGTCCTCCTTTGTCTACGGTTATACCGCCTCAGTATTTATCTCTAAAGACTGTTTTCGATAAAAGGGAGGCTGAGAAATTACCGCCTCACAAACCCTATGATTGCGCTATTGACTTGTTGCCTGGCACTATACCTCCAAAGGGCAGGGTGTACCCCTTATCGGTTCAAGAAAACCGTGTCATGGAGGAGTATATTAAGGAATCACTAGAAAAGGGGTTTATTAGGAGATCCTCTTCTCCAGCTGGAGCAGGGTTCTTCTTTGTATCGAAGAAAGAAGGTGATTTAAGACCGTGTATAGATTATAGAGGTCTAAACAAAATCACTATCAAAAATGCATACCCTATACCTTTAATTACAGAATTGTTTGACAGGCTGAAACATGCCACTGTGTTCACTAAATTAGACCTTAGGAGTGCATACAATTTGATACGTATAAAGGAAAATCACGAATGGAAGACTGCATTCAACACTAGATCCGGTCATTACGAATATACTGTTATGCCATTTGGGCTTTGCAATGCCCCAGCAGTATTCCAAGAATTTATTAATGATGTCTTAAGAGATTTTATTCACACATTTGTTATCGTATACTTGGACGACATTTTAATATATTCTACAGATATACACACTCATCACAGACATGTTACGACAGTTTTGAAGACCCTTCTTGCTAATGGTCTTTATTGCAAGCTAGAAAAATGTCTGTTTGACCAAACCGAAGTCCAGTTCTTGGGGTATTTGATTTCAGCTAAAGGTTTTCGTATGGATCCCCAGAAGCTTGCTGCTGTAATAGAATGGCCTCTACCGCAAGGTCTGAAAGCTATTCAGCGTTTTCTTGGGTTCTCCAATTATTATAGACGTTTTATCAAAGGTTTCTCGTCCATTGTAGCACCTATTACCCGTATGACTAAAAAGGATGGCAATACTCGTGTTTGGTCTACCGAGGCACTTCAGGCTTTTGAATTTCTTAAAACTACGTTCGCCTCTGCACCTATTTTACAGCATCCTGTCCCCTCACTGCCCTATATTCTTGAAGTTGATGCTTCGGATATTGGGGTAGGTGCTGTCTTATCCCAAAGAGAGTCGCCTGAAAAGCCATTGCATCCATGCGGCTTCTTTTCTAAACAAATGTCCAAAGCAGAGAAAAATTATGATGTGGGTAATCGCGAACTCCTTGCTATTATTTTAGCACTTAAAGAGTGGAGACATTTGTTAGAAGGAACTAAGGATCCTATCCTCATTTTTACGGATCACAAGAACCTATCCTACCTTAGCGAAGCCAAAAGATTGTCTTCCAGGCAGGCTAGGTGGTCACTATTTTTGTCCCGTTTCAATTTTATTATCACCTATAGGCCAGGTGATCGCAACACTAAAGCAGACGCTCTGTCCAGACAGTTCGAAACTACTGACAAACAGGAGATTGATGTTACTCCTGTCATTCCCCCAGACAGGATAATAGCTACTACTATTTTGTCTATTTCCTCGTCCCTCTTGCAGGCCATACAAGCGAAACAAAGCATGGCACCTAGCGAGAGGCCTAATGATAAACTGTTCGTTGATGTTCCCGAGAGACGGGATATTATGTCATTATATCATGATACTAAGACTGCTGGACATCCTGGTATTTCCAAAACGGTGTCAGCTGTTTCTCGGTATTTTTGGTGGGATTCCTTACGAAAGGATGTCACTGACTATATAAGTGCTTGTACTACTTGTGCCTGTATGAAATCCTCCCGTAGAGTTCCTTGTGGGCTGTTGCATCCGTTACCCGTTCCCGAGAGACCTTGGTCTAACCTGTCCATGGATTTTATTGTTGAATTACCCCCTTCAAATGGTAACACAGTAATCCTGATGATAGTGGATCGGTTCTCCAAAATGGCTCACTTCGTGTCTCTTCACAAGTTGCCCACATCCAAGGAACTGGCTCATATCTTCGCTAGAGAAGTATTTCGATTACATGGGATTCCCGTATCTATTGTATCCGATAGGGGTAGCCAATTTATTTCCAGGTTCTGGAGGGCCTTTTGTTCAGAAATGGGTATTTCTCTCTCATTTTCTTCCGCTTATCATCCCCAGTCTAATGGGGCTGCTGAACGTGCCAACCAGTCTCTGGAGCAATACCTCCGTTGTTTTGTGTCTCACCATCAGGACAATTGGTCTGACCTGCTTCCTTGGGCTGAATTTGCTCGGAATAACGCCACTCATGATTCTTCCGGCAAGAGCCCTTTTTACGTTGTCTATGGCCAGCATCCCGTTGTTCTTCCGGCTGCATTCTCCTCACAGGGCATGCCAGTTCTGGATGAGCATTTGGCTGGTTTGCGTAATACTTGGGAGCAGGTTCAGCGTTCTTTGGTGGACTCTGCTACTCGCCAGAAGGCTCAGGCTGACAAGCATCGCAGAGCAGCTCCGTCCTATGTTGTGGGGGACAGGGTTTTGCTTTCCACGCGGAATATTCGTCTCCGGGTGCCTTCTATGAAATTGGCTCCCCGCTTCATTGGACCTTATCGTATTATACATAAGGTTAATCCTGTTTCTTATGCCTTAGGCCTGCCTAAGAATCTACGTATTCCTAATGTTTTTCACACCTCATTGTTGAAACCTTTCGTACGCAACCGCTATACCCGGCATACTCCTCCTCCCCCTCCTATCTCGGTGGAGGGTCATGAGGAGTTTGAAGTGTCTGCTGTTCTTGACTCTCGTTTCCTTAGGGGTCGACTTCAGTACTTGGTACATTGGAAGGGTTATGGGCCTGAGGAGCACAGTTGGATTTCGGCTGATGCTGTCCATGCTCCCCGTCTTGTGCGCTCTTTCCATTCTCGTTTTCCTGCCAGGCCTGGTCCTACCCGCCCGGGGGGCGTGTCCTCAGGGGGGGGTACTGTAGCGTTACTTACCTTAACCGGGGGCCGGTCGCGGTCCTCTCTTCAAGCCGCGCGCGGTCCTGCGGCTGCACGAGCCGCGCGCGGCTCATCCGACTGCTTTAGATGGAAGGCGGGCAGTGACCGCGTGAAGCGGTCACGTGTCCCGCCTGAAACTAAGAGCGCGCCGCGAGTCTCGGGCGTGCTCTTAAAGAGACAGTGGGAGCCTAATTGCCAAAAGGCTCCCATTGGCTCCTGTCATACCACACTCCCTATACAATTACCTATGGGGGGTGTGGAAGTGACAGGAGCCAATCACTTTCGTTTAAAAGCTATTTAAACTTACCTTTTTCCCTTAGCTCGTTGCCCTATCGTGGTTTCTGTTTCAGTTCCCTTTAGCGCTTGTGGTGTTCAGTTGTGTTTTCTCGTATTGACTTTGGCTTCGTATTCTGACTTCGTTTTCGCTTTATCCTTATCTGTACTGTTTGCCGGCTTGCTGTTTTCCGTGTACCAGACCCCGGCTTGTCCTAGTTTACGCTGTCTCTCTGTGCCCTTGACCTCGGTTTGTTCCTGGCTCTGTCTCCTCTCATATACGTCGAGTCCGGCCATTCTAAGGTCCAGTAGACGTATCTCTCCTCTGTATTTGCCTCTGTTTAGCTGGATCCTGCGTGTAGGGGTATATTCTCGTTACAATATTAAGGAAGGACCCATGGCAATAGATCTGCAAATAATTGCTACTAACAACTTGCAGAATAATTGTAATTGGTTAACACAAGACACTCTGCTGCAGCAACTAAAGAAAGTTAATATAAACAAAGCTCCAGGGCCTGACGGTATCCATCCACGTGTACTTAAGGAACTATGTGTAGAAATAAGTGAACCTCTGTTTTTAATCTTTTCTTTCAGGAAGTGTTCCGGAGGATTGGAGGAAGGCAGATGTGGTTCCTATATTCAAAAAGGGTTCAAAATCCTTGCCTGGAAGTTATAGACCTGTGAGCTTAACTTCTGTGGCTGGTAAAATATTTGAAAGGTTATTAAGGGATAATATTAAAGAATTACTTGAGAAGAACATGGTTATCAGCAAAAATCAGCACGGTTTTATGAAGCACAGGTCATGTCAAACTAACTTGATTGCGTTATATGAAGAAGTAAGTAGAAGTATAGATCAGGGTGTTGCCATGGATATGATCTATTTGGTTTTTGCCAAGGCATTTGATACAGTTCCACACAATAGATTAGTGTTCAAACTCAAGGAAATCGGTCTAGATGAAAATGCTTGTTCTTGGGTAGAACACTGAATTAAAAACAGAATACAAAGAGTTGTCATTAATGGTAAATTTTCAAGCTGGACAGAGGTGGAAAGTGGTGTCCCTCAGGGGTCTGTTCTGGGACCCCTTCTATTTAACATGTTTATAAATGATCTTGAAGACAGCATTGAAAGTCATGTTTCAGTGTTTGCAGATGACACAAAACTTTGTAAAATAATACAATGTGAGCAAGATATTACTTTGCTGCAGAGGGATTTAGATAGACTGAGGGACTGGGCACTCAAATGGCAGATGAAATTTAAGGTTGAAAAATGCAAAGTTATGCACTTCGGCGTAAAGAATACACAAGCAACGTATACCCTTAATGGAAGCGAATTAGGGATAACAACACACGAAAAGGACTTGGGAATTGTTATAGACAACAAACTATGGAACAATGTGCAATGTCAATCAGCAGTGGCCAAGGCCAGCAAGGTATTGTCATGCATGAAAAAGGGCATTCATTCTCGGGACGAGAATATAATTTTGCCTCTTTATAAATCACTGGTAAGACCCCATATTGAATATGCTGTGCAATTTTGGGCACCTGTTCTAAAGAAGGATATTATGGCACTAGAAAAAGTGCAGAGGCGGGCTACAAAATTAATAAAAGGAATGGAACATATCGGCTATGAAGAAAGGTTAACAAATTTAAACCTATTTAGTTTAGAAAAACGTCGCCTGAGAGGGGATATGATAACATTATACAAATATATTCGGGGCCAATACAAACCATTGTGTGGAAATCTATTCACAAACCGGACTTTACATAGGACACGAGGCCATGCGTTTAGACTGGAAGAAAGAAGATTTCGTCTAAGGCAAAGGAAAGGTTTTTTTTTTTACTGTAAGAACAATCAGGATGTGGAATTCTCTGCCTGAAGAAGTGGTTTTATCAGAGTCCATACAGATGTTCAAACAGCTACTTGCAAAAATAGAATATTCAAGGATATAATATTTCAATGTAGGGTGTTACGGTACCTCCAGTACTGAAATGTACAAACCGCCGTTTAGCGAGTATTCCCTGTTCGCAATAATGTGGTCGGGTAGCGAGTATAATAAAACCATGCGAACCGCCAGTCAGGGAACACTCCAAACTCCCGAACGGTACCCGTACGGCTAATTCCCTTCACGAGCTGCAAATCCACGAACGGCAATTAGTAACCGAACGACCATATCTCCCAAGCGGCAAATAATCCAAATAAACAGTCTCTCGCCGCTGGTATCCAAATCCCCCCCAATAACGAGACCAAGCTCCGCTTTGAGGGTAAAACACGAACTCATTTACTGTGGGCTACCTGCCCGGTATTTATGCAGGTCTCCCACTTGGTGGACACTCCCCTAGGGGACCAAATGGGAGACTGAAATCACAGAGGGACATGGGGACATTTTGGACATACATCCCCACAATATTCCCAGCATGCATCACAGTTCCCTCCCCTCTGCTCGAGGGATAATTGGGAAGTAACTCAATTATCTCCCCGAGCAGAGGCAATCGCCATTTTAAACACAAGTCACAAAAACACATGAAAATCCATAACTTCATAACTGCCGAACATATTACATTCGTATTGCATATCCCCAGATAGCCTGGATCTGAGGGCACATTATTGAAGAATAGCGCTCAGATCCCATTCGCACAGTTCAATCGCCATGGAGTCAAAGTCTCTTTCAGTTCGTCGGTATGCGATTGACTCCATGGGACGGCTATCTGGGTTAAGTCCATTCGTGTGGTTGAATCTCCCGAACGGCTGGCATTCGTATGCTTTTGTTGATTGAGAAGGGGAGGTCGACGGCTTCAGCGGTGTTCGGCTGAAAAAGTGTCCGTTTTCCGATCCATGAAATAATCGAACACCGCTGGTCGTTCGCATGGACAAAATGGCCGCCGCCTCGTGGTCGACATACGAACGACGACCACCCGGCATTCGGTTTTAATTGAGAAGTGTCTGTGGTTAACCGCAACGTTCTAATTGGGATCAATAGGTTAACCAGCAGCACACTTCTCTTCTGGGTGGCCATCCGTTCGGTAGTTCCGTTCGACAAAACCGACATTCCCTTGAATAAAGCATACGAATGGGGAAATTCATGTAACCGGCAAAACAGGCGAACACAGCATTTATAATCCAGACAGATGGGTCTGTCACACGGCTCCCCCCTTGTGGAACACTCCGGCAGACCCGGCTTGACCCTTTGGCAGGTCAACTTGGGGATGACCGGACTGGGAAGAAGTAGGGACGTCTGTTTGCCGGGACAACCCATCCGCGTTCCCATTCTGCTTACCGGGTCGGTAGCTGATGGTGAAGTTGTAAGGCTGTAGTGCCAAACTCCACCTCAGCAGTCTGCCATTGTCTCCTGAGACCCGGTTAAGCCAGACAAGGGGGTTATGGTCCGTAATAAGGGAGAATTCTTGTCCGTATAAATATGGGCTCAGTTTCTTCAGTGCCCAGACCAGGGCTAAACACTCTTTCCCCACTGCCGCATAACTTACTTCCCGGGGTAGTAACTTTCTGCTTAAGTATGCGACAGGGTGCTCTCCTCCATCTTCCCCGACCTGGCTTAGCACAGCCCCCAGTCCATACATGGAAGCATCTGTATGTACAAGAAAACGTTTGTTAGGGACTGGGGCAGCCAGGACAGGGGCATTCACAAGAGCCTGCTTAAGTGCTTGAAACGCGGCTTCACAAGCTGGAGACCACAGGACCTGCTTAGGCAAATTCTTCTTAGTCAGGTCAGTCAAGGGCTTAGCAACCGTACTGTAGTCAGGGACAAAACGTCGGTAATACCCTGCCGTCCCCAAGAAGGCCAGCACTTGGGTCTTGGTGATAGGTGTGGGCCAGTTAGCTACAGCCTCTACCTTGGCTGGCTCCGGTCTCTGGCTCCCACAGCCTACTCTGTGACCCAAGTACTGTACTTCTGCCATGCCTAGATGGCACTTGTCTGGCTTCAAGGTCAGGCCTGCGGCCCGAATCTTGTCCAGCACCACCCCCACGTGTACTAAATGGTCTTCCCAGGACTCACTGTAGACCGCAATGTCATCCAGGTATGCACATGCAAAATCCTGGAAGCCATCGAGGAGCCTATCCACCATACGCTGGAACGTAGCCGGAGCATTCTTCATCCCAAATGGCATAACCTTAAATTGGTACAGGCCAAATGGGGTGACGAATGCCGACTTAGGGATAGCATCCTCGGCCAGGGGGATCTGCCAATAACCTTTACACAGGTCAATGGTGGTCAAGTAGCGCCCCCTGGCAATGCGGTCTAATAACTCGTCTACCCGGGGCATAGGGTAGGCGTCAGTGATGGTCCGCTCGTTGAGCCGCCTGTAGTCCACACAGAACCGGGTGGTCCCATCTTTCTTAGGCACCAGAACTACAGGCGAGGCCCAAGGACTGTCTGAGTGTTCGATAACCCCCAGCCTGGTCATCTCCTGTATCTCCGTCCGCATTCCTTCTCGGACTGCTTCAGGGATACGGTATGGGGGTTGTCGTAGGGGGTTCTGTCCGGGTGTCTCGACCTTGTGTACAGCTAGGGTAGTGTACCCGGGTTCTTGGGAGAACGTCGCCTGCTTCTCCCACAGTAACTGTCTCGCCTGTACCTTCTCTGCCGGGTTTAGCCGGTCCCCTAGCTGTACAAGACTAGTAAGGTCTGTCTGGGGGTCTCTCTCTAGCAAGTCAGGTAACGGTAAGTTCTCGGGGTCGTCAGTAGCTGGGGCACATACCGCCGCAACATCCTCTGGTCGTTCCTGATACTCCTTCAGCATGTTCACATGGAAGGATCGCTGAATCCTTTCATCTGAACAGCTGGCTATAAGGTAGGTAGTATCACACACCTGAGCTAACACTTTATATGGGCCCTGCCAAGATGCTTGCATCTTGTCTGTCTTCACAGGCTTGAGTACCAGAACCTTCTGCCCAACCTGGAAGACCCGCTGTCGGGCACCCCGATCGTACCACCGTTTCTGTCTCCCCTGGGCCGCCTGGAGATTCTCCCTGACCATCAGGGATAGTTTCTCCATGCGGTCCCGGAGTTCCAGGACATATGGTACTATGGGAGTCCCTTCTTGCTCTGTCTCCCCCTCCCAGTGTCCTCTAATGAGATCTAGGGGTCCACGGACCCTTCTCCCATAGAGTAACTCAAAGGGGGAGAACCCAGTAGATTCCTGGGGCACCTCTCTGTATGCAAATAGCAGATGAGGCAGGAATCGCTCCCAATCTCTGCAAGTGTCAGTAAAGGTCCTCAACATCTGTTTGAGGGTGCCATTAAATCGCTCGCAGAGACCGTTAGTCTGTGGGTGATAAGGTGAGCTAAGCAGAGGTTTAATACCGCACACCTTCCACAGCTGCTGGGTAAGCACAGCGGTGAACTGGGTTCCCTGATCGGAGAGGATCTCCTGAGGGAACCCGACCCTAGTGAAGATTTTAACCAGGGCATCAGCAACCGTCTCTGCCTCTATATTAGACAGCGCTACTGCCTCTGGATAACGTGTGGCATAGTCCACCACGGTGAGAATATACTTCTTACCTGATGGGCTAGCCCTGGCCAGTGGACCCACAATGTCAACGGCTATGCGGGAAAAGGGTTCTCCAATGATAGGCATCGACTGAAGCCTAGCTTTTGGGTGATCCCCCCGCTTACCTACCCGTTGACAAGTGTCACACGTGCTACAGTAAACCCGCACATCTCGGTTAAAATTGGGCCAGAAGAAATTTTGTGTGATCCTATGAGCTGTGCGGCGGGAACCTAGATGGCCTGCTAATGGCACATCATGCCCAATCCGCAGAATCTCCTGCCGGTATTTTGCAGGCACCACTAGCTGTCGATTCTGCGGAGGGGTACTCGGCTTCTGGGACGGTTTCGGGATCCTGTACAATCTATCCCCCACCCACTCGTAGTGCTCCCCATCTACTCCTTCTCCCCCAGAATCGGCCCTGGCCCTGTACTTGGCTAGCGTCGGGTCTTCCCTGGTTTCCCTCCCGTACATCTCTGGGGTATCCCAGCCTAAAGGGGCCTGGTCTAAGGTACAAGTCGGGGGAGAGAGTCTTACCTGGGTCTCAGCAGCAGGTGGGCCGGTCTCGGCGGCACGGGTCTGGGCACGGGTCGTGACAGCATCCACTTCAGCGGGACCCATGGGAGCGAAGGCTGAAACAAGGGGCGCCAAGTCATTGCCAAGGAGGACATCCGCGGGTAAGTCCTTCATGACCCCCACATTCACATGTCTGGCGCCCACTCCCCAATCCAAATGTACCCGGGCAACGGGCAGACGAAACACGGCACCCCCGGCCACTCGCACTGCGACCGTGTCCCCTGTATGTTGGGCTTCGGATACCAGGTGCTTCTGGAGCAAGGTCATGGTTGCCCCGGTATCCCGTAGACCACTGACCTCCTTCCCGTTGACTTTTACACACTGTCGGTGGTGCTGCCTGTTATCCCGGTGGGCAGCCTGAACGGGGTCTGCCTCATGCAGGATGCCCCAGCACTCTTCTTCCTCTACACAGCGGCTGGGGTGGGAGGTCGTGGATTGCCGCCGGCTGGTCTCCTCCAGGACTGGTTCTGGTTGGCGCTGTTCATCGGACACTCGGGTCGCTTGTGCCCTAGTTGCTTGCACAGGTAGAACCGAATGGGTTGGGCATACTCCTGTGAATTGAACCGAGGTGGCTGTTGGTACGGTGCAGATGGAGGAGGTGCTGCTGGGCGATGCATTGGAGGCTGGTATAGGTTGGCTGCTGGTGGGGCTGCTGGTCTGTACTCCACTCTGGCGGGAGCCTTGTTGATGAGACTGTCCAGTTTGCGGGCGTCAGTATACTCATCCGCCAGGCGGGCGGCTTCGTGCAGAGTGGAGGGTTTACGGTCCCTTACCCACTCCCTGACCCCGGCTGGCAATTTATCGAAACAATGTTCCAAAAGAAACATCTGCAGCACCTCTTCTCCGGACACAGCCTGGCACCCCGCCATCCAGTGGGCGGCTGTGCGATGCACCTTACATGCCCATTCCACGTATGAGTCCCCAGAGGTCTTGACAGTGTCTCGGAACCTCCTCCGGTACGCCTCAGGTGTAACGGCATACCGGGAGAGTAAAGCTTCCCTGACGGCCACATAATCCCCAATCTCCTCATCAGGAATGGCCCGAAAAGCCTCGCTGGCCCGGCCTGATAACTTGCCGGACAATATAGTAACCCATTCTTCCAGGGGTACCTTGTGTAGGGCACATTGCCGCTCGAAATCAGCAAGGTACCCATCAATCTCTCCTTCTGTTTCACTGAAGGCTTTAAACGCAGTAAACGGTACCTTTTTCCTATCTCCCGGGTTTGCTGTGACTGGGGCTGCTGCAGCACCGCTTTGGCGAAGCAGGTTGGCCTCCACAGCTGCCATGACCCGGTCAATGGTCTCTGTAGTCGGGTTGGGACCATAATGTGCCAGCCTGATTCTTACCGCCCGGTCAAAGCTTGCCTCCTCGGGGGTTCTGTCAGCTGTGCTGGGTCCATTGGTTCCCTCTGCCGCTGGTACTCCATCCATTTCCAGCAATAACGCAATAATATCCCTCTTCCTGGGGTTACTGGCTTGTCCCCCTCTTTGCTCCAATAAATCCTTTAGGGTAGCCCTCCTCAGGTTTTGGTATTGTAATTCCATTTAGTCCTGGTTGTAGTGGTCTCTTTGGGCGTTGAGGATCATCCCGTCGCTTGCCACCAGTTGTTACGGTACCTCCAGTACTGAAATGTACAAACCGCCGTTTAGCGAGTATTCCCTGTTCGCAATAATGTGGTCGGGTAGCGGGTATAATAAAACCATGCGAACCGCCAGTCAGGGAACACTCCAAACTCCCGAACGGTACCTGTACGGCTAATTCCCTTCACGAGCTGCAAATCCACGAACGGCAATTAGTAACCGAACGACAATATCTCCCAAGCGGCAAATAATCCAAATAAACAGTCTCTCGCCGCTGGTATCCAAATCCCCCCCAATAACGAGACCAAGCTCCGCTTTGAGGGTAAAACACGAACTCATTTACTGTGGGCTACCTGCCCGGTATTTATGCAGGTCTCCCACTTGGTGGACACTCCCCTAGGGGACCAAATGGGAGACTGAAATCACAGAGGGACATGGGGACATTTTGGACATACATCCCCACAATATTCCCAGCATGCATCACAGTTCCCTCCCCTCTGCTCGAGGGATAATTGGGAAGTAACTCAATTATCTCCCCGAGCAGAGGCAATCGCCATTTTAAACACAAGTCACAAAACACATGAAAATCCATAACTTCATAACTGCCGAACATATTACATTCGTATTGCATATCCCCAGATAGCCTGGATCTGAGGGCACATTATTGAAGAATAGCGCTCAGATCCCATTCGCACAGTTCAATCGCCATGGAGTCAAAGTCTCTTTCAGTTCGTCGGTATGCGATTGACTCCATGGGACGGCTATCTGGGTTAAGTCCATTCGTGTGGTTGAATCTCCCGAACGGCTGGCATTCGTATACTTTTGTCGATTGAGAAGGGGAGGTCGACGGCTTCAGCGGTGTTCGGCTGAAAAAGTGTCCGTTTTCAGATCCATGAAATAATCGTCGAACACCGCTGGTCGTTCGCATGGACAAAATGGCCGCCGCCTCGTGGTCGACATACGAACGACGACCACCCGGCATTCGGTTTTAATTGAGAAGTGTCTGTGGTTAACCGCAACGTTCTAATTAGGATCAATAGGTTAACCAGCAGCACACTTCTCTTCTGGGTGGCCATCCGTTCGGTAGTTCCGTTCGACAAAAACCGACATTCCCTTGAATAAAGCATACGAATGGGGAAATTCATGTAACCGGCAAAACAGGCGAACACAGCATTTATAATCCAGACAGATGGGTCTGTCACATAGGGTAATAACTGCTTGATCCAAGGATAAATCTGACTGCCATTCTGGGGTCAAGAAGGAATTTTTTTCCTAGCTTGTTGCAAAATTGTCCTTCAAACTGGGTTTTTTTGCCTACTTTTGGATCAACAGCAAAAAACAAATGTGAGGAAGGCTGAACTTGATGGACGCAAGTCTCTTTTCAGCTATGTAACTATGTAACTCTCATGTCCAGGACATGTACAACAATCACCCCAAAACATACAGTTATCCACAAGACACCCCCTTAAGTCCTATATCCCCGGAGAGCATGGATCTGAGCGCCCAACATATCCAAAAAGCACTCAGATCCCACGAACTCAGCCAAAACCCATGGGTCTAACTGTAATGGTCTCTGCATTATGTTCGAGCTTAGGTTGATGATTTGAACTCAATAAGCCTGTACTGAGGGGCATTTCCACCACATAGGTGCCTTGTTCCCCACAACTGTGCCAGCATAGATCTGTAGAGGTGATCTGCATGCGGAATTGTTTTATTGGTGTGGTGTACCACGTGAAAAGAATTTTAAATGACTGCTCCTGGAGGGTGACACAAATGGATGATCGGGCTGTGGCCTCCCAAATGTCCTGCCAGTCGGAGCCTTCTAGTATCGGAGCTCCCCCCACTCTTTGGCCTCCCCGCTAAGGTGAGAGTATAGTAATGAGATAAGTCCCTTGGGGTGTTTTTCCTGGTAGCAAATATTCTCAAACCAGGTAACTGGGATGGTGGCCATCTCTCTGACTTCTTTGGAGCTAGCAAAGTCTCGTAACTGGAGGTAGCAGAAGAAGTCCCTGGTTGTTAGGGGGGATTGTAGCCTGAGATGATCGTATGTGACTACTTGGCCATTTTTGTATAGGTGGCAATATCTCTGGAGACCTGCTCTCTCCAGGCCGCCAAAGTCACCTGCTGTCATTCCTGGTGGGAAGGATCGGTTCCTAAGTACGGGGGACATTGGGGAGGGGAACCTGGGGAGTATTTGGTTGTTATTTGATCCCAGATTCTAGCTCAACCCATCGTCGGGTGTCTGGTGCGGAGTGCCAGTATGCTATTTGCGCTGTCTGCGCTGCCAGGTAGTATAGGTACATGTTCGGTAGCCCCAGTCCCCCTCTGTCCTTGAGTCGATACAGGAGTTTCCTGGCTATTCTGGGTCGTTTCTTTTGCCAAATGAACATGTCAATCGCTTTTTGGAGCGTGAATAGGTTCTCTTAACCGGTGTGGGCAGGGCCTGGAACATGAACAGCAATCTGGGGAGGATGTTCATTTTAACTGAGTGGAGTCTACCTAGCCATGAGATGGGTTTGTCTGTCCACTGCTCCAGGTCCCTCAGGAGTGTGTGAATCAATGGGTAGCAGTTGTTAGTCTCATGCAGGTGTTTGTGCTGCGCTGTGAGTTTAACCCCTAGATAGGGTATGTTGTCTGCAGTGGTGGGTAGGCGATGTCTGTCAAATATTAGTGCTCTGTCTCGGGCCGGGAGGTGAAATGTTAGTGCCATGGATTTAGTAAGGTTCACCCTATAGCCCGACAGGGCTCCGTACGTGTCCAAGAGGCTCGTCAAGTGGTCCATGGAGGTCAGGGGGTCTGTGAGAGTCAGCAGCACGTCGTCTGCATATGCTGATACTTTGAAGGTTTTCCTTGCTACACTAATTCCCTGTATGTGTGGGTGTTGGCGTATGGCTTGTAGTAGCGGCTCTAGGGAAATGGCGAATAGCAGCGGAGATAATGGGCAACCCTGGCGTGTTCTATTATAAAGGGGGAAGGGGGTCTTAGTGGCCCCTGCAATTAGGGTTTGGGCTCTCAGGTTGGTATATAGAGCGCATGTGGCCTGGATGTAGGCTCCTGGGAAGCCCAACTCTTCCAGCAGGCTAAACAAGTATAGCCATTGCACCCTGTCAAAAGCCTTCTCCGCATCCTATCGGATTTCTGCATGTACCATGTTAGCACCACCCCCCTTTGTGTGTTTTCATATAATTGTCTACCGGGGATGAACCCCACCTGGTCCGGGTGGATTAAGCGTGTGAGCATTGGTGCCAACTTGGCCGCCAGGATTTTGGCATTGTGGGGATATTTATGGGATAATAATAGTAACAGTGAGAATTGCCCACTACCGTATATACTCGAGTATAAGCCGACCCGAATATAAGCCGAGGCCCCTAATTTTACCCAAAAAAACTGGGAAAACTTATTGACTCAAGTATAAGACTAGGGTGGGAAATGCAGCAGCTACTGGTAAATTTCTAAATAAAATTAGATTCTAAAAAAATTATATTAATTGAATATTTATTTACAGTGTGTGTATATGATGAATGCAGTGTGTATGAGTGCGCAGTGTGTGTATGAGTGCGCAGTGTGTGTATAAATGCAGTGTGTATATGAGTGCAGTGTGTGTGTATGAATGCAGTGTGTGTGTATGAATGCAGTGTATGTGTGTATGAGTGCAGTGTATGTGTATGAGTGCAGTGTGTGTGTGTGTGATGCAGTGTGTGTTTGTGTTGCAGAGCTTTGGTGGGGGGTGGGCATTTTTATAAAAAAAAATTAATTTTTTTGGTTATATTATTTTTTATTATTATTTATATTTATATATTATTAATTGATATTATTTAAAAAAAATTGTTATATTATTTTTTTATTATTATTTTTATTATTTATATATTCTTTTTTTTAATTATTTTGTTATATTATTTTTTTATTATTATTTATATTATTATTTATATGTATATATTATTATTTTGTTATATTATTTTTATTATTATTAATATATTATTATATTTATATATTTTTTTGTCCCCCCTCCCTGCTTGATACATGGCAGGGAGGGGGGCTCTCCTTCCCTGGTGGTCCAGTGGCATTGGCAGTTCAGTGGGGGGAGGAGGGGGCTGGCAGAGCTGTTACTTACCTCTCCTGCAGCTCCTGTCAGCTCTCTCCTCCTCCGCGCCGGTCCGTGCAGCTCTTCTCTCAGCTCACACTGTAAGTCTCGCGAGAGCCGCACTATGACCCCGCGGCTCTCGCGAGACTTACACTGGGAGCTGACCGGACCGGCGCGGAGGAGGAGGGAGCTGACAGGAGCTGCAGGAGAGGTAAGTAACAGCTCTGCCAGCCCCCAGTCTGTATTATGGCAATATAAATTGCCATAATACAGACATTGACTCGAGTATAAGCCGAGTTGGGGTTTTTCAGCACAAAAAATGTGCTGAAAAACTCGGCTTATACTCGAGTATATACGGTAATTCAATTCTCAGATCCCAAAGAACGTTTATCGTAAGTGAGAAGTATTTCATATAATAATATCACAATTTTGTTATAAAAATCGATTTTATTTTATAATAACAAATTAATTAATAATAATAATAATATGTAACATGCGTGACAATAATCAATGAATATCCAGTATAAAATGGTATGCAATACAAAGTAATGGCTATACACATTTCAATGGCTAAACAGCATTTTCTGTCAAGTCTTCTGATTTATGAGGTATCTTTAACACAGACTGAAAGTGAAACTTTTCACAGCGAAGGGCCATAAAACCCTGGCTAACAGTTAGAATAACCCTTTCAATGCTGGCTAGATCTCCTAGGTAGTTAAGATCTATTCTTATGTAATTTTAAATAAAATAACATTTAAACCAGTTCATTAGTCATTTCCTGGAACCATCCAATAAGAGAATCTACCATGATTATATAAGCAGATTTTAATTTGTCTAAAAGATATCTATCTTATATTAGAGCAAATCAATACACCTGGATAAAAACAACGGTATGCTACCACGTGATATCACATCAATATATAATTATTCTTAATTCCACCTGCAGAATGGAATGTTTATAACTATATATTCTTTAGTTAACTAAAATTTATTAATATGGAAATCTGACCGTGCTTTATCCTAGTCATATATCATACTTATTTGGATGTCTGTCTGCATTGAGTTATGGTGAAAGGTGGTGTTGGTTAGGAAGTCAGTAAAATTCTAAGTGTTAGAGTTTTAAGAGTAGAGTGTTAGTCTCAGATGTTGTCCGAGTTGGAGTCCCCCAAACTTCCAATTCCTCTCTCCTCTTTTTCCTTCTCCTTTGCATCCGCATACCTCTATCTTCCCTTTGTCTTAACTTTTAAAGGGCCAGACTCTCTGTACGTCATCAGTTGATAACCCAATAGAAGCACTAGAGGTGTGGTTATCTTCCAGATCGCAATTTAGGTATTTGATCTATAGAGGGCAGTCTTGTCCCACTAAACATACCTATCCAGGAAAGAGTTAACTTTTCCTGGTGGCTATTTTGACGTCATTTTGGCCTATCTTGATAGTGCCATAACTTAAAATTTCAAAGGGTTTTCTCTTAGTTTTGTCCAGACTTAGTGTCTGCAATTCCTGCTATAATTTCTGATATGGCAGATCATGAACTAAGTTTAACCTTTTCCATACACTGGTACCTTACATATCTAGAAGGTAAAATAAAATTATTTAATCTTCTCTGTCACAAATGTCTGGGTTTAGAATTGATTATATTCCATTAGCATTTTAGACAGTTTATCCAACCCCCTTTCTGCTTATCATTTGGTTTGTTTATAATATGCATTCCTTTAGCTCTGGCAAAGTGGTTAGTTTTACAGATAGAAATCTTGTGTCTTTTTGTTAACTTGAAAATAACAAAATGGAGTCTGGTCTGTTCAGAGTGACTCAGAATATACACTTTTAATTTCTATCATAGCACAAAATGTCTGCCGATATAAATACCCTGACAGCATATATTTTAAGGTCCGAGTTGATCAGGGAGATGGGCCTGTAATTTGCTGCAAGTCTTTCCCGGGTTTCGGGATGAGCTTGATGTTGGCTAGTGCCATGTCGGCATCTAACACACCGCCTGTCCTAAAGTGGTTATATAAAGAGGTGAGTTGGGGGGCCAGTTCCGCTTTGAATTTCTTGTAATACCCTATCTCGTAGCCGTCGGGGCCTGGGGCTTTGTTCCCTTTCAAGACCGCTATGGCAGTTTCTACTTCTAATTGGGAGATTGGTTCTTGTAAGTTTGTGGGGTCATCATCTGTTATCTCAGGAAGTTTTATGCTGGCAAGAAAGGTACGTAGTGAGGAACGTATTTGTTCCGGCAGGCTTTGTAGGTGTTGGGACTGACTGTAGAGGTTCGAGTAGAACTCCGTGAATAACGTTTATGTCTTGGGGAATCTTTACTAGTTCCTGGGTGTGTGCGCGTATTTTTGTGATGGGTTTGTGGTCCCCGCGGGGGTGCAGTGCTTTGGCTAACAGGGAGTCCATTTTGTTGGACTTTTCGTAGAACAGTCACCTAGATCTCTGGATGGAGTGTGCGACCCCCTCAAGCAGGATCCCCCTGATTGAATGTCTTAGAGCGGTGAGTACAGCTAATTTTTCGGCTGTGGGATTTTGTTTGTGCTGTTCTGCTTTTCTCAGGGCATCCTGAAATTCTATTAGAGCTCGGGTGTTGCATTTATTTTTATGCGTTGCCGCTTTTATGAAGTGTCCTCTCATGACCGCTTTGTGGGCCGCCCATAGCGCTATTGAGTCTACCTCTGGTGTGGTGTTTTGTGTGAAATATTCTATAATGAGAGTGCGCGTGTCCTCACATATTGTGTCGCTGTTTAGTAAGCTTATGTTAAGGTGCCAGGTCCATGTCGCGGAGTATTTGAGTTTGTCTAACGTAATTGATATATCCGCGTGGTCTGACCAAGTGATGCTGCCTATGTCGGTATGCATGAGTTTGGACATCCCTACACCGTTTAGGAATATTCTCGAGTATGTGCCGTGGGGTGCTGAGTAAAACGTGTAGTCACGTGTGTCTGGGTGCTGGAGCCTCCAGGCATCCAGGAGCTGTATGTTGGTAAGGAATGTATGCAGTAGTTTATCCTGTGCACCTCTGGATTATGTTTATGTAGTGGTTTAGGTGAAATGCTGGAGCCTCAGTTAGGTTGCCAGTCGGTGTCCACCTGTGCTGGTTCGAGTATCACAGAGGGTGGGTCAGTAGACGTCGCCAGCTCTGAGGAAACGTGAGGTGTGTCGGTGATGGTGCAGCCTGTGTGACTGCGGGGATGTATGTGCTATATTGTTGGTGTGTGGCGTGCATGTGTCGGTGGGCAAGCAGGCACTTGCATTTGTCGTGTTCGATTGGAGCTGGGGGAGATCATAACTTCAGTTGTTGCGTTATGGGGTGAGGTGTAGAGGAAGGGTAGAGGCTAGGTTCCAGGGCGGAGATGTCATAGTTACCCAAAATTAGAACAGGAATATTTTTTTTTTTAGCGGGTGCAGCTTTGCTTAGTTAGCCTGTGTCACTACATTCAACATACAACAATACTTCATACACAAATTGTGAACTTATGAGCATACGACCTGGTCCATGGAAGTCTCTCGTGCATCTCGTTATGACTTGGAGGAGCGGCATGTAGTTCAATGTCTCAGTATCAGGCCCAGCTCGACTTTCTTGTATGTCCAGAACAGTGGCACTGTCTGCGAGTTACCCTTCGCTGTTGTGTCTCTCTGAGGGCGTCTAAACGGTCTGACAGGTCTTGGACACGGAGGCCTACCTCCCGGATTTCAACTACCAGTCCCTCCATCTTTCGCTGGAATGAAGTTTCAAATTTCTCCAGCATTGCAGTGAGGTCTGTCTTGGAGGGCAAATTTCTGAGCAGGTCCTTAATGTCTTGGTCCGCAGATGCTGCTGATGTCTCGGAGGCAGCAGGGCTGGGTGGAGTGGAGAGGTGTTCTCCCTCCATCGGCGCCATATTTGCTTTGCCATGTTCCGCCATAATCTTTAAAGAATTTCGAAACGGAGCCAGGTTTCTCAGCGGGTGCTTTCTCGCTGCTTGTGTGGGCGCTCTGTGGTTTTTTGGGGTTCCCCATTTTCGTTGGTACTTGTGTTCCAGCTATTTTTAGTGCCTGCCTTGCCGGAGCTGAGCTAACATGCAGCCATTTTCTCTATTGATTACATTGTGCTGTGCCTTTTATAACGAGAGATGGAGATTCCACTTCGTCAGGAACTTGACTACCCAGACACTGCCCACAACTTACCCAACAGGCAAGAAGACCTTTTGTCTTGGTTCACAGTTCACAGTCAACAAACTGTTCTTTTATTGTTTAGTCTCAGTTTTTCAGGTTACCAGTTTCTTTTGTTTATGCATATATTATAGAGGAAGCAAGAAAGAATGAGTCCAGCTAGTAGTAGGACCTACTACGTGATACCTTATCAGCAAATTGCAGACCCATAATCCCTCTGGATTGCTGTACTGCAATTGCTGTTTAGTAGATAGGTTAGAATGTGTTGAGTAAGAATCTGTTTTGGTTTATCTTCTGTGAGTTGACATAATAAAAGAAGGCTAAGGGAGTGTGGTGAAACTTTTCTTATCCCAGAGGGCTGTGCTACTAAAAGGTTCAAAACATATACCAGCAGGATGTTTGTCAGGGTGCACCATGTCTAGACCCTCCCCAGCCAAAGGAAGACAGACTTCCCTGCTCTCTGCCTAACATTTCTGCTAATTTCATTATCAAGAAAACCCTTTTTTTTTATTTTTTATTTTTTATTAAAAGCCAGCTTTAAGAGTTTTATTGTATTTTGAACAATTTCAGAATACTTAAAGTTCCCTTGACATACGCAATCACTTTAAAGACAGAGGACCACTCCACGCATCATTACTGCTAGAGCGCATTGTAGTATATTGGTGCCAGGAATAGGCGGCCCCATTTTAATTAATTTTAAGTAATCAAACTTTTCTGAGAACAGAGACAGTACCATATACAGTTGTTAAAACAGGGTACCATAATGAGGGGAGATGCGGTGAAGCATAAATGCTACAAAAGACATGTACAATTACTGAAGATAGTAATAACACAGAGTAATAATGAGATGGAGCATCTGGTAAAAAAAAACAAAAAACAGAAAAAAAACAACAACAAAAAAACAACAATAATGTAACACCCACAGACGGTATTTAAAACCAGCTCCTAATGTTAATGAATAATTTATCAGTATTATAAATAAAATATTTACTTTTGTAGGAGCTGTTAAGTTGAATCTGGAAAGACAAGTTTACTTCAACTATCCCAATATCAAGTTCTCAAATTACAATAATGTACAGCAAGCATGTCAAACCCAAAGGCCAACATGGGCCAAATAAACAAGGTGTAAGTTTATATGGGCCACAAAAAAAAAAAACTAAAGCTTTAGTTTTCATAAAAACAGAAGTTTATTTAGAAAAGTACAGTATAAAAAAAAAAGTATTTAACTGATCCTGGACGTCCTCACGCTCGTCGGGCTTCAAAGTAAACAAAAGAGCAAATTTATTTTAAGGAGACGTGCATTTGCATATAAACCAATGTTTCAGTCCAACTACCTTGAAATATTAAGAAAATGGGTAATGGGACTTAATGGTAAATGTATGCTGTTGCACAGCTGTAAAAAAACAAGTTACGTTATCTTGTTGATTTTGAAGACCTATGAGTGTGTTCTTCACTTTGATGATCTCAGCCAATCCATGCTTTCAGATAGGAAAGCATTGGGGAACTATTGTGCATTTGTGGCAAAAAGCTGGTGGCCAATCAGCATCTCCATGGGGAGCGTTCAGCACCTTCATGCAGACCCAATCTAATACACTGCCCACAAATACAATTCATTGCCCCTAATCCAATACACTGCACCCGCCACCCAATCTAATACACTGCTCCCCCCTCCACCAATTTAATACCCTGACCTCCCCCCAATTTAACACACTGCCCCCTATCACCACTCTAATACACTGCCTCCTCCGTCCCCCAATTTAATATACTGCACCCCTCCCTAAATTAATACACTGCCCCACTCCCACCCCCAATTCAAATACACTGGCCCCCTCCCTCAAATTAATACACATAATTAATCCCCCAATTTAACACACTCCCACCCCCCTCCAATACACTGCCCCACTCCCTCCCTCCCGTAAAATGAATACACTGCCCACTCCTTCCCCAATTTAACACACTACATAGAAAGGTCCCCCAAGCTCCTCATCAAATACCTTAAGAGAGCCATCAGTCCTCCAGCTCCAGCTCTGCTCAAGCAGACCAGATGCTCAGTTAGCACTGCGAGCAGGAGGAAATGGGAGTGGCTGGCCTGCTCTGCAGACAGACAGCCACTCTACTCTCTTGCGGCCATGGGAGTGAAGACCAGAAACAATCAGGAAATATCTTTCCGTGCTTACGGCTGGTCGCAGCCTCAGTACAAAGTGGCCCCAGGGCAGGCAGGCCGCAATATATTCATTTTGGGACACAAGTTTGGCTTGCTTGATGTACAGGAATAAGGAAAAACCTGTCTACAGCTAAACACAGCCTATACAGGACTGCACTCAGCTCTGGGCCAGTGAGCGTAGCCCCACTTAGCTCAATAGAACTAACCACGTTCTCCTAAAGGAGAAGACTGTATGCACATTATGGGGCTGGTGGACAAGGTAGACTAAAGCAGACTGTAGTGATTATGGTTCTTCTGTGTAATCTTTCAAAATATAAACATGAAAAGTCATTCAAATGTACCTATGTCTGGGATTTAAAATATTGATGACTGCAAGGTTATTTATAAAGAGCAATACTTAGATGGAGGTCTAAAAGTGGAGCAATCATAATTTCAACTGTACCATTATTTGAAGTTATTTAAAAATAGCACTGCATAATTTTAGACCATAGGATATATGTTGATAGAAACATAGAATGTGACGGCAGATAAGAACCATTCGGCCCATCTAGTCTGCCCAATTTTCTAAATACTTTCATTAGTCCCTAGCCTTATCTTATAGTTAGGATAGCCTTATGCCTATCCCACGCATGCTTAAACTCCTTTACTGTGTTAACCTCTACCACTTCAGCTGGAAGGCTATTCCATGCATCCACTACCCTCTCAGTAAAGTAATACTTCCTGATATTATTTTTAAACCTTTGTCCCTCTAATTTAAGACTATGTCCTCTTGTTGTGGTAGTTTTTCTTCTTTTAAATATAGTCTCCTCCTTTACTGTGTTGATTCCTTTATATATTTAAATGTTTCTATCATATCCCCCCTGTCTCGTCTTTCCTCCAAGCTATACATGTTAAGATCCTTTAACCTTTCCTGGTAAGTTTTATCCCGCAATCCATGAACCAGTTTAGTAGCCCTTCTCTGAACCCTCTCTAAGGTATCAATATCCTTCTGAAGATACGGTCTCCAGTACTGTGTACAATACTCCAAGTGAGGTCTCACCAGTGTTCTGTACAATGGCATGAGCACTTCCCTCTTTCTACTGCTAATACCTCTCCCTATACAACCAAGCATTCTGCTAGCATTTCCTGCTCTATTACATTGTCTGCCTACCTTTAAGTCATCAGAAATAATCACCCCTAAATCCCTTTCCTCAGATGTTGAGGTTAGGACTCTATCAAATATTCTGTACTCTGCCCTTGGGTTTTTACGTCCAAGATGCATTATCTTGCACTTTTCCACATTAAATGTCAGTTGCCACAATTCTGACCATTTTTCTAGTTTACCTAAATCATTTGCCATTTGGCTTATCCCTCCTGGAACATCAACCTGTTACATATCTTAGTATCATCAGCAAAAAGACATACCTTACCATCAAGACCTTCTGCAATATCACTAATAAAAATATTAAAGAGAATGGGTCCAAGTACAGATCCCTGAGGTACCCACTGGTGACAAGTCCAAGCTTCAAATATATTCCATTAACTACAACCCTCTGTTGCCTGTCACTCAGCCACTGCCTTACCCATTCAACAATATTGGAATCCAAACTTAAAGATTGCAGTTTATTGATAAGCCTTCTATGTGCAACAGTGTCAAAAGCCTTACTGAAATCTAGGTAAGCAATGTCTACTGCACCACCCTGATCTATAATTTTAGTTACCCAATCAAAAAAATCAATAAGATTAGTTTGGCATGATCTCCCTGAAGTAAACCCATGTTGTCTCTGATCTTGAAATCCATGTGTTTTTAGATGTTCAACAATCCTATCCTTTAACATGGTTTCCATCACTTTCCCCACTACTGAAGTAAGGCTTACTGGCCTATAGTTGCCCGACTCCTCCCTATTACCTTTCTTGTAAATGGGCACAACATTCGCTAACTTCCAATCTTCTGGGACTACTCCTGTTAACAATGATTGGTTAAATAAATCTGTTAATGGTTTTGCTAGTACACCACTAAGCTCTTTTTAATAGCTTTGGGTGTATTCCATCAGGTCCCATTGACTTATTTGTCTTTACTTTTGACAGTTGAAATAGAACCTCTTCCTCTGTAAACTCACGTGTAATAAATGACTCATTTATCCTTTTTCTCAACTGAGGTCCCTTTCCTTCTGTAAATACAGAACAAAAATATTAATTGAGGCAGTCAGCCTGACCTTTATCCTCTTCTACATACCTTCCTTCTTTTGTTTTTAATCTAACTAATCCTTGTTTTACTTTTCTTTTCTCATTTATGTATCTAAAAATGTTTTATCCCCCTTTTTTACTGACTGTGCTATTTTCTCTTCTGTGTGTGATTTGAAGCTCTTATAACTTGCTTAGCCTCTTTGTGCCTAATCTTATAGATCATTTTGTCTTCCTCACTCTGGTTTTTTTTATAATTCCTAAATGCTAACTTTTTGTTTTTAACTATTTTGGCCACATCTGTGGAGTACCACAGTGGTTTCTTGAATTTTTTGCTTTTACTGACAAGCCTAATGCAATTTTTCTGTTGCCTTCAATAGTGCAACTTTTAAATAATCCCATTTTTCTTGGACTCCATTTAAATTGCTCCAGTCTGATAATGACTCCTCTACCCATATTCTAATTTTAGAAAAGTCTGTTTTTCTAAAGTCTAAAACTTTTGTTTTTGTGTGGTGTGACTCTGTTCTTATATTAAACCACACTGACTGATGATCACTGGATCCTAAACTTTCACCTACAGTAACATCTGATACCAAATCTCCATTTGTTAACACTAAATCTAGTATGGCCTCTTTACGAGTTGGCTCCTCAACAACTTGTTTTAGAGACAATCCCAGTAAGGAGTTTAGAATATGTGTGCTCCTGGCACAAGTAGCTAATTTTGTTTTCCAATTTACATCAGGGAAGATTAAAGTCACCCATGATGATAACTTCCCCTTCATTGTCATTTTAGCTATTTCCTCAACTAGTATTATCTAACTCTCTTCAATTTGTCCTGGGCCTTATAAATCACACCTACAATGCAGTTACTGTGCTGTATTACCAAATTCTAACGTAGCTCCAAACGGACTCTATGTTTGCCTCTACTAACTTTTTATTATTAGGCTAGATTTTATGCTATCCTTCACATACAAGGCCACCCCTCCCCCTCTCTTGCCTTCCCTATCTTTCCTATATAAAGAGTACCCTGGTATTGCTATGTCCCAGTCATTTTTCTCATTGTACCATTTGTCTCAGTAACAGCGACTAAATCTGCACTATCAGTTGCCATTATTGCCACAAGTTCATGGATCTTATTCCCTAAACTGCGAGCATTTGTAGACATGACTCTAAGCTTATAATTTTTTAACACACTTGCTACAGGCACCTTCTGTCCTTGTTTTGGGGGACAATTGGATTGATGTTTTATCACCCTTTGTCCCCCCCCCTCCCCCCCTCCCCCCCTCCTAGTTTAAATACATCCTAGCAAAACCTCTGAACTGCTCACTGAGAACATTTGTCTCTTGAGAAAGATGCAAAACCATCTTTTGTACAGCTTATCTCCATTCCAAACAGAGCTACCATGAGAAATAAAGCCAAATCCCTGTCTCCTCGACACCCATTCACCTCAAAGCCACAAATTAAAGTCCTGTGAATATCAAGATCCTCTGTCGCTCTGAGGCAAGTACAGGCAGAACTTCAGAGAATGACAGTGTGGAAGCAACCTGCCGTATATCATTGGCAAAAACACTAAAAACTTCCTTAACCTCTGAAACCTCACTGCAAGCCAAGTCATTTGTCCCTAGATGGACAAGTACATCCAATTCCCCTTCCTGCTTTGCTTGCTTAACAATATTACAGATACGTCTCCTGTCTCTGTGAGCAGTAGCTCCGGGAAGACACCTCACAAGACCACCATTGTCCATCTCCACACCTCATATAATGGAATCCCCCAACAACAACTGCTTTCTATTAGGCCTCACCATAGTCTCCAAGCCGGTCTCCACAACACCAATAGTCTCAGTGCCTCTCTCCACAACACCACTAGCCTCAGTGCCTCTCTCCACAACACCACTAGCCTCAGTGCCTCTCTCTACAACACCACTAGTCTCAGTGCCTCTCTCTACAACACCACTAGTCTCAGTGCCTCTCTCCACAACACCACTAGCCTCAGTGCCTCTCTCCACAACACCACTAGCCTCAGTGCCTCTCTCCACAACACCATTACACTCTGAAAGTGCAGAAAATGAATTATGAAGAGCAACAGACTGTGCAAAATGCCTTTTATCCACAACTCTAAGTCTACCAGATCCTACAGTAATCCATCTGCCTTTCCTAGCATGTCTCTGCGGCAGTGGCTTTGCAGCAGTTCCAGTCTGAGTTTCTTCACCAGATAATTTACAAATCTCAGACTTCAAAAATACAATCTCCTGCCGCAAGATAGAGAACTGTCTACAGATTAGACAACAACCAAACCTCCAAAAAGTGGAACGTGAAACAAATGCATAGCAATTGTTACACTGAACTAAGCCTGCCATTCCAATTATAAGAATAATTTAAATCTAACAAATCTTAACTTTTTTCTTTATCCTCCTGAATACCTCAGATTACCTCCAGGTTATCTCCAGAATATCTCCAACTACACACTTAGAAACAGCACTCTCCAGAATATCTCCAACTACACACTTAGAAACAGCACTCTCCAGAATATCTCCAACTACACACTTAGAAACAGCACTTAGAAGTAGCACCAAGCTATATTAGACAAGCTAATGGAACCAGGCCTTATATAACTCCTAAAATCACCGCCCACTAGGAATGTTTAACACCTGGGTAGGCCTCTGCTTATTTGCAAACAATAGCTAATTAACCAGCAATCAACAGCAAGTAACTAGCTTAATCAAATCAAATGCCTTATAATTACCAACAGGAATTCAAACCTTGTGCAATCAGTAACCTTACCTGTAACAGTAGAAAAGCTCTTAGCACAACTCTTAGACAGTTGAAGCTTCTGTAAAAAACTCTCCAGAATATCTCCAACTACACACTTAGAAACAGCACTTAGAAAGTAGCACCGAGCTATTGATGCTATATAAATGCTAATAAAAATAGAAAATAATCTTCAGGTTTCAAACACAGGCATTCTAAGGGAAGACAGGAGGCAATAAAAAAACTAATTGTACAGATGAAAGCTATTTATTGATTTCATTAACTCAATTCTGTCAGGATCGTGACAGGGATCCAACACGCAGAATGCAGAAGAGGACAAGGTACGTATACCGGACCTTAGAATGGCCGGACTAACGTGTAGAGGAGACAAAGAATGGTCAAAAGACAAGCCGAGGTCGAGGGAACTGGAGGACAGGTAAGTGAGAGACAAGCCGGGTCAAAGGGTAGGAGAAGGTAGCAAGAACGATAATAGAAAGCCAAGTCAAAACCAAATAATCACAAGGAACCAAGAGCACTGAGTGACCAGCCAAGCTAGAACCACGACAGGGCAATGAGTTATTGCAAATGATTCCTTTTTATACCTTGCCTCCTTGATTGGTGACCACGCCCCCAAAAGGTCCTGATTTGTGGTTTCTGGCGACCCGTGACGGCAATGACGTCGGCTATTGGGCCTCGCGTCATAAAAGGGGGCAGAGCTATCGCGGCCGGCGTGTAAACGGTCGAAAATGCTGAAATGACCGGGAGTACAAGCCCCCATGTGGGGGACCATGTCCTGATGCCTGACCTCCTCTGAGGTGGATATTACAGGTACCATGACAACTTCAAACTGGTTCCCAATGATTTGCAAAGTACATAACCAGGAATGGTACTTGAGGCGCCTTTGCACGGCACTAAGGCTGCCAGAGCCAAATAGGCTCTGGTCTATCGGGAGTCCCATTGGACTTCAAATATCTGCTAGTGCAAACCGAGCAGTGATTGCAGGTAGTGAGGGACAATTCTCAATTTATGCACTGCAGAACTTACAGGAAATGATCTGAGTTGACTTCACCCCAGGACTTGTGAATGGTAATCTGTACTCTGGTAGAACAGCCTGCAGCAGCTATCACAGCTCCTGCCCCTGACCTGTACCTGGCCAGCCAGGTCCCAACTGAACCACAGGGAAGCAACCCGCACTGCTAGATATACACAGAGCTGCAGAATAAGCCTCCATTTCATACAAATAAAACAAACAGCCCACAAGCAAACACACACATTCCCCACAAACACAACATCACTGACAATCCACAAACATACACACACACACACAACCTACAAGCACTCTTACATGCAATACCCCAAGCAGCCCCACACATACACCAAACACACAATGTGACATATCATCCACACACAAGTACGTAGCCCACATTCATAGGTATCATACACAATACCACAAACAAATACAATACTATAGGCCACATACGCACATATACAATCCAGCAAAGCAACTGCAATACCCATAAATAATATGGCAACATACACAGCTCAATTTAAAAACTTAGGACCGGCACACCAAGATCTTATTTTGGCACAGTACTACTAAAAGGTTGCCTACCCCTGCCCCAGTGTTGGAACTACTGAAGGTACAGCTGCGCCAGGACCCGCACACTGGAGGAGGCCTATCGGGTGGCCCATACATTTAGGGCCACCCGATGGGTATTATTGCTTAACAGGGGCCTGGTAAGGTACCACGGCCATTTGAGACCACGACCAGGCACCTTTTACATCCGCAGTGCTGGGAGGAAGTGACAGATGGTCCTCCAGCATTTATGTAGAGAATGGCGCGGGGAGCAGCGGCATGGCCCATTGGCTGTCCCTCACAGGGGCCCTGCCAGGTTCACTAGTTTCCCCTCTGCCCACACTCCTCTGGGACCTGTATCTGCATGGCGGCCAGCAGGAGGAAGCAGTGAATGAAGAAAGACAAGGGGCATGTGCATATGCTTGCAATGAAGGTGGGACTCTATGGGTTACTGAGTGTGTGTGGATGTATGTGTGCGTCACTGTGCATGTGTATTGGTCACTGTGTATGCATTTGTGGGTCACTGGGCGCATGTGTATATCTGTATTTATGTATCGGTGTGTGGCAGCGTATGTTTATATATCTATACATCCCAGCATTTAAACACCAACACAATAAACAAATACACCCCTGCATTCAGATACCAACACTACATACAAATGCACAGCTACATTAAAATGCCAACACTACACACAAATGCACAACTGCATACAAATGCAAACACTATTACATAACCACACCCAAACAAGAATTTGATAATCACTGGCTTTTTTTTTTTTTTTTTTTAAATAAGGAAAAAAATATAGTCAGTAGGAGAGTAAATCTACATTAGACAACTCAAAATTTCAGCTAGCAGAGAGCTATATTTATCCTGTTTAAAACCTGTTTTTCCTGTACTATAATTTCATTCAATCTCCATACGTTTACCAGAAGAGGAAGAGGAGTTGCTTCAGAATAATATGCTGCCTAACTGTGCATCATGACCAGCAAAACTAGCAGCCCTGAAAAATAGATCGACTCAACTGCCATTGAAGGATTTCCACACATCCATGGGACATTAATTCTGACAAAAGTAAAATCTGATAGCTTTTATTGTGTTGTCCACGTTTTAAATAATATTGTAGCACAAACTATCTTTTTTTTGCTTAATTAACAAATAAGGCTGAATCAAACTATTTAACTTCACAGAACTTTACTTTTTTCCTGATGATGTCTGTGTATATGAAGAAGCAAATGAAGTAGAAGAGCCGTTCAAATTATTTGGTCAATGAAGCATAACAGACTTCAAACTATCAAGAAGTTTCTTCTGAAAATATTTGCTATTGTAGCTAAGACTCGTTAGATTCTGTAAGGTTTGTGGTCTCTGCTCCTCTTTAATATCCACATAAACTGGTATTACCTTGCCAGCTCTTTTGTTTTCTATAGCATTTACCAAACAACATTCTGACACCAATTTGTACCAACAGTCTTCGAGAGAGTGAGGAGACAGGAGAATGAAGGACACTCTGCTGGACTGAATTACCTCAGAGGTAACAGAAATGGCCTGCAAACCAGCTACTGCATCTCGATGTTCAACATAGCCTTGGTAACCTTTCTCCTCCAACATAGTGGCAATGATAGATGCCACATGTGAGTCCTCTGTGTGGTACCATAAAGAGAAGTCATACATATGTGGGGGTGCACACATATCCTACATTGAAATATAAAGCTCACACAGCTCCCATTAATTACACATAAAAGCGAATCCCCGAACCCACCAATAAGCATGTTTCAAACCATCTTCAAAAAATATTTTTTTACAGAATTATTCCTAAATGTCTGTGTTCTCTTTGCAAGTCAAATGTCCAAAATATTTGTAGCTTCAACAAGGTGTTTCAGTGAAAACATGAGATCCTGAAAGGAGAATAAATACTTCAATAGTATAGAGTTGGATAGATTCACATGGTGGCAACTTTCAAATCCTCAATAACGCCTTCCAACTTTTCCCCAGCACATCTCAAAGAATCACACTTTACTTTCAGTTGGGCCTGAGCTTCCTTTAATTTACTGTTCATTTCAACATAAGAGCAGCTCTGCACATATTGCTTCTCCCTTTCATTGACCGTGTCATATGTAGGATGTAATTGCTCTAGATGAATGATAAAAGGAAAAGTCATTGAAGGCATCTCAGCTAGGAGAGCTTAATTAATTGCAGGTTAGGATTACTTACCGTTATTAAGATCACAGGTAAACACTGGGTCAGAAGAAATAGAGCCACGGACATCCTCCAAAATGTGCTCAATACTAGGGGGCTCTGGACGAGAAGGGAGAACAATACGTTTCTTTGCCCTGGATGTCATCTTGCAATAAACAAACAAACAAATAAATAAGATATACATTTAAATATGTCACTTGCACAGCAAATTTGAGGTTATGGATACTGCTGACTGTAACATCACATTTTAGGATACGGTTAAAGGAACACCTTAGCGTTCAAAATATTCATTTTTTTAATTAATAAAATAAACTCACCTTTTTTTTAAATTTATTTTTATTGAGTTTTGCATAAAACTTGATCTAGTAGACATAGATCATGCGAAATACAGAAAATGAGGAAACGACTTGACCAAGTTGTAGAAACATATTACACTTCACTTAGTATAGACATCTTACATAACTTAGTTGAGTTCATACAGACAGTACAGAACAATATGAAGAGAACTGACATGTTATTAGTAGGTCTTGCAAAATATTACATTGTACACAACCCTTGCTACTTTAGCTGCTCGATAGCAGTCGATGCTATTAGTTTTCATTAGTTCCCTTCTGGGGTCCCCTCCTGACTCTTGTGCAGCTCCCTCGGCATTCACCTCAATCTCTAGTGGTGAGGGCTGTGTCGAAATGGTTTACCCTTCTCTCCTTCCTTTCCTCATCATTGCTACGTTACTACATCTGTGTGCCCTCATGGGCCTGGATATGATTCTAGAAATGATATCCATGTGTCTACGTATTGTGCAAATCTACCCATTGCGGTCATTCTCAGTTCTTCCATCTGATGGAAGTTGTCTATTTTCCTAAACCAATCCCTTCTAGAGGGTTTTAGTGTGTTCTCCAAAGTCCCACTATGACCGATTTGGCGGCAGTTAGCACGTAGTAGAGAAGAGACTGTTTAAATTTGTTCAAAGATATAGGAACAGTAGCGTTTCAGGGGTGAAGGTCAATGGGATATTACTGAGTCGCTCTGCTATCCTCGCTACGTCCTTCCAAAAGCCCTCTATTTTCCGGCAGTGCCACCATATGTGTTGGTAGGTACCTTGGTCCAACTCGCACCTCCAACACAATGGAGAGTTGGTGGCGTTGATTTTATGTGCATTTATAGGGACCAAGTATCATTGCGTGAGAAATTTATAATTAATTTCCTGCAGCAGAATGCTAGAGTGTGTTTTCATCATTTTGGTGAAGTTTGTGAGCCAGGTCTGCTCCTCTGTGTGTCGGAAACCATGTCTGGTTCCCTCTCGTAAACCAGGGAAGTTGTTTGTTTGCGCTTTCTTGGATTATGCGGTAACATTTAGCTATAGTATTATTTGTGGGCGGGCGGGAGCATAATTTCTCAAATTGAGTTTCTTCCCTGGGTTTCCAATGTAGTAACCCTTCTGTATTTAAGAAATGTTTAAGTTGGTGGACTTGGAAAAGTTGTATCATTGTTGCGTTGGTGGAACCTGTTTGGTTTATTGGGGGGGGGGGGGAATCCTTTATCCGTGAATATGTCCCTTAACGTTACATCTTTGTTTACCTCCTGGGTATTCCCGGGGCTTTGCAGTATGTTACCAAAGCTTATGGGGATTAGAGGGTTGTGGGATATCGGGTAGTTTGGCGATGGAGTTGGTGTAAACTCCGAGCGCAGGTAAAGTGTCTTCAAAATTTTTAGTGTGGGGGAAACGGTCGGCAAACCCTGCGGTATCTTGCCTCCGGGGGTGGACAGGGTCCACGGGAGTGCATGTAGTGGGGTTCGTGTTTGTGCTTGTTCTATGTCCACCCAGGCTTTTTTGTGTCCTCGTCTGCACCACTCCAGAATTCTACCCAAGTGTATTGCCCTATGATAGTTTTGGATATTTGGGCACCCCAGTCCTCCCCTCTCTTTGGGTCTTGTCAGTAAATTAAAGGCTATACGTGGGCGTTTCTTCGCCCAGATGAAGGATGTAAGTATTGTCTGGATAGATTTGAAAAAATGTTCTGGAACATGTATTGGGATAGCATTGAGGAGGTAGAGAATGTGTGGGAGCACATTCATGGAGATTATATTTATCCGACCCATCCATCGGAAGTGCGGTTTATTCCATCTATCCAAAAAATTTTATGGCTGTTCTGGGAAGTTCAGATCTGGGAAGTTGGCTTTGTAAATTGTCCTGTGAGAGTTGGTAATTTGGACCCCAAGGTATTTGATGGAATGATTTGCCCATTGGTAGGGGTATGCGTCTTTTAGTGTTCGTATTTGGTGAGATGACAAGTTGATATTTAATATTTCACACTTGTCCACATTGATTTTAAAATTAGACAGTTTGCTGTATCTATTTAGGATCTCTGTCAGGTAGGGAAGACTGGACAGGGGGTGTTCCAGGGTGAATAATATGTCATCGGCAAAGGCTGAGACTTTATAGTCCTGTTTCTGGACCCTGATTCCCTGTATGTTGGATCTTTTACGTACTTCCTGCAAGAGGGGCTCTAGAGTTAATATAAACAAAATGGTAGATAACGGACAACCTTGACGGGTGCCGTTATTTATCTTAAAGGGCTCAGATAATTGTCCATTAACCTTCAAACGCACCGTTGGGTGGGAATAGAGTGCTTTAATCCACTGTAACCATCTGCCCCAGAAACTCAATGCCTCTAATGTCTGAAAGAGAAAGGTCCAGTCCACCCTGTCAAAGGCTTTTTCTGCGTCTATTGCCAATAGTAAGGTTGGAATTCGTGTTTGGGACGCATGGTTAATTAGATTATTTTAGAGGTGTTGTCTTTCGCCTCCCTAGTTGGGACAAACCCCGCCTGATCAGGGTGGACCAAACCTTGTAGAAAGGGTTTAATCCTGGGTGCCAGCATCTTGGTAAAGATCTTAATTTCGACATTGAGCAAGGATATTGGCCTGTAACTGGCACAATTTTCTAGGTCTTTCCCTGGTTTGGGCAGCAGTGTTATTGTCGCTTCTAAAGCTTGGATTGGTATGTGGTTGTGTGAGGGGATAGAGTTGATCGCCTCTAGTAAGTGCGTGGTGAGTGCGTGGTGAGTTCTGATTGGAAGGTCTTATAGTATGTAGCTGAGAACCCGTCAGGTCCTGGGCTTTTATTATGTGGAGTCTGTTTGATTGCCAATTTGATTTTGTCAATGGTGAACAGCTCCTCTAGGGATCTCATTGCTGCTTTTGGGAGTATAGAGTCAAATTTGTCCTCAAGGTACTTTTGGATATCCCCCGTTTCCTTCCCACTGCCCTCTAGGTTATATAGGGAGGTGTAATATTGTCGGAAAGTTTCCGCTGTCATCTGTCGTATGCGCTATAGACTTGTCTGGTCGTCTGATTCTGGGGATATAAGTTAGGGTTTGTTTCTGTTTTAAGGCCTGGGCAAGTAATTTACCACACCTGTTCCCTTGTGCGTAATATAACCGTTTTGTCCAGAGGATGGCCTTTTTGGCTTTGTCTTGCAGCAGTGAGTGGAATTCCTTCCTAAGGGCAAGTAGAGTGCAATAGATTGAGTCGGATAGATGGTGTTTATGTGATTTTTCTATCTGTACAATTTTGTCTAGTAGTTCATTGATCTTTCTGTTTTTTTCTCTTTTTAGTTGAGCTCCCCATTTTATGAGTTCTCCCCGTACCACTGCTTTGTGTGCCTCCCATTGTATGTAGGCTGTGGTGTCTATTGTTTTATTTTCCTTAAAGTATAGTTTAATTGTGTCTCTTATTGATTCTTGGACCTTTGGTGTTTGTAACAGAGATGGGTTAAGTTTCCATGATCCCTTGGGACGTGGGAGCGATGGTACGTTTAAAGTAAAGAAAATTGGAGATTGGTCTGACCATGTTGTAGGGCCTATGGACGCGTCTCTTATCATGCTGAGATCTCTATGTGAGGTCAGGAAAAAAAATCTATTCTAGCATACGATTGATTTGGTGCGGAAAATTGTGTATAGTCTCTTGTTGTCGGGTGTAGTACCCTCCAACAGTCTATTAATTGGTTGGAGTGGAGGATGTGTTACATTTGACGTCTCGTGGCGGCTAAGTGTTTGCTGTTGTGGGAGGAACTGTCTTTATTAGCGTCCAACGAAATGTTGAAATCCCCCCCCAATGATCAGAATAACGTTAGTATTTTGTTTCACTTTCGCCATTATTTTTCTAAAGGTTCCACTTTGGTGTGTATTTGGAAGGTAAATTGCAACCAGCGTAATTGCTTCTGTGCCCACTAACCCTTGCAGGATAATGAATCTCCCCGACTCATCTATGATGTGCCTTGAGTAAGTGAAGGGGACTTTATGTCCTATTAGAATCGCTACCCCTCTAGCTTTGCTTTTGTTATAGTTATTGTAGTATACATGTGGGAAAACTATTTACAGTGAAAATAAACGTAAACTTCAAGTCTAGTGCCCCCCGAGGAGAGCTTTGTGCACTCTTGTATATTAGAGGCCCTGAACTCGGTGTTAGAAAAAAGTGTGTCTGTTTTGCCTGAGTTCTCCGGAATCTTTAAAGGAGTCGGTACTTAGCCCTGAGTGAGCCCAGTCCTGTGCACTGGCTCAGGGGTTAAGGTTGGGATACGCTGGGATTGAGATAAGTCAGTACCGCTCAGGACATTCACAGGGCCTACAAGGTGTGTGGTAGAGGCGTGGTCCTGCTTAGATCAGTTGCCTCAGAACTGTTTAACTCCTAGCAGGTCTGAGGAGGGTGGGAGTTATAATCCGTAAGTATTTTACTGCGGATCGTGGTGGATTTACCGCGGGTGAGCATATGACTCCCCAAACGGCGGATAAGCTTATATGTATGTAGGAAGGGTTTGTTATGAATTGGGCTATCTTGTATCCCCATAGTATATAGATTGTGGCTAATGTTATGTATTGGTGTTAGCTATATACAACCATATTGTAGGATGCAAAAATAACAGTACAAAATTGTCTGCGCGGGCCTGTACAGAAAGACAACCATGGTATAGTTACCACTCCCATGTAGTAAGGAGAGTTCAGATTATGTGATCTAAGTCCTTCAGAACCATGGTACCAGTCCTTAATTGCTGTGACTTGTCAACGGCAGTTTAGTGCTTGCCTTCAGTTAATTCTCCTTGGAGTCATTAGAGGCCTTCTGGATCTCAAGAAGGGGGATACAGGCGGTGTTTTCCAAGCCGGTCTTTTCTGGGTGTCCGACGCTTGTCCCCTTGGTTATTGTTGTCGTTCTTGCAGGGTCTCTGGTTCTGAAATGTCGTACCAATCCGGTATCTCGATGATGGGAATCCCTAGGCGTTGGGAAAATTCTTCCACATTCGCTGCCTTTGTGAGTGTGGCTTGTGTTCCTTGGTGGGAAGCAGTTAAGGAAAATCGGAACCCCATCTATATTTTATGTTGGCTTGCTGAAGTGCCTGTGTAATCGGCCTCAAGGCTCTTCTCCTTCTCAGTGTCAGCCAGGCGAGGTCAGGGAAGAGTGTTATTTTTGCTTCATTATAAATAATTTCAGGGGATTCTCTGCATGATGGCTTCTTTTTCTGAATAGTAATGTAGCCTGCATATTATATCTCTTGGGGCTTCATGGGGTAAACCCCTGGGTCTTAGTGCCCTGTGGGCTCTATCTAGCAAGATGTGTGTGTCTTCAGGTCTTTAAAGCACTTTAAACAGTGATTGCAGTAACGCATGGAGGTCTTCCTTGTTTCCCTGAGATTCCTGCATCCCCCTTACTTGTATGTTGTTCCTTCTGCTGCGGTTGTCTAGGTCTTCATTACTTCGCATCATGTACATGAGTTTGGTGTCTCTGAGCTCTTGGGTACGCTCCAGGGATAGAAGTCTGCTTAATATTTGATCCCAGTCTTCTTCCAGGTCCCCGACCCGGCTATTCACTTGCCTGATATCAGACGCCAGAGAGGTAATTTCATCCTGCATGGATGCTATATAATTTTTGGATGATAGATTTTGCAGGAGTTCTTTAATATCTGCCATTCTTGGATCTGCTGGGGGGTCCTGTACTGCATGGTCCTGTACTGCAGGGCTGCGCGGTGGTGATGCACATGGCGAAGATGGTGCCATCTCGCTGTCCTCCAGGCCTGTTCTGAGCACTGTCACTGTGTCTCGGAAATATCTGTCCAGATAGCCGGATTTTTGAGCAGGTCCGCGGTCCGGAGTGCACAAGTGAGCGCCTGGTTTCTTTCTATTGCCCATTTGATAGTTTGTGGTCGGATTAACCCGTTGTTTAATTGCCGCCGGCGGGTAGATATGTCTCCGTGCGTCCGCTCACATTTGCTGCCAGGCCACGCCCCATAAACTCACCTTTTTTTCTTTGCTGAGAGTGCCCTAAATGCAGCCCGATTCACCCTTACTAAGATCATCACAATTGATAAACTATGGTACAAATCCAATGCTTCACCTAGAGCAGCACTGGGGACAAATTAGCACTTGCATGGCAATTCACATGCTTCACCAATCTGAAGCATTGCCTTCCAATTTCAACTACCCTTAAAGGACCACTCTAGGCACCCAGACCACTTCAGCTTAATGAAGTGGTCTGGGTGCCAGGTCCAGCTAGGGTTAACCCATTTTTTTTTTTTTTTATAAACATAGCAGTTTCGGAGAAACTGTTATGTTTGTAAATGGGTTAATCCTTCCTCCAATTCCTCTAGTGGCTATCTCATTGACAGCCGCTAGAGGCGCTTCTGTGATTCTCACTGTGAAAAATCAGTGAGAACACGCAAGCGTCCATAGGAAAGCATTGTAAATGCTTTCCTATGAGACCGGCTGAATGCGCGCGCAGCTCTTGCCACGTGTGCGCATTCAGCCAGATGGGAGGAACGGAGGAGGAGAGCTCCCCGCCCAGCGCTGGAAAAAGGTAAGTTTTAACCCCTTTCCTCTCCCCAGAGCCTGGCGGGAGGGGGACCCTGAGGGTGGGGGCACCCTCAGGGCACTATAGTGCCAGGAAAAAGAGTATGTTTTCCTGGCACTATAGTGGTCCTTTAAAAACGATAAGTTGGAAACCTAACGACCTTCTATCTGTTCATCTGGAGGTATAGAAGTCAAGTCAAGACTGGATATAGACCAACATTTTATCAAAAATTTCACTTCTGTACCTAGCACAGACCTGATGTATGGATCACTTCTACATGTTCCTCTTTAATGCAAGAGTAAAACTACATTTATAACTGTATTTCTTACATGTACATCCAGAGACAGCATGTGCACATCATTGGTACTCCTGATTTTCCCATTATTATTACACTATGGAATATCATCTTTTAATGTAATTTGTGTAGTAAATAGCGCAAATTACAGAGATGCTATTGCTGAGGTCAACAGGGGTTACATCTTTTGAAGCTGGGACCCCCACAGAGGTCAGATGACAGAAGGGGTAGTGTGAATGGAATAGCAATGTGAAAAGGATTTTACTATATGGATGTGAAGTAATCAAGGATCTGCAAGGTGTGAGATTCTACACTTGGAAAAAGTCTGAATGTCTCTTCATCCATTTGGCATGTACCTTGTAAAGGATAGTTCAATCATTTGAATTGGTAATGGGATTCGTTTCATGAAGATCCTTGTGTTCCAGTATCTTATCCAAGTGAAACATTCATACTTACCCACAGGTTAATAATTAAGCCTCATTTTTATTATATTTGGAATGAGACCAGCCCAATCTTTTAATTAAGCCCAAACATGAGTTGCACAACTTAAACCGTGTGGCAGGACTTGTGATGTCCGTCCTATTGGATCGTGGGCGGGGCGTGCAACATGTCTTTGGAATGGGAAAACAATAACAAATTCATAGAGGCAATTATTATTTCTGTGGCAAGTACAGTAGAGGAGATAAAACCAAAAGTTTGTATGTGACATGTTGTTTTCTGAAACAAAGGAGGTGGTCACTTAGTATCCACCCCTGGATGAGGCGTGGCAATTCACAGGGTATATCTCCTGTGATTCTGAAGGGTGTTTGTGTACTTGCTTGGGGCCAAGATCTAATTTTGAGTTTATCCTTTTTGTTTTTATCTATTGTTGGTGTAAATAATTTGTTTATCATATATTTTTATATGCACTGTGATTAATTGTTGCTCATAATAAACATTCATTTATTAAGTTCTGCCTTTGTCTGGTTAAGAATCACGTTACCTGAGGAGACTAGTTAGTATTTTTGCAATAACTTAAATATTGTACTAAGTAATATTTGGTGGGTTTTATTATTGATTTACCTGGGGGACCAAGGCACCCCATTTATAAATTGTCTTGGTGGTGGCAGCGTTAAACTAGTAATAGTTATATTATTATGTTTAAGTGTGGGTGGTGTTAAAGGGGGATTTTGTCATTATTTCCGGTCTAGTGCAGACAAATAGTGAACTTTAACCCTTTCACAACCACAACTACATCACTCGCACTCTTGGAGTAGTGTGCGTTCGTGACAGCAGCCCCTCAGACGGCCACCAGAGGGACTTCCGAGCTAAGGGCTGCCTAATTCGCATTCATCACGTTTGACGTCTTCATGCTTGGTTGAATACATCAAACGTGATATCAGGAGACAGGAAGCACTGTGAATGTGCATCCTGTGTCCTGTAGTAGAGCCAACAGTGTGGGAGATAGTGGTCTCCTGCACACCGCGTGGGCTCTGGCTGACAGGCTGAAGGCAGGAGAATCTAATGACTTCAAACCGTAAGTAAACTTATTTTCTAAATGAGAAAATGAGAGAGAGTGAGTGTGTGAAATTGAGAGAGTGAGTGTGGGTGAGAGAGTATGAGTGAAAGATTGAGAGAGAGAGAGAGAGAGAGAGAGAGAGAGAGAGAGAGAGAGAGAGAGAGTGTGTGGGATTGAGTGAGTGTGGGGGAGAGTGTGAGTGAAAAAGATTGAGAGAGTGTGAGATTTAGAGAGAGTGTGAGTGAGAGTGTGTGTGTATACAAACACTAAATATAGAGATATCGCTATATCAAGGATCGACTGATATTGATTTTCTTTTTTTAGAGCCAACACCGATAATCTGTGAACTTTCAGCCCGATAATTTACCGATATTCTGTACATTTACCATTTAAAAAAAAAACAAAAAAAAAATAAAAATTTCTACACAAATCTACTGAACATATTTTTTTTTAAGAGTGTGTGTGTAGTGTGTGTATATAATGAATGCAGAGTGTGTGTGCTTGTGTAGTGTGTATTTGTGTAGGTATGTTAAGTGTGTAAAATATGGGGAGGTGGGATTCTTATTTATTTTTTAAATATTTAAATTTTTTAAAACATTTTTAGTCCACCCTCCCTGTTTCTTACTTGGCCAGGAAGTGGGAATATAGCATTCCCTGGTGGTCCGGTGGCATAGACTGTGCAGAGGGGGCCCAGCAAGCTCTTACTTACCTTCCTAGCAGCTCCCTTCAACAGACTGATAATCGGTCGATCCCTCCTCTTGATATAGTGTTTGTACACACAAACTTTGGGCTTAGAAGGGGGCGGGCATAGACAGCGAGTGGAGCCGTCAGTCAGCTCGCGAACGCGCATACCGGTACAGTGATCAGTGTACATTCATAAAGCGCCATTCAACGAACCAGATCGCTGTGACGCTTCTCCAAGAGAAGCGTCTGATTGACCCCTGCTATTTCGTCATTTTGACAAAAAAGGGGGCGCAGCCTGCCGAGGATCTCATCGCTGGAATGGAGGTAAGTTTATATTATAATCACTCTACATTTTTTTTTTTTTTAAAAGGGTAAATTAATATAAAAACAAGAAAGAAGGCTAAGGGACCTGTCTTTCATATTTTGATTATAGTGCATCTTAAACTGACGACACTTGTTAGATAGTGATATGTTGTCAGATACAATTCACATTTTTACAAAACATCAAATGAATACCAGCTTTCTACCTAATATATTTACTGAAATCTGGACTACTTGTCCATTGTCAGCACAATAAGACATTGTGGGTAAATTGTGTGGTGTCTGAATAGCAAAAGCAGAAAATTAAATAAACTGAAAAAAAATGTGAGCTCATATGACCTTCATACAAATAATAAATATAACATCCTCTCTTATGTCACCACCTGACATGCTGTATCTATTAAGCCAGAGCTTTCCAAACTTTTATGGGCCGAGACCCACTTTTCAAAATGGTAATGTTTCGAGACCCACTTGCTTTTAATGCATATTTTAAAAAGTGAACACCATGGCAATCAGCTTTAGAGACATACAATTGGCACACCATGGCAATCAGTTTAAGAGGCATACAATTGGCACACCATGGCAATCAGTTTAAGAGGCATAAAATTGGCACACCATGGCAATCAGTTTAAAAGGCATACAATTGGCACACCATGGCAATCAGTTTAAGAGGCATAAAATTGGCACACCATGGCAATCAGTTTAAGAGGCATAAAATTGGCACACCATGGCAATCAGTTTAAGAGGCATAAAATTGGCACACCATGGCAATCAGTTTTAGAGGCATACAATTGGCACACCATGGCAATCAGTTTTAGAGGCATACAATTGGAACATCGTGGCAGTTTTAAATACATAAACTTGGCACACCATGGCAATGAGCTTTAGACGCATAAACTTGGCATTTCGTGGCAATCAGCTTCAGAGGCATTCAATTGGCACACCATGGCAAACAGTCAGATGCATAAAATTGGTACACCATGGCAATCAGTTTTAAAAACATACAATTGGTACACCATGGCAATCGGCTTTAGATGCATAAAATTGGCAGATCATGGTAATTTTAGAGGCATAATTTGACATATCATGAAAGTTTTAGATGCATAATTTTGACATATCATGGAGTTTCAGAGGCAGAAACTTTGCACATCATGGCAATCAGTTTTAGAGGCATACAACTGCTTACTCACAGACACAGTCAGAATCAGAAGTTCTGTGTCCTGCTCATCCAGGCACCTTATGTTGAATATCCCAGTGATGGAACTAATATAGAGAGGGCCCTGGTGCAAGTATGTTTTTGTATGTATGGGATTATTTGTATGTACTGTTGCCATTGGAATGTAGTGGTGTACTTGTTTGTAATGTTTGCATCTGAATGCAGGGGTGTTTGTATGTAGTGTAGGACTTTAAATTCAGGTGTGCTTTTTGTGTGTAGTGTTGGTGTTTGAATGAAGGGGTGTTTGTATATAATTTTAGTGTTTTAATGCAGGGGTGTGTTTGTATGTAATGTTTGCATTTGATTGCAGTGCATGTGTAGTGGATGCAGTGTGTGTGTGTGTATGTAGTGGATGCAGTGTGCGCATATTGTGTCCTACCTTTATTAAATTCCCTGGTGGTCCGGTGGGTTAACTCTCCGGTCTGCAGCTCCGCCGGGTGCAGAGCTGCGTGCCATGTAATAAGAGTCTTGCGAGCTCCCAGACTGTTGCCATGCTAATGCTCTGGGTGTTTGCGAGACTTCGATCACACGGTCTGCAGCTCTGCACCGGGCGAAGCTGCAGACCCGAGGTGCTGTGCAGACTGATTGGAGGGAGCCCGGCGGCATACTAATCAGTTTGCATGCCTGACTCCAGAGTCCCCAGCAGCCCTGGATGTGTGGGTCTGTGCAACCTACCAGTGTGTCGCAACCCCCACTTTGGGAACCGCTGTACTAAACAGTAAACAACCAGCTTATTAGTTTACTCTATTGTCCAGGGGATAGTGAATTACTAACTAACCAGCCATTGGCTACTACTGGTTTAGTAGATATGAACAACATTACGATTTTGCAGTCTGAACGAACTGATCTGGATGAATTCAGCAAATCAGTAGATATGAGCAACATTTGGATTTTTCAGTCCGAACGAACAGATCTGGATGAATTCAGCAAATCTGGGCCAGGAGCATCCACACTTAAATGAATAACTCTAAAGGTTAAAGTGCAAGCGAATTGTGAGCGTTTCTACGGGATTAGGTGTTCAAAATTTTTTTCTCTTGGGAATAATTCTGTGTATCATCTTTTCAGGGCTAACATGACCATATAATATTTAGAACGCAAACTGTGTTTCAGCATAAACAAATCTCTCTCTTACAAACAGTTTATATAGATTGCATACAATGAACTAGTACAAAAAGGGAGTAGTAATCTCACATTTAATACATTATGCTGCATAGTTTTCTACAATACTAAAGTCTGTTTGGTAAATTAACAATAACAAGACCTATACCAAAAGGAATGTAAAAGAAAGCTGGTATTATAAATCAGATAATTAATAAACTTGCAAAACAAATCTGGGGAATGTTACCATGTTGGCTAATTAGAGCAAACCAGTAAAGGCACTCATGATTTGAGTTACCTGCAGTTAGAAAAGAAGTGGGGCGAAGTCATCGCCCTTACATGTTATCCCTGTAGATAGAGGGATAAGACAGATAAAGATCTCCTTGTCGGAGTCCCCTATTTGGAATGCCTTGACATCAGTTCCTGCAGTCTAAGTCAGAGGTGAATTTCCGTGTCTGCCATGTTTACAGTGTATACAAAGTCAGCTGGCATAATCTGAAAATAAGGACATTACTTGTCTTTGTAAGAAACCATCACCTTCCAGAAGATGGCTCTGTGAGTTATGATGTATCTACACACGGACACAGATAGAAATATTCTTCAACTCTTACCTTATGGAAGCGGCTAGTTCCGCCCACAGCTACAGGACGTGTAATGGCACAGGAACCATGTGACTACGCAGGTCACGTGGTAAAGAGAGACGCAAGAAGCGGGGAACTCACAGGAGTAGGAGCTGCAGTGATTGGCGATCCGTATCACAATCACTAAATTTATTCCGCTTTCTATCGTACTTGCTGTCTTATGCTCACCTCACACCGTCTCTCCTACATGCTTGCTCTAGGCGTCATCCACGCTCTCTGACCTACTCTCGCTCACTGAGTGTCACTCCAATGCTCTTTCCCATACAGTTACTCCTCTATCCTGCACATTCCTGCTTTGTCTTACCCGGTTTCTGAGGGTCTTCTGAGACTTATACACTCAGTCTTGCTTTCTCTCATTCTCTTTAGCCTGGGATGGTCAGTAATTCCCATATTGCTGTAAAAGGATGCCCCATACCAAGGGTGTTGGTATATCTACTAAACCTTGAGCAGTGGGGTAGCTAAGAAAGATAATTGCTGATTTGGAGGAGGATGTCCTGTCAGTGGTCCCCCCCTTGTGGACGTCGGGTGGGGGCTTATATTCAATAATCTGGATAGACAGTTCACCTGTAGCCAGATTATGAATTGTGTTAAAGAGCCTTTTCAGCATTTGAGAAACCTCAAAACCTACTCTTATCCTCTACTTAGCTTGTCCTTGTATATTTTAAGTCTTTGAAACATTCTTGTTCATATTCAATAATGATCTTTGAAATAGAACGTATTTTATAAACACAAACATAAACACAAAGAAACGAGTTCCTTTGTTGTAAAATTCCATCCTTATATAGGCCCAGTATTGACATATTGGGTTATTCTCTAAAGTGAGAATTCAAAATAAATGTTAAAGTTTTAAAAAAAACTAGCTAGGATATATATAGCTAGGATAACCTTATGCCTATCCCATGCATGCTTAAACTCCTTCACTGTGTTAATTTCTACCACCTTAGCTAGAGGGCTATTCCATGCATCCACTACCCTCTCAGTTAACCCCTTAACGCCATTACGGCGTTCTATGCCGTCGCGGCTTTAAAGGGCTTTAAAGCCGTTGCGGCGGCATAGAACGCCGTAACGGCTTAAGCCCCCAGAGGACCGGCGCTACTCACCTCCGCCGCGATCCTCTTCTGGAGGGCTGCCTGACCGCCCAGGCAGCCCTCCTCTGGCAAGTATGGCCCCCTATAGCTGGCTGTGGATCTGCCAGCAGGGGGACTGTCTGAAATATCAGACAGTCCCCCTGCTGGTGGGAAATGAAAAAAAAAAAAAAATTAGACATGTGTAAAAATAAATTCAATATATTTATATATATATATATATATATATAATATATATATATATATTTTATATATATTTTATATATATATATATATATATATATATATAAAACGTCATACGTTGTGTATTTTAATACTAATATTAGTATTTATATTAGTATTAAAATACACTTAGAATGACGTTACATATATATAATATGTATATATATTATATATATAATAGATATATACACATATATTCTATATATATATATATACGTATAATTACAATAATAAAATAATAAAATAAATACATAAAATATTGAAACAAAATTTTATTAAAATTATATATTCATATGTAATTTCATTCTAACTTCATTTTGTTATTAATATATATATATTGGTAACGAAATACACTTAGAATGACATTCTATATATATCTATCTACATATAAAATACAAATAACCGTGAATATATATATATATATATATATAGATAAATACATATAATTACATAAAAGATTACATTAGTATACACGTAGAATTTAAATACCTATAAATGCATATATATTAAAATTCTACGTGTATATTTAAGTAATCTTTTAACATAATTATGTGATTTGATTAATTAAAATTTGATTGACATGCCTGACAACACAGGGAGAAAGTGCAGAGAATTTAATTCGCAAGCACTATATTTGACCCTGTAACTCTCCAAGACACCATAAAACCTGTACATAGGGGGTACTGTTTTACTCGGGAGACTTCGCTGAACTCAAATATTAGTGTTTCAAACTGGTAAATTGTATTACAACGATGATATTTTAAGTAAAAGTGCGTTTTTTGAATTTTTTACAAACAAACGGCACTTTTATGGACTATATTATTGTTGTAATATGTTTTACTGTTTTAAAACACTAATATTTGTGTTTAGTGAAGTCTCCCGAGAATAACAATACCCCCCATGTACAGGTTTTATTGTGTTTTGGAAAGTTAGAGAGTCACATATAAGGCTTGCATTTCATTTTTTTTACATTGAAATTTGCCAGATTGGTTATGTTGCCTTTGAGAGCGTATCGTAGCCCAGGAATAAGAATTACCCTCATGATGGCATACCATTTGCAAAAGTACACAACCCAAGGTATTGCAAATGGGGTATGTCCAGTCATTTTTAGTAGCCACTTAGTCACAAATACTGGCCAAATATTAGTTTTTTGCTTTTTTCACACAAAAACAAATATGAACACTAACTTTGGCCAGTGTTTGTGACTAAGTCGCTACTAAAAAAGACTAAACATACCCCACGTTCAATACCTTGGGTTGTCTACTTTTTCAAATGGTATAAAAAAAAGGAAAGAATAAGGGTGCGCCTAAAACAAGTGGAAATAGCAAAATAATAATATGGGAATAGCAGCAATAGCAAAAAGTCCGAAAAAATGTCCAAATATAATATAGAAATGGGATAACCACGGTACCTAGTAGTCCAAATATAAAATGTCCAAATGCGCAATTAGTGGTCCTAGTAGTCCATCAGAAGGGTATGTAGCGTCCCGAATGAGTATAAATATGCGGGGAGAACAGAAGAGAGAGAAAAACTCCAATGGTGTAGTATAAAAACAGAATATGAATATTATGTAAATATTTGTGGAACTACTCACAGTCTTCAGAGCTTAAATCCAGCTCTGGTATGGATAGCGTGAAGTGGAATAATCCCCACTCAAGGATATGTGGTGCTCCTCTTTGGTCCTTTGGTAAAAGGATGGAGTCCAACTCGGGATAAAAATAATAAAAAAGATATAGTGCTCACTGTATAGTTGATAAAAAAAATTAAAATTAAATAAAATATACTCACGGTATATAGAGCAGACGTACTGCTCGGTGGATGGCGTATGGGTGGTATAATCCCCACCTTAAGGATTCTTTGGTAGTCCAATATGGTCGAAATCAATGGTAGTTAGGTCTGGATAAAATTAACTTGCATAGAAAAATAGCAAATAATATAATATAAAAGTGAAAAGAGGAATGTGGCAAACCAGTGTATAATAGCCAGATATTCCTTTAATGACACTTTAATTTAAAAAAAGAAAGTTTCTATACGCGTTTCGCCACAATAGGCTTCATCAAGTAGAAACAATATAAAAAGAAAGGAAACAGACCTAACATACAGTACTTATATAGGGAACATTGAAATACACAAATAATTTAAAATTCCCGCCAAAATGACGTCACCAATCGTCATGGGAGGGAATACAATACAATGTATAAAAAGAATAAAATATAAATATAATTACAGTATAGTATATAATGTGGAGCATATTAAATATAAAAAAAGTTAAAAACGAATGCATTTTTGAGTAGTTCCACAAATATTTACATAATATTTATATTCTGTTTTATACTACACCATTGGAGTTTTTCTGTCTCTTCTGTTCTCCCCGCATATTTATACTCATTCGGGACGCTACATACTCTTCTGATAGACTACTAGGACCACCATTTGCGCATTTGGACATTTTATATTTGGACTACTAGGTACCGTGGTTATCCCATTTCTATATTATATTTGGATATTTTTTCGGACTTTTTGTTATTGCTGCTATTCCCATATTATTATTTTGCTATTTCCACTTGTTTTAGGCGCACCCTTATTCTTTCCTTTTTTTTTTCCATTGTACTTTAAGGGGTTCAGAGGGGATTCCCTTTTTAAGGTGTGCTGCCTTGTTATTATACTCCCTGTTTATTATCAGCGCTGAACCTTTTTCCTGATCTTTATCCCTTTTTTCAAATGGTATGCCTTTATGGGGGTAATTCTCATTCCTGGGCTACCACACCGTCTCAAAGGTAACATTACTAATCTGGCAAATTTCAATTTGAAAATGGAACGTTCTATATTTGACCCTGTAAATTTCCAAAACACCATAAAACCTGTTAATGGGGGGTACTGTTGTACTCGTGAGACATCGCTGATTACAAATATGGGCATTCTTTTGCAGTAATACCTAACAGTATTATGAGCTAAAATGTCAGACGTAAATACAAATTAAAAAAAAAATCTTATTTTCTCAATTTTTTTTATATTTTATTCATAACAAATTATGTTCCATATATGAATAGTTAATGATAAATTAAAGCCCTGTTTCTCCTGAACAAAATGATATATAATAAGTGTGGGTGCACTTAATGTGACAGCGGTGAATTACGGGTGAACAGACATATAGCGTAAATTCCAGTTTTTGTTTACGTTTTGTTTTGATCAGAACGTGTACTATTGACTCCGTCCTGAAGGGGTTAAGTAATACTTCCTGATATTATTTTTAAACCTTTGCCCTTCTACTTTAACCCCTTAAGGACGGAGCCAAATGTACACGTTGTGAACGAAACAAAATGTAAACAAAACCTGGCATTTGCGCTACATGTCTGTCCAACTGTAATTCACCTGTTTCATAGTAAATGCACCCACCCTTATTATATATCATTTTATTGAGGGGAAAAGGGGCTTTCATTTAATATCAAATATTTAGCTATGAAACATAATTTAATATGAAAAAAATGGGAGAAAATAAGATTTTGTTTGATTTTTTTAGTTCTACATGACATTTTAACTGTCAATGTCATAATACTGTTTGCTTTTACTGCAATAAAATACACATATTTGTATTCAGCAAAGTCTCACGTGTAAAACAGTACCCCCTATGTACAGGTTTTATGGCATTTTGGGAAGTTACAGGGTCAAATATAGCACGTTACATTTGAAATTGAAATTCGCCAGATTGGTTACGTTGCCTTTGGGACTTCATAGTAGCCAGGAATGAAATTTACACCCATAATGGCATACCATTTGCAATAGTAGACAACCCAAGGTATTGCAAATGGGGTATGTCCAGTCTTTTTTAGTAGCCATTTGGTCACAAACACTGGCCAAAGTTAGCGTTAGTATTTGTTTGTGTGAAAAATGCAAAAAACGCCAATTTTGGCCAGTGTTTGTGACTAAGTGGCTACTAAAAAAGACTGGACATACCCCGTTTGCAATACCTTGGGTTGTCTACTATTGCAAATGGTATGCCATCATAGGGGTAATTTTCATTCTCGGGCTACCATAGGGTCTCAAAGGCACCGTAACCAATCTGGCGAATTTTAATGTGAAAAAAATGAAACGCAAGCCTTATATTTGACGCTGTAACTTTTGAAAACACCATAAAACCTGTACATGAGGGGTACTGTTGTACTTGGGAGACTTCGCTGAACACAAATATTTGTGTTTCAAAACAGTAAAAAGTATCACAGCAATAATATCGTCCGTGTAAGTGCTGTTTGTGCATGAAAAATGCAAAAAACGTCACTTTTACTGGCGATATCATCGTTGTAATACATTTTACTGTTTTGAAACACTAATATTTGTGTTCAGCGAAGTCTCCCGAGTAGAACAGTACCCCCCATGTACAGGTTTTATGGTGTCTTGGAAAGTTATAGGGTTAAATATAGTGCTAGCAAATTAAATTCCCTTTACTTTCGGCATGGGTTGTCAGGCAGGTCCCGCTAATTGTAATTAATTAAGATACCTAATATTACATAACTATATATGTAGAATTAATATATGTATATATATATATATATATATATATATATATATATATATACGTATGTGAATCTATATGTGTATATCTATATAATTTTTTTTAAATATTTGTATTTATATATAGGTATATATATAGTGATATATACGTATATATTTATGTATGTAGATATATATATTATTTAGTTCTACGTGTATTTTGATATAAATATATATATATTAATATCACAATACAGTTAGAACGAAATAACACACATCTATATATTTTTTAATTAATTTTTTTAAATTATTTATTTTATTTTTTAACGTATTTACATATTAAATTTTTTTATATTATATATAAATATATATATAACAATAATTATATATATATTTAACCAGTATCAGTCTACGTGTAATTTGATATTAATATATATATATATATATATACATATATATATATATATATATATAATTATATATATATTAATAGTAAAATACACCTAGACAGTGTATGTGTGTGTATGTATATGTCTATATATATACTTAGATCATATATATATAATATATATATATGATCTAAGTATATATATATTTTTTTTTACACTCTTAAATTTGATTTTAATTTTATTTTCAGCCAGCAGGGGGACCACCTGTCATTACAGGCATCCCCCCTGCTGGCAATACTGAAGCCAGCTATCCACGGCCATGTGATTGTGGGGTCCTCGCTAGGACCCCACTCTCACATGGCCGGGGGTCACTGGAGGAGAAGGATCTGCTGCGGGGGGGCTCCGTGGGAGTCCCCCCCACCGCTATCGCCGGCGGTCCGCCGGTGACCGGGTAAGTTAACAAAAACCCGAGGGCATACAATTACGCCCGGCGGCGTTTAGAGCCGCCTAAAATAGGGCGTAATTGTACGTCCTCCGGTCTAAAGGGGTTAAGACTGATTCCCTTTATGAATTTAAATGTTTCTATCATATCAACCCTGTCTTGTCTTTCCTCCAAACTATACATGTTAAGATCCTTAAACCTTTCCTTGTAAATTTTATCCTGTAATCCATGAACCAGTTTAGTAGCCATTCTCTGAACGCTGTCCAAAATATCAATATCCTTCTTGAGATATGGTCTCCAGTACTGCATACAATACTCCAAGTGAGGTCTCACCAGTGTTCTGGTATTAGTAAATTCTGCCCTTACTCGCTATACTGCGAGTAGAGACATGTCTAGTAAACAGTGAGTAGCCAGTGGATGCTCACTGTAAAAAACAAAAAAAACCTTTTGCCCTCCACCCCTGTGTGGCGGATGGGGGCCCTACATAACAATGTCCTCGGGGGGGGGGGACGACCTACTGTCCAGATGTGGGCCATAAAGATAATGAGGGGGGAACCTACTCTGATCCCCCCGGCCCCCACTCCTGGGCGGCGGGTGGGGGCCATCAAGATAATGAGGGACCTACTGTCCTTCCACCCCTGAGCGTCAGATGGGGGCCATAAAGATAACAAGAGCGGGGAAACCTACTCTCCTCCTCTGGCCCCCACCCCTGGGTGGCGGGTGGGGGCCATAAAGATGAGAAGGGGAGCCTACTGTCCAACCCCCAGGCCACCACCCCTGTACGGCGGGTGGGGGTCCTACATAACAATGAGGGGGGTCCTACTGTCCTCCCACCCCTGAGCAGTGGGTGGGTACCATAAAGATAATGAAGGGGGGGATCTATTGTCCTCCCCCAGTCCCCACCCCTGCTTGAAATTCCATCCAATCAGAGTGCTCTGTGTAATTTTACACAGCATGGGAAAGTTCTTTGGAATTTTCCCACGCTGTGTAATTTGACTCATAACACTCTCATTGGTGGGCTTGGAATCTAACCAATCAGAGTGCTCTGTGTCATTTTACACAGCGTGGGAAAGTTTCCCATGCTATGTAAAATGACACAGAGCACTCTGATTGGATGGATTTCAAGCCCACCAATCAGAATGTTATGAGTCAAATTACACAGCGTGGGAAAATTCCAAAGAACTTTGCCACGCTGTGTAAAATGACAAAGAGTACTCGGATTGGCTTAATCCAACCAATCAAAGTGTTCTTAGCCTAATTGCAGGGCGGGGCAAGGCTTTATAACCCTTCCCCCGCCCTACAGAGCTCAGTCTGCACAGAGCCCTCCATGGGTGAAGATGGATTATATATTTTTTTCGTCTGTTTTTTTTTTTTTACGCTCATATTTTTTATTTTATTTTAAGTTCGACGGATATGATGGTTTTTTTATTTGGCCTTTTTTGGGGCTGAAAAATGAAGATTTTTTCTTTAGAAAGAAGACATCAAATGGTAAGTTTTATTTTTATTTACAGGTTAGTTATTTTATTCCCCCCTCACTATTTGTAGGGTGAGAGGGGTAGGTAGGGGATAGCTTTTATTTGGGTGGGAGGGGATGACTAGGGGCTTGGGGACCCGTAGTCACCTTTGAGGGGGGCAGGGGGGAATTAGTCTTAGGGCCCCCACCCACCGCCCGTATAGCGAGTAGGGGCAGAATTTACCAATACTAAGTAATCTTTACTTAGTATTAGTAAATGTGGCTGAAAGACCAATTTAGGTCTTTCAGCCTTTTGGTAGATAACTCCTTAATACCGTGGGAATTAGGGAGTTATCTACTAAGCGGCTGCAAGATGCAGCCACAGCACGAATAGGATTGGAGTTTCATTCATTCGAATGAAATTGCGATCCGAAAAAGTCCCGAATTGCGTTCTAACACGAATGGAAAAGCTATTCTCATTCTGTAAGGACGCAATTCGGCAGTTTTGCCGGCGTTCTGTCTAAGTGACAGGACGTTCGGCAATAATGACAGGAGGCATCGTGGGAACAGGCAGGAAAGCTAAGGATCATGGGAAAATTGCTCTGACCACTGGAAACGAAGCACGCTTTGCTCCTTAGCTGGTCAGGCGTAGGAAACCTCCAGAAGAGAAATAGTCCCTACTTTGTCTTAATTTTTAAAGAAAACTATATAAATAATAATAATAATGCAGTGTGTGTTTGTGTAATGTGTATATAGTGAATGCAGTTTGTGTAATGTGTGTGTGTGTATATATAATGAATGCAGAGTTTGTGTATAGTGAATGCAGTGTGTGTGTGTGTGTGTGTTTATAGTGAATTCAGAGTGTGTTTGTGTAGTGTGTGTGTGTATATAATGCAGAGTGTGTGTTTGTGTAGGTATGTTAAGTGTGTAAAATGGGAGGGCATTTTTATTTTTTTAACTTTAAAAAAATAATTTTTTTTACAAATGTTTTAGTCCCCCTCCCTGCTTCTTACCTGGCCGGTGGCATGGACTGTGCAGAGGGGGCCCAGTACACTCTTACTTACCTTCCCTTCAGCTCCCCTGTCTAACTCTCGTGGTCTTTATGCCGCACGGAGCTTTGCCATGGTAACCCGTGGCAATGCTCTGACGGCTGCGGGACTTGCGAGAGTCAGACAGGGGAGCTGCTGGGAAGGTAAGTAAGACTGTGCAGGGCCCCCCCAGGACCTTGATGGCGGCCCTGGTCTGCATTATCGGCAATATCGGTATCTTTATTGGCTGATACCGATAGTGCTGAAAATACAGAATATTGGGAGATAATTGGTCGATCCCTAGTATTTGTTCCTTTCTGTGTTCCTGACCTCGACTCGTTACTGTTTATTCTATTACGTTAATTCCATTCTAAAGCCCGGTAATACGTTGTTACTGTTTGTCTTTGTTACCTGTTTTACTTAATTCTGCGTGTTGGGCCACTGGTTCATCCTGACATTGCGACAGGGCCATGGACCCTGCAGAGGTCAGTCAAGACATGTTGGCTTGTGAAAGAAGGCTGGAAGATAATGATCACTGTATGGATAAATTCGCCCAGGCCTTTCAGACATTGTTGGCCCGTACTGCTCACCTCCAACCAGAGGATCAACGACCTCCTCCAGCCCCTCCTGTTGCTTTTGTACCCATAGTATACAAGGCTCCATCTATATCCCTCTCACCACCCCCTCATTTTACTGGTAATGCTCAGGAATGCAGTGGTTTTCTTAACCAAATGGGGTACCACTTTGAGGCCTCCCCCGGCTACTTTCCTTCCAATAAATCCAAGATTGGTTATCTGATGAATCTGTTCATAGGGAAGGCATTAACATGGGCAAATCTTTTATGAGAGAGCAACAAGTCTATCGCATATGATTATGCGGAATTCCTAGCTAAGTTCAAGATAACTTTTGAGCCATTAGGTAAGGAAAAGGATGTGGAAAAGCCCTCATGCGCATAAGACAGGGCAATCGCTCTGTTGCTGATTATGCAATGGATTTTCGTACACATGCCTCAGAGGTGGATTGGACAAACAGTGGCCTTGTCACCACTTTCGATGAAAGGCCTGTCCAATACTATTCTAGATGAGAGACTTGCAAGAAAAAAGTATATAACGTATATGATACAGATATATGATACGTATATGATACAGATAGATAACTACTGTTTCTTTAACGCCGGGTCACTCACATGACTCCGGCGTTTGCATAATTTAGTGACCTCCCAGCGTGCAGCGTTATACATGCTGCCGCTGGGGGGCGTGGAGGACGCGAGCGGCAGAGAGGAGACGCCGCTCGCCGACAGGTGAGACGAGGGGAGACCGCGGGCGGCGACGGACTGAGGGTGAGTGCTGCAAGTGGCGTGCAGCCTCCCCTCCTAGCCGCCCGCGGATCCCTGACATAACCCCCCCCTCGAGGCCCGCCCAACGGGCGGGAAGCCGAAGGCTTCAAAGGGAACCGCGCATGAAAGGAGCGGATCAAAGAGGGCGCATTCAAGTCAGAGGCAGAAACCCAGGACCGCTCCTCAGGGCAGTAATCCTTCCAATCAACCAGATACTGCAACCGACCCCGAGAAAAATGAGAATCAAGCAGAGCAGCCACTTCGTACACGTCATTAGAGACAGCGCGGAGGGAATCTGGACGCCTGAGAGGACCAGAGAATCGATTACAGAGCAGGGGCTTCAAAAGGGAGGTGTGGAAAGTGTTAGGTATACGCATGGAAGGAGGCAAGGCCAGGGAGTAGGACACAGGATTGACCCTACGCAATACTATATAGGGGCCAAGGAACCTGGGCGCGAATTTCATCGAGGGGACCCTGAGGACAACCAAACCCTATCACCCGGGACATAAGAGGGAGCAGCACCCCTACGACAATCAGCAAATCTCTTCTGAGTAGCAGTCGCACAAGAAAGAGTAGCATGGACCTGATCCCACATCTTCCGTAAGGAGGTGAGGTGCTCGTCCAAAGCAGGTATTCCCTTGTCTGAGAACACGCCGGGAAGGACAGAGGGTTGGAACCCATAAGCAACCATAAAAGGACTTAAGCCAGTGGACGAATGAGTCACAGTGTTCCTGGCGAATTCAGCCCAAGGAAGGAGGTGAGACCAGTTGTCCTGGTGTGCATTCGTGAAGCAACATAAATATAACTCCACAGATTGATTCGCCCGTTCGGCCGCTCCATTAGATTGTGGATGATAGGAGGAAGTAAACGACAAGGAAATCCCCATCTCAGCACAAAAACCCCTCCAAAACCGAGAGACAAATTGAGGACCCCTGTCAGATACGATATCCTGTGGTATACCATGCAAGCGGAAAACCTCTTTGGCAAATACCTGAGCCAAGTGAACCGCAGAAGGTAGTTTCTTAAGTGGAATAAAGTGTGCCATTTTAGAGAACCTATCAGTCACAGTCAAAATTACTGTCATTCCATCGGATGAAGGAAGATCCACAATAAAGTCCATGGATAAGTGGGTCCATGGTTTCTTGGGTACGGATAGAGGCATTAGGAGTCCCGGGGGTTTGACATTAGGGGACTTACACTGTGCACAAACACGACAAGCCTGCACATAATCCACTACATCTTGCTTAAGTGAAGGCCACCAAACCTGTTGAAGGAGACCCTTGTATGTTTTGGTAACCCCTGGGTGACCAGCCGTTTTGGCGGTGTGAAATAAAGCTAACAATTTCTTTCTATCTTTTTCTTTCACGTATAATCTACCAACAGGTGTCTCAGAGGGTGCTTGGGTTTGGTATGCCTTGATACCATCAAGGAAAAGAGATGAAATAACTAAATGGGTAGCAGCTATTATCTTAGACGTGGGTACAATGGGTTCAGGAGTGGGGGCAATAGACTCCAAAGGTTCGTATTGTCGGGAGATAGCATCAGCCTTGACATTACGGTACCCAGGCCTATATGTGATAATGAACTGAAAGCGTGAAAGAAATAAGGACCATCTGGCTTGACGAGAGGGCAACCTTTTAGCATCAGCTATATAGGAGAGATTCTTATGATCAGTTATAACCAGGATTTTGTGTCTAGCTCCTTCTAATAAGTACCTCCACTCTTTAAAAGCCATCACAATAGCTAATAGTTCCCTATTCCCGACGTCGTAATTCTTTTCTGAATCAGACAGTTTTTTAGAAAAGTAACAACAGGGATGGAGGGGTTTGTTATAGGATAATCTTTGTGATAATACAGCTCCTATACCTGATTCTGAAGCGTCTACTTCCATTATAAAAGGAAGGGAAGGATCAGGATGGTGTAGCACAGGGGCAGTGGCAAATGCCTTTTTGAGAGTTTCGAAGGCTTTAATGGCTTCAGGAGTCCAAATCCTGGGGTGCAAACCCTTTTTAGTTAGTTTTGTGATAGGAGAAATAACCGATGAAAAGTTTTTAATAAACCTGCGATAATAATTGGCAAAGCCTATAAATCGCTGTATTGCCTTAAGGCCTTGAGGAAGAGGCCAAGGCAATATGGCTTCTAATTTAGAAGGATCCATGCTGAACCCCTGTTCAGAAATGATGTACCCTAGGAATTGTACTGATTTCTGGTCAAATAAACATTTCTCCAATTTACAATAAAGACCGTTCTGTAGCAATCTCTTAAGTACCTTCCTCACATGGGCATGATGTGACTCCAAATCAGGAGAATATACACGTATATCATCGAAATAAACCTCAGCACAGACATGCAGTAAATCTCTAAGGACATCATTTATGAGGTCCTGAAAGACAGCAGGAGCATTACACAGTCCAAAAGGCATGACTAGATACTCGTAATGCCCACTGCGTGTATTGAACGCTGTCTTCCATTCATCATTTTCTTTTATATGAACCAAGTTGTAAGCCCCCCTGAGGTCTAGTTTAGTAAAATATCTAGAACCTTTAACATGGTCAAACAACTCAGTAATGAGAGGGATAGGATAAGCGTTTTTAACTGTTATATTATTCAGGCCCCTATAGTCTATACATGGCCTCAAATCGCCCTCTTTCTTGGCAACAAAAAAGAAACCAGCACCAGCCGCAGAGGAGGACCTTCTGATAAAAGCGGGTAAACCTTACCCCTAAGGCATCGTTCCAGGTAACAGGTTTATGGCACAATCATAATCCCAGTGTGGGGGTAGTTTATCAGCTGCCCCCTTTTCAAAGACCAATGCGAGGTCTGCATACACAGGAGGGACAGAAACAGAAAGTGGTTTAGCTGTAGGCACATTAAGTAAACAAACGGGATGTAAACGGGCCATACAGTCTTGTTGACAAGATACCCCCCAGGAGAGTATATCTAGAGAATCCCAATCAAGTACCGGGTTATGCTTAACTAACCAGGGGAAGCCCAGAATGATGGAAGCTGTAGGGGAGTCAATTATTTGGAAGGTTATCCTTTCTTTGTGTAAGGCACCCACGACCATAACCGTTTCTTGGGTTTCATGGGTCACCAGAGGTTTATCAAGTGGTCTACCATCTATGGCCTCAATGGCCAAAGGTGTGGCCTTTTGGATCAGATTCAAGGCTGCGGTTTTAGCAAAGTTCTCATCCATAAAGTTGTCTGCAGCACCTGAATCGATCAAGGCTTTAATTGTTATCGTGGTTTTATTGACCAAAAGAGTAACCGTAATAAATGGTCTGGAGATGGACACATGAGGGGAAAAAACCATAACACCCGAGGCCGACCCCTCTCTAGGCCTTAGGTGTTGGAGTTTCCCTGCAAACTAGGACAGTTTCTTCGGAGATACCCCCTCTTACCACAATAAAGACACAAACCCTCCCTTCTGCGGTACGTTCTTTCAGCTTCAGATAAGCCTACAGCACCTAATTGCATGGGTTCGGGAGGTGGTTGATTGGGGGGGGGGGGGTAATGCTAGTAATGCGGTACTGGGTAAAGCAGGTAACCCCTGTGTATTCATCCTTCTTTGACTACGCCTCTCTCTAATACAGTTGTCAATTAGAATGACATAATCTATTAGATCATCCAGAAGAACAGGCATTTCCCTGGATGCTATTTCATCTAATATGTAAGCGGCCAAACCCTCCTGAAAAGCTGTTACGAGAGCGTCGTTATTCCAAACCACTTCAGCTGCCAGAGTGCGGAATTCAATGGTATAATCCGCTACAGATCTATTACCCTGTCAGAACCTAAGCAGAGCTTTGCCAGCAGAAGCAACCCGGCCGGGTTGATCAAATGTACGTTTAAAAGCTGTTAAAAAGTCTGCAAAGGACATTGGGGACGTATTCTCCCACATGGGATTAGCCCATGCTAGAGCTTTCCTGGACAAATGGTTAATCAAAAAAGCAATTTTGGTTCTGTCAGTGGGGTAGGAACGAGGATTCATCACCAAATGAATATCAATTTGGTTGAGGAAACCACGGCACAATGCTGGATCACCGCTATAGCGCTGAGGTGGCATCATGTGAACCACGTGAGCAGGAGCGGGTACTGGATCAGGAATGGGTTCTGGCACGGTAGCAACAGCTTCTTGAACGGCAGGTTGCAAGTGGGCAGTACGAGCCAGTATGGTTTGTAAAGCCTGAGCAAACTGATCCATACGGTGGTCTAAACCATCCATTCTAGCCTCCTGATTTACTAACAGCTGTGGAATGTCAGCAGGTTCCATGGTGGCCCTGTTGTAATGTCACGATTCCGGAACCTAACACGCTAACAGGTCACAGAGATGCTATACTGGTCCTTAGAATGGCCGGGCTAAGCACGCTAAGAATGGTCAGGAGACAAGCCAAGTAAAGGGAACCAGAAAACAGGAGCACGAGAAACAAGCCGAGGTCAAAGGAGTGGAGAAAACAGGATAATCGGAATAACGAGCCAAATAATCGGAAACCAGAGAGCAACACGAGAGAACAGCACTACAGGTATCACAAGACCACAACAGGGCACTGAGGGACAGGAAAGGTAAGTATAAATACCCTTGGTTTAATTCTGATTGGATAACTTCCAATCAGAATTAACAATCACACGTGGAGGATATCTATACCTCCCACTGTGATTGTGGTACTGTTTCTTTAACGCCGGGTCACTCACGTGACTCCGGCGTTTGCATAATTTAGTGACCTCCCAGCGTGCAGCGTTATACATGCTGCCGCTGGGGGGCGTGGAGAACGCGAGCGGCGAGCGGCAGAGAGGAGACGCCGCTCGCCGACAGGTGAGACGAGGGGAGACCGCGGGCGGCGACGGACTGAGGGTGAGTGCTGCAAGTGGCGTGCAGCCTCCCCTCCTAGCCGCCCGCGGATCCCTGACAGTTACTGCTAAACTCACATCATGAAGTGCTCTCCTAAGCCTTCCTACTCAGGGGATCTCCTGCCCTCTTAAAGCAACACAGTCCTTTAATATACACATATCATTACACCTTCCTCTATTGAGAAAATTAAATGCTAACGAAAAAACATGCTATAACCAAACATATTTATCTATCAAGCCAGTATTCATGCATACTGTCTATCTTGTTGGATGTATATATTTTAGCATGACTTTATCAGTCTTTCAGGACTTTTCCTTTGAGTAGACCATCTAACAACCTGATCAGTCTGATTCAGTCTCCATGTTGCAATTTAGTACTTAATCTGATTCAGTTATGGAACATTTCTGATCTGGTTCTTTTAGAATGTCTCTTCTATTCCTTCTAAGAATCCTTCCCTCCTCTGTCCAAATCGTGTAAGATCTTGGTTGCACTTGTTCCTCTATGGAACCATTCTGTAACCATGTATTGTCCGTATCCATAATCCTCACCTTTTCTCCCTTATGCAGTTCAGGTAAAGATTTAACCCTTGAGTCGAAATAGACTTTCTGTTTCTCTTTCTGTTCTCTTTAAACTGCTTTACCTGTGCACCTTTCATTGTTGCAAACAGGTCATTCTTTATAGGTAGATTAGTATGCAGGCGTCTTCCTATAAGAAGTTGTGCAGGCGAGTAACCACATGCAAGTGGCGTACTGCGAAATGCTAGCAGTGCTTTATAAAACTCACTTTTGCTCTCTTCGGCTTTTTTGCATGAGTTTTTTGACAATTCCAACAGATTTTTCAATCAGTCCATTGGACTGTGGAAAATATGGTCTCGATGTAGTATGTACAAATTCCAACTCTTTGGTAAATTGTGTGAATCGGGCATTGGCAAATTGTGGGCCATTGTCAGTAGACACTTCTTGAGGTATTCCATTCTAGCAAAGACCGACTTTATGCATCGAATCACATTTTCAGCCAATGTTGAAATCAATCTACATACTTTTAGATACAAGGAATGGTAATCAGTGATAATGACAAAATCTGTGTTACATGTAAACAAGTCAACACCAACCTTTTGATATTGCAGTGTTCATTTGAATTGCACACGTGGTACTTTTAGCATGTGTTACAGGAGGACACTATATCCGAAATGGCCAGAACATTAAGTTTCTTGGCCTTTTCCTGCGTTTTTTTAATGCCTAAATGACCTTCATGGATTTTCTCCAACATGAGCTTGCAGAGAATGAGTAATCACAATTTTGCTGCCTTTAAAGATGATTCTATCTACGACAGTAAGTTCAGCTCTGCAGTTCTAGTATTCTTGGACTCCAACTATGCAACCCTGTTTGACATCAGGCCATCCTATTTGAATAACATGTTTAACTCTTTCCAAATTAGAATCTTTCTCTGTTTCTTGACGGATCATCTGTATCTATAATAGGCATAACTAAGGTAACTATCCACGTAAGCTTAAATTTCGTTAGCTACTTTGTCATTTTGACCAGCTGTTTCATCCACTGCTCTGAACAATGCATCAGCCGTATACATAAGTTTTCCTGGTGTGTATGTCACCTTTAGGGTATAATGTTGCAATTTGATCATCATTCTTTGAATCCTTATAGGACAGTCATTGAGAGACTTTGTGAACAACGCCATCAGTGGTTTGTGATCAGTTTCTGATTGTCACTGATTGTCCTGAAATAAATTGATGAAATCTGTTGCATGCAAACATGATACTAAAAAGTTCTTTCTCTATCTGAGCATATCTAGTTTCAACACCAGACATGGAACGGGAAGCATATGCTACTGGTTGCCAGATGCCATCATAGTCTTGTAGTAGAACTGCTCCTATTCCATTTTGTGATGCATCAGATGATATCGTAATGGATTTAGCAGGATCATAAAACCTTAACACCGGCTCATACGTAAGCACTTCCTTTAAGTGTTGCCACGCTGTTTCTTGCTCATGATTCCAGTTCCATGCATTCTTCTTTTTTAGTAACCATCTCAGAGATGCTATTTTTCTAACAGGTTGGGTATAAACTTTCCCATGTAGTTTACCATTACTGCACATCTTTTATATTTTGAGTTTTTTTTCATGTTTCCTATTGCCGATGTCTTCATGGGATCGGGTCTTACCCCTTCATCACTGATGATGTCTCCAAGGAACTTCAGCTCTTTTACTCCTAATTGGCATTTGTCTTTGTTTAGCTTCAAGTTGGCTTATCTAGAACTTTTCTGAGACAAGAATCATGTTCTTTCTTAGTAGTTTCCCATACAATAATATAATCCATGGAGGCAGGGCAAGATTAAGAGCCCAGTGGGCCTGGTGCTGACAATTATGACGGGCCTAATTACAAAATCATATTGACCAAAAACAGTAAAACACTCCCAAGCATCATATACCTGATGGAGATGGTGCTGGAGAGAAAGAAAAAACAGCAGCTATAAGAATACACATACCCTAGGGTAATCTCTCTCTAATTTATGTTTTCATCTTTTAAGTAAATCCATAACCCCTAACACCAGTGTCCAGTCAAGCAGGAAGTCAATGGGCATGGTAAAAGGGTGTGCCACTGACACAAATCACGTAACCTGCCAAAAGGGGCGAACATGCCCAAAAACAGGACAGTCTGCTCAAAGAATTAGAAGGCCAGCCTGGCATGAATGCATGTCAGGCTGCCTGCCAATCATGCAGCTGGCCAAATAAGGGCATACTATGCAGACAGCACCCTGAGCTTGGCATAAATGCATCTAATGATGCGCTCACTCAACGCTTTCTAAGGACTGTCCCCTAGCACTCGCTAGTCCACTTGTCTCCTTACCTTCTTACTAGCAGGCAGAAGCTCCTGGTACATGTTTTGGGACAGAGAAAAGCTGTATGTAGTGAGTGTAGAAGAAAGGGAACATGCCACAGTGTTAGAGAGACCAAAGTCAGCATTACCTTAAAGGATAACTATAGGGTCAGGAACACAAACATGAATTCCTGACCCTATAGTGTTAACACCACCATCTAGCCCCCCTGGACCTCTCATGCCTCCATAAATATAGCAAAATCTTACTATATTCAAGCCTGAAGCTGTAACTCTGCATGCTGTTAGTCTCATAAAAACAAGCAGTCTGCTGACATCATTAGAAGTGGTGGCCTGATCCAATCACAGTGCTTCCCCATAGGATTGGCTGAGACTGACAAAGAGGCAGATCAGGGTCAGAGCCAGCATGATTCAAACACAGCCCTGGCCAATCATCATCTCCTTATATAGATTAATTTAATTAATTAATCTCTATGAGGAAAGTTCAGTGTCTGCATGTAGACGGAGGAGACACTGAATGTTTGGATGCATTTTAGGCAGCCATGACCCAGGAAGGATCTCTAACAGCCATCTAAGGAGTGGCCAGTGAAGTTATCACTAGGATGTAATGTAAAGACTGCATTTTCTCTGAAAAGACCGTGCTTACAGCAAAAAGCCTGACAGTAATGATTCTACTCACCAGAACAAATTCAATAAGCTGTAGTTGTTCTGGTGACTACAGTGTCCCTTTAACTATATTCATTGTCAGCCAGTCCACATAAGTTTTGTTCCCATACATCCCACTTAAGTTTCCATACATACCGGCATTGCTAATTTGCATAATAAAACATGTATGGATGACATCACATGATGTAAATCACAAGGAGTGACATAAGAGAAAATGCTGTAAAATCACCAAAAACTACTTAGTTTGATTCTGCTGTATAGATGGATTCCTCCCAGTGCCCCCATGTCTCCCAGTGCCCTCATGACTCAGTGCCCCCATGTGTCGATTACTCCAGGTCTCAGTGTTCCTATGTATCAGTGTCTCAGTGCCCCAGGGGACACTTGAAGACATGGGGACACAGACACTAGAGACACTGGCTGGGAGACATGGGGACATTGAGACATGGGGACACAGAGACACCGGGGTGTCAATTCATATTTCTCTACTTTTTCATCTATTCAAAGTTAACACTAGCTTGGAGACATGGGGACATTGTGACACTTGAGGCAATGAGAGACATGGAGGCACTAGGAGACATGGGGACAGTGAGACACTGGCTGACTGGGGGCACTGGGAGAGTAGGGGTCACTGGGAGACTATGGGGGCACTGAAACACCAGGGACACTGGCTGGGAGACATGGGGACACTGTGTCCACATGTGTCTGTGTCACATTATCTCCCAGTGTCCCTTAGTGTCTCAGTGTATGTCTCCTTGCAGCCTTTCCCCCCATCCCTTACTTCCCTGAGCTGTAGGCTGTCTCTGCAGGGTGGGAGTTGCTGTCTGGATTCTCTGTAGCTGCACCCCTGCAGATCAGTGAGTATAGATAGGCAGGGAGGGATATGCTGGAACTTCCGATCCCTGCCTGTCTCCACACACAGTGACCCTACTGGCCAGTGCTGGTATTGCAGAGTAATCTCTTGTTTATACTGAGGAAAATACCAGCATTTGTATTGCCAGTATCACTGCAATATTGGCACCAGCCAGGCAGCCTCAAATACTGTCTGTGCCAATAAAATAAAAGCCAGGTGGAATCCCTAAGAGTAGTGTGTGAAAAAAAAAAAATGTAAAAAAAAATAAATAAATTTTTTTTTTAAATCAATGGGCCTATTCCATGGGCCTGGGCCTGGAGCTGCAGCTCCATCAGCCCCTATGTTAATCCGGCCCTGCATGGAGGTGTCTACACCTTCAATGTACTCGTATAGCATGTGAATAGTTTTGTGATATACTTCTGGGGCAGATGCAATACCAAAATGTAATCTCTGAAATCTGTATCTGACATGTGGTGAGTTGAACGTACACAATTTTGAACTGTCTTCATCCAACTTCAATTGCCAAAATCTAGAGGAAGCATCTAATTTAATGAAATATTTAGCATTCGCAAATTGCGACATGATCTCTTCACGAGGAAGTAGCTTAAAATGTTCTCTTTTTATTGCTTTATTTAAATTGCGAGGATCCAGGCAAATACGTAATTTTCATTTTTTCTTATCTATTACCAGATAATTTACCCATTCAGTTGGTTAATCTATTTTTGCAAATAACCCTATGCTTTCCATCCTATCAAGCTCTGCTTTAAGTTGGTCTTGAAGGGCAAATGGCACTTTTCTGCAGGGATGTACCGCTGGCAGCATCGCTTTGTCTATCCTGATGGTGTGTTCACCAGGCAGACAACAAAGTCCATTAAATAAATCACAGTATTCTTCCAATAAGCCTTCATATTCTGGATCACTTCCAGTTTTTAGCACTTGTACTCTTTTCGCCAGATTCAGTCTTTCACAAGATGATAAACCTAATATTGCTTGAACATTTTTTGGAACCACAATAAAAGATAGAGTGTGCACTTCAGTTTTAAATGCCAATTTTGCTAAACATTTGCCTTTCATAGGTATATTTGCCCCAGAGTATAACCTGTAACCTTGGTATTCATCTCCTGTAGAGTTGATCTCGGCTTCAACAAATTAAACACAGACTCTGATATCACATTAACTTGAGCTCCAGTATCTAATTTAAATGGCAACATTATGTTTTGTACCTGCAGTGTAAGGATCCACTCTGTTTCTCATGCTGCAGCAGTGTGCATTTTCCTTCAGTGTGTGAACTTGCTTACCTGCACTTTTGCAGCAGAGTGTAAAATGATTTGGTTTACCACATTTATTACAGTTCTGTCCATATGCAGGGCATTTTCTCTGTTGATGTCCAATACCACATCTATTACAAAACTTTTTTGCTTTTTATCTATATTCACTCTGCTTCCTTTTGTGTTTTGCATCTTTTTATTCTCCATTTTACTTTTTTTGTTCACTCCTCAGTTGATCTACAGTGCATGTTTCAGTAACTAACTCTTTGGCCCATTTCTGCTGCTCTACATAATGCTAATGCCTTTTCCAGATTCAAGTCTTGCTCTCTAAGTAGCATTTCTCTGTCCGTTATCTGGTATTTTATTAAGACACGGAGGCTCCTATTATGCTGCACTCTTTCTTTATTTCCCTCAGCAGCAAAGAAAATAACTTTAACAATGAAATGAACACAGGAAACAGTCAGTAACACACATCTTCCATGGCAACCAACAGCCAATCAGGTTCCACTCTCCAGCATATTAGGCGGTATTTCTTGAACAATTTCCTCATTCTTTTCTGCTCCCTCAGTTAAGGACACTGATCCCATAGTTCTTAACTGTTGGAATTTTTATTATTACTATTACCTTACATTTTCATATCAGTAGTTTAAGTTAATTTCATTAATTTACTTTCATTAATTCAATTTCATTATTTTTTGTTTGAGTTAATTCAATTTAAATTACTGTTATTAATTTTACTGTACTAAAATTGTCTTTTATAATATTTCTGCAGTTATAGTTAACAATGCTATTACTTGTTTTTGATCATTTGTATTGGATCCCCTCCCGGTCCCCTATAATTCTTTTGTTGGGCACCGGGAGGATACTTTAACTATCCTTAATTTCCTTCATTGTTTTCTCTATCTCGCGGCGCTTTCGCACCCGGTTTTCCTTTCATGTATAACGGTTTTACCTGCTCATCTGTTCGAGCAGTACTGCCGTTTGTCAGTTCTGCCTTTCGGCAGTTTTTTCTACCATTCGTTAGTTCCTATAATTTGTCTACGGCTCGCGTTCGTGTAAATTTCACCATTCATGGTTTGTTTTTGTTTTTTTAGACGAACTGTGCATTTATGTGCATGTCATGGCTGCTAGTGTGGTCCAACATGCAAAAACTATGTAAACATATACATACAAAAGAAAAGGAAAATAAAAGGACAGAGCGTAAACCGGACCTTAGTATGGCCGGACTAATACTCTAGAGATAGAGAATGGTCAAAGGGAAAGCCGAGGTCAAGGAAGCCAGAAATACTCAAATACCATTTAAACAAGCCAAGTCAGGGGAACAAGAATTCGGAATAACCAGGGAAAAGCCAAGATCAGAATACCAGGAAGTCAGATTCACAATGATAAACGTACTCTCGGGGAACAGGAAAACATGACAGGGCAAGGAACTAGAGTGAATTAGGGATTTAAATATCCCTCTCTGGGTTCTGATTGGTCAGAGGGTGACCTCTGACCCCAGAACGTGCGCGTGCGTTGACGTCGTGATGTCACACGCACGTTTGTATTAATTTGAGGGGCGGAGCTTAAGATGGATGCGACCACGTGGTCCATGCCATCTTTGATTTGGGCGCGATGCCCAGAGAAGGCAGAGGAGCGGGTAAGCTTGTGGTGTCGGCAAGGTCGTGCCGGTTGGGCACGGCTGCGGCATGCGGCGGGTTGGGAGCCGCACCAGTAACCCCCAATCGAAGACCGCCCACTGGGCGGGAAGGAGCCGGCTTATGAGTGAAGCGGTTGTGAAATGACCGGACAAGACGGGGCGCATGAACCTGGTCAGCAGGAACCCAACAATGTTCCTCTGGACCATATCCTTTCCAGTCAACAAGATAAGACAAAATACCCCTGGAGAATTTGGAGTCCAATACAGAACGAACCTCGTACTCCTCCTGGTCACCCACTACCAAGGGCGGAGGAGGAGCAGTAACTCTAGTGTATCGATTGCAAGTAAGAGGCTTGAGCAATGACACATGAAATGAATTGGCAATTCTCATGTGGGCAGGGAGTGCCAAGGAATAAGTCACAGGGTTGATCCGGCGGAGGACCCGAAAAGGACCGATGTATTGAGGGGCAAATTTCATGGAAGGAACTTTAAGTTTGATATGACGTGTGGACAGCCACACCTTGTCTCCTGGTTGATAAACAGGATTGGCACCCCGTCTCTTGTCAGCTTGGATTTTAGCACGTTTTGATGCCTTTTGTAATGCCGTATGAACGGAATCCCAAGTGTCATGAATATAATTTAAACAAGTGTTCAAGGCAGGAATATCTGTGTCTGAAAATTCAGGAGGAAAAACAGTGGGGTGATAACCCTGATTTACATAAAATGGACTATGATTAGAGGATTCATGAGTCGCATTATTCCTGGCAAACTCAGTCATAGGTAAGAGTTCATACCAGTTAGACTGATTGGCATCGATAAAACAACGTTAATAAGATTCTAAGGACTGATTGGCCCTCTCTGCTGCGCCATTAGTCTGAGGGTGATATGCTGAGGAAAATGAAAGTTCTATACCCAATTGTTTACAAAAGGCACGCCAGAACCTAGAAATAAATTGGGTAACTGTCAGAAACTATGTTTTTAGGCACCCCATGTAAGCGAAATATCTCTTTTAAAAATATTTGTACAAGATCTTGAGCAGATGGTAATTTATTAAGAGGAACAAAATGGGCCATTTTTGAGAATCTATCTATGACCATAAGGATTGTGTTAAATCCGTTTGAGCTGGGCAGATCCACCATGAAATCCATGGCTAAATGGGTCCATGGAGCAGTAGGTATAGGCAATGGTTGTAACAACCCAGGAGGTGATTTGTGAGAGGATTTAGAAACGGCACATATTTGACATGCCCTTACATAATCCTTGATGTCGTTCCTAAGTGTAGGCCACCAGAACCTCCTGGAGATAGCAGAGAGAGTTTTATGGACTCCAGGATGACCTGCTGTCAGATTATCATGGAATAAACCAAGTACCTTTTTTCTTAATGGTGGTGAAATGTACAGTTTATCCGGAGGTCTCTCCACGGGTGCCTGAGTTTGATCTGCTATTATAGCAAAGAAGAGTGGAGAAGACACTTCAGAAACAGTAGTAGCAATAAGGCATTCTGGAGGTATGATAGGGAATACCTCTTGTTCAGGAATCTCATCTGTCTCAAACTGTCTAGACAGTGCATCTGCCTTGGTGTTCTTGGTCCCGGGCCTATAGGTAATTACAAAGTTGAATCGGGAGAGGAACAATGACCATCTAGCCTGA
>OW240916.1:62717227-62917557 GCA_933207985.1 Pelobates cultripes
CCTGGGCTAGGGGAGGGAATTGTGGGTGTGTGTTAACGTTTTGCTGCCTGTGATTGGTTATTGTTTGTCCCTCCCCGAAGGCTGTCCCCTTGCATGGGGACTTGCATAAAAGCTGTGTGTACCCATTAAAGGACAGTACATTTTGTACCCTTCTTCTTGACTTCGGCTGATGTTTGGGGATTCGTGTGTTTCACTAAGGGACTTATCTGGTGAAGCTATTGGAATTGCTATAGGATTTGTCTACCCTATCTACCGAACGGAAGGCTATAATCACTAAGGCTCTGGCGGTTCGGGAGGAAACTACCGAATGAGGTTTAAATATACTTGGTTTCCTTATAAGCGGTTTTCTTACAAGATAAAGTAACTCTTATAAGGAAAGGTTCTTAGTCAATTTAGGGGACATATACATCACACCTAAGGTCGGTCCCCGAAAGTTTTTCCGGCCGAACCGGACATAAGAATCTTTGATGTCCCCTTTTGCCACAATACCCTCGTTGCGTCTGTATTGTCTCTCTACCTGTTATGCTACTTGGGTGATTTGGATTGGAACTCAACTGCAGCTTGTAAAACTCCCTAATTACAATAGTGAAGAAACTGAGAATCTTTAAAGTATCAATACTGTAGCTTTAAGAAAGGAGAGGATTGCTGGCACTTTGAGAATCAAATTAAGTTTTAATAATTGTTAAACTTGCATTTAGGCAATAATCCAATAAGAATAAGTTAAAGTCATTAAACAATACAAAGTTCATCAAGAAGTATTTCCTCAGAGATATATTAAATAGGATTCATTAGGTTGCTAGGAATAATCTTCAATAATGATATTTAGCAGGTTGCAAAGTATTTGCAAAGCAAGAACAGTTCCTAGTGATTAAGCTTGATGGGAGTTGTCCTCCATATAATTAGTAGCTTGAAGTAGTTAAGTTTTAAGCAAGCAGTAATAGTTCATCAATAAATGAGATAGCAGAGAATAGCTGAAAGGTATACTTAAGGTTAAGATGAGTTATCCTCCAAGAGTTCAAAGTTATAGTCCACATGATAATTAACAAGTATCAGTTCTCCAGTAATCCTCCATGGCATGCAGTATCATCCATGCATTAGCGCAAAGGCTAGGACGGCTTGTCAGAGTCTATGGAGCCGGCGTGTATACCAGGAAGTCGGTCCCACATTGTCAGAGCCTCGGGAGCCGGCGAGTATGGAGGAAGTAGGTTACACAATCACCAAGCGCCCTCTCTCTGGCGCGGACTGCTTAAGTACAGTCAGAGCCGCATCAGAGGGGGGCGGGGTCAGCGCCGCATCGCGGAAGTGCCGAACCCGGAAGTGTTACCGCATGACACTGCCTCAGTGAGCATAGGTTCAGGTTCTGGAGGTGGAGCATGGTTAATTACCACTGGGTTAGAGAAACGAGGGGCTATGGATAAGGTAGAACGTCTAGTACGTTTTTTTTTCTCTCTTTCTCTGAGCCTGTTGTCAATATCTATCATGTAGGCAATAAAGTCATTAAGGTTAACCGGAAGATCTCTGGCTGTGGTCTCGTCTTGTATATTCTCCTCTAGACCTTCGGAGAAGGCAGCCACCAAACCGCTATTGGTCCAGTCAACCTCAGACGCCAATGTTCTAAACTCTATGGCGTAAACGGCTACAGAGCGATTGCCTTGTTTTATGCTCATTAGGGCTCTGGCAGCGTTCTTTTCTCTCCCTTTTGGCTCAAAAGTAGCTTTAAATGCTGTTAGAAATACATTGTAATCACGGGCTACTGGATTCCCACTCTCCCATAAGGGATTAGCCCGGGGTCATTAGATAGCCAATCTTCGATCTATCTGTAGGGAATGAACCAGGGGAAGCTTCAAAGTGGTATTCGATTTGGTTTAAAAAACCTCTAAATTCTTTAGAATCACCTCCAAAATGGGGGGGGGGTGAAAGGGTTATGTACCGTGGTTTGTGTGCCACCGGTGCTACCACAGGTGGTGGAGTCACAGGTGGTACAGGGGGTGCCTCCAGAAAGGCAGTTCTCTGGAGCAAGGTCTGGAATGCTTGGGCAAACTGATCTAACCTGTGGTCCATGTCCTCCACCCTACTCTCACAGGCAATCATATGTTTGCATAGTTCTGCAGGATCCATGGCCCTGTCGTAATGTCATGGCTGCTAGTGTGGTCCAACACGCAGAAACTATGTAAACATATACATACAAAAGAAAAGGAAAATAAAAAGACAGAGCGTAAACCGGACCTTAGAATGGCCGGACTAATACGCTAGAGATAGAGAATGGTCAAAGGGAAAGCCGAGGTCAAGGAAGCCAGAAATACTCAAATACCGTTTAAACAAGCCAAGTCAGGGGAACCAGAATTCGGAATAACCAGGGAAAAGCCAAGATCAGAATACCAGGAAGTCAGATTCACAAAGATAAACACACTCTCGGGAACCAGCACGTAGAGCTGTATAGCATGGATGACAAATAAGTAACATATTACCGGTCCTTAGAATGGCCGGATTTAACGTACATAGAATAATCAAAAATACTAGCCGAGGTCAGGGAACACAGAAAGGGATGCAGCGATGAGGAAAGCCAGGAGTCAGGATACCAGAATATAGAGAAGTCAATAAACAAAGCCAAAGTCAAAAACCAGGTAGAAAACTATAAACAGGAACGCACTCTCAGACAACAACAAGGGAGACCACGACAGGGCACTGAGCAGGCTGAGAACTGGGCCTAAATACCCCTCCTTTAGTTCTGATAGGCTGTAACCGGCCTTTGACCCCAAAGTCAGTTACCAAGTTTCATTTGCATAATTGCTGCTCAGCATTAACCCTTCTGTGGATTAGGTTGCTGCTCAGCACAACTTTTTCTGTTTGGACAGTAAATGTCATTAACCACATTTCTTTAAGTGGATGAATACGTGACACCAGGAACAGGAAACCACGACAGGGCAAGGAACTAGGGTGAATTAGGGATTTAAATATCCCTCTCTGAGTTCTGATTGGTCAGAGGGTGACCTCTGACCCCAGAACGTGAGTGTGTGTTGACGTCTTGACGTCACGCGCATGTTTGTATTCATTTGAGGGGCGGATCTTAAGATGGATGCGACCACGTGGTCCACGCCATCTTTGATTTGGGCGCGATGCCCAGAGAAGGCAGAGGAGCGGCTCTCGGCTCGCCGACGGCTGCAGCATGCAGCGGGTCGGGAGCCGCAACAGTGCACAGTTCGTCTCTTTGCCGTTCGTGCATTTGTCAGCATATATATTGGTTTGTTAGTGGAATTTTGCCGTTCAGCAAAATCTTGTGCGGTTTTTCTCCAATAACCTGCCCCTTCCTGCTTCCCCTTATCGGGGTTTAGTGTTTTGGCGAACGGACGGCTCTCTATCTCTATCTGTGCCTTATCTTGAAGTGTAGGTGATTTTGTTTTTCCTTTACAGTGCTTTTTCTCCCTCTCTGGGTTAATAAACCCTATAGCTAGGTTACTCTGCTATAATCTTTGACTATTACATTTCATTCACAATGCAGTCTGACAAGGATCAAAATTTGGCCTCTGGGTCACAAGTGACCCCTCAGGCTCCCAATGCTAACCCGGGGTAAGGGACTATGTCCCCTGATTTCTCCGCTCCTGCGGACATACAGACACTCTTCGACGCCTCAGTTTCCCGATCCATTACGCAGGCTATGGTCTCTGCTATGGGCGCTGTGTCGACATCTCTGTTGCAGAGTATTACCCAGGCCCTTTTACAAGCCCATGAGTCTGCGCGGCAGACAGGTATATCAGCTGCATCTAGTATAACACCGGTCTCTCAAGGCCGTAAGACTACGGCAAAGACCAAGCATTCCTCCAAAACTACTTTGACTGACAGTATCACTTCTGTCTCAGATGGCGTGCAACCACCACTGCGCAAAAGAGCCACTAGCCGGGCAAAATCTGCTAGATTGTGGAACCGGTCGAGAGGCCAGCTGGATTCGTCTGAGTCGGAACTCAGCGACATTGAGGAAGAAATAGATGAGTCTGATAAGGACGCTTCGGAGGCTCAGTCCGAATCAGACTCCGACGGTGCAATTGGAGAGGATTCCGCCTCCTCCTTCGGCACTTTCCCCGTGACGATGTCAGGGACCCAGGTAAGTCTGTCGGGGTCTGGTGATGACTCTAGGATTCTAGGATTATTTGCTTAGTGGGAAATGTGAATTTGGCGCTGGCTACAGAACGCCGCAAATCTATTTTGCTCAAAATCAAGCCAAAGCTAGTCAATCTAGTGATTAACGAGCCGGGTGCCCAGGCTAAAGGGCTATTATTTAGTGATTCTTTCGTAAAGGAGTTAGGATCATTTGTACACACCTTCACGGCTTTAGATAAAGTGCAAAATAATATGCGCAAGATCTTTCATCAAATGATTTTTGCTGGGGCCGGAAGAGGTAGGAGCCGTCTGTCCAGCCGTATTCAGAGAGGTTCATACAGGCAAAACCGAGGTTCCTATTCAGGATGAGCTAGCTTTCAAGAACAAAGGGTTGCACCAGCTTTCTTTCCCCAAAGAGTTGGTCGCTAGGGGCATCCAAGGAGCTCCTTCTGGATGACGACCTTATGGTAAGTGTCTACTCTTCCCTTTCTTCCCTTCAGGTTGTGGGGGGCAGACTCAGACATTTTTCCCATGTGGGGTCGCATCTGACGTCAGATGCTTCGGTCCTGCAGGCTGTATCGGGTTATTGCATACATTTTGTGTCACACCCGACCCAACTCTCCCCCCCAGAGAGATTGTTTTTTCCCTAACATGAGGCTACCCTTGTATCCAAGGAAATTCACAAATTGATACGCAAACAAGCCATCACAGAGACCCCAACCAATACACCTGGGTATGTCAGCAATCTCATCCCGGTACCCAAAAAAGGGCGGAGGAATGAGACCAGTCATAAATTTTAAACAATGAACGCTTACGTGTCCTATCACCATTTCAAAATGGAAGGCATACACTGCTTGCGCGATCTTCTACAACCCAAAGACTGAATGGCCAAACTAGACTTACAAGACGCGTATCTCATGATCCCTATATCGGAAATATATAAAAAAAATTCTCCAGTTCACGTGGCGAAGAAAGAAATGGAGGTTCACATGCCTCCCGTTCGGACTGTCATCAGCCCCGTGGTGTTTCACAAAAGTTATGAAACCTGTGATTGCTCTGCTTCGAAGTTGAGGTGTTTGACTTATCATCTACCTAGACAATATCTTCCTTCTAGGAAAACATACATACATAAGGTGGAGCTTCTTGTATAAATGTTCAGAAAATATCGGCAATAATATGAATACAAAACACAAATAGCGCAATATGGCTATAACAAAAGTAATTATAGAAAGGCGTGTATGGTGTCACTCACAAGTCAAGAGTCATAAACCACATATGACTCAGATGGTAAGCGCTTGTGGACAATTTCAGGATGCCCAATCCTTTCTTTTGCTCACGATTCTGCTGGAAGCCTGGTTCCTTCGACTTCTTGAAGTAGTGCTAGTCGTCCACTGCTCCCAATATTAGATGTGTATATATGTCATGGAGTAACACTTCCGGGTTCGGCACTCAGCTGTGAGGAGCCGGACCCCACCCCCCTCTGACACAGCCCTGACGGTATTAAGGGAGACTGGGCCAGAGAGAGGGTGCTTGGTGATTGTGTGTGAGCTGCCTCTGCGAGACCGCGGGCTCCACAGGCTCAGCTACTGGGAGCTACTTCCGCCAGACTTACCTCTCCACAGGCTCTGGCATTGTGGGTCCTACTTCTGAATATGCACGCCGGCTCCTGGGACACGCCGGCTCTACAAACTCTGAAGTCCTCCTAGCCTTCTGGACTAAGACAAGTATGCGTCATGTCATAGAGGATTACTGGAGAACGGAAACTCACTTACTTTACAAGTGGACCATATCCCTAAACTACTGGAGGACAACTCAGATTAACCTTAAGTATATCTTTCAGCTATTTGTCTACAATATCATTTATTAATGAACTAATGCTGGCTTACTCAAATCTTCATTGCTACAAACTACTAATTATATGGAGGACAACTCCCATCATGCTTATTCACTATGAACTATGAACCTGCTTTGCAAATATTCTCAGCTACTTGCTTATTGTTTCCAGGGCCGGACTAGCCCACCAGGATACCGGGAAATTTCCCGGTGGGCCATTGACACCTGGGGCCGGGCAGGCAGTTGGCTCACCTGCGGCCGCAGAGGGAGCTCCCTTGGCGGCCGCAGGGGGAGCTGGCTGTTCTGTCTCTGCTCCCCCTCCCCAGCACTCTAGAAAGAGACCGGGGCCGGAATATGACGTCATATTCCGGCCCCGGTCTCAGTAAGCAGTGCGCTGGGGAGGGGGAGCAGAGACAGAACAGCCAGCTCCCCCTGCGGCCGCCAAGGGAGCTCCCCACAGCCCCAGGTAGACATTGTGTGTGTCAGTGTGAGTGTATGTGTGTGTGTGTGTGTGTGTGTGTCTGTGTCATTTGTGTGTGTGTCTATCTGTGTCATGGTGTGTCTGTCTGTGTCATGGTGTGTGTGTCTGTCTGTGTCATGGTGTGTGTGTCTGTCTGTGTCATGGTGTGTGTGTCTGTCTGTGTCATTATGTGTCTCTGTGTGTCTATGTCTGTCATGGTGTGTGTGTCTGTGTCATGGTGTGTGTCTCTGTCTGTCATGGTGTGTGCATCTGTGTCATGGTGTGTGTGTGTGTCTGTCTGTGTCATGCAATGTGTGTCTGTATCATGGTGTGTGTCTCTGACTGTCATGGTGTTTGCGTCTGTCTGTGTCACGGTATGTCTGTCATGGTGTGTGTTTGTCATGGTGTGTGTGTTTGTCATGGTGTGTCTGTGTCATGTAATGTGTGTCTGTGTCACGGTGTGTTTGTGTCTGTGTCACAATCTCTCTGTGTCGTGGTGTGTGTCTGTGTGTCATGGTGTGTATGTCTGTGTCGTGTGTGTGTCTGTGTCAAGGTGTGTGTGTCTTTTTTAAGGTGTGTCTGTCATGGTATGTGTCTGTCTCTGTCATGGTGTGTGTGTGTCTGTCTGTGTCATGGTGTTTCTGTCTGTCATGGTGTGTCTGTGTTTCTGTTTGTGTCACGGTATGTGTGTGTGTATGTGTGTTTTTACTCACCTTTCAACCCCCCCCCCCACCTCATGCTGGTCTCCCCTTGACTGGCCCTGCCTCTACGCCTGAGATCATCAAGCTTGATGTTCTCAGCCAATCCGCACTGACACAGGAAGCACCTCTAGTGACCGTCTGAGTGTCTGTCACTAGGAAGCAATGTAAACACTGCCTTTTTCTCTAAAAAGTCAGTGCTTACATTGAAAAGCCTGCAGGGACAGGCTATAGACACCAGAGCCACTACATTAAGCTGTGTGTGTGTGTGCGCCTGCTAGTGAGTGGGTTTGCTTGTGTGTGTGTGTGTGTGTGTGTGTGTGTGTGTGTGCCTGCTACTGAGTGAGCTTGTGTTTTTATTTTAATGACCTTATGTATATCAGTGAGATTGTTTGTCTATGAGGCTGTGTATCAATCAGCTTGTGTCAGTGAGATTGTCTGTGTCTGCATGTGAGTATGCTTACTGTATAATTAAAAATTTTACTCTGAAAGGACCAATATTTTATATTGGAAAAGGAGATATATATATATATATATATATATATCTCAATCATCTATTGTCGCATATTACATGCGACAATATATGGGGCTGGCATCGATTTTTTTTCCAGGGCTGCTTTGGAATCCCCAGTCCGGCCCTGATTGTTTCTATTGAAGATTATTCTCATGAACTTAAAGAATGTTACTTAATGCATCTCTGAGGAAATACTTAATAATGAACTTTGTGTTGTTGATTACTTGCACTTCTTTTTATTGGATTATTGCCTAAATGCAATTCATTTAAGTTTAACACTGTGACGAGAGCAATCTCGCCACATTGCTTTGGAGAAGCCTGGTTGCCGCGCCTGTTGCCTTTGGATTATGGCCCCATGTTAAAAGGCTTGATTTTCCCCTGCAAAGACAAGAAAGCCGGGTCATTTGGTGCTTGCCCTGTTTGAGTAGTGATACCCCAGATAGCTATGCCATGGAGCCCATTCGTATAAAGACTATGGGAAAGACTTTGGCTCCATGGCAATTGAACTGTATGTGTGTGCTCTGAACACCATTCAGTAATAATGTGCGCTCAGACCTAAGCTATCTGGGCATATGTTGCATGTCTGTATTTTATGTCATAAATGTAACCTTGTGTATTTTATTGTATTTTACTGTCTTTTTGCTGCCATGTGTTCAATTGAGTCTTGCCTCTGCCTTTGGAGATAATTGGATTACTTCACAATTATCTCCAGGATAGAAGACTCTGTGGAACTGGTTTTGAGCAGAAAAGCCATGCTTCCTGTGGTCACAAAGGACTACGATCTATCTTTTGAACCACTGGACCAATTTGTATGATTTTGACGTATGTTTGTCTTTGGAGCATGTTGATTCTGAAAATGTAAATGTAAATTTATGTGAATGTGATGCATACTTTTCAAGTTATGAATAATGTGGAAAATTTGTATTTCTCTGCTTGTGCTAAATTACATTACCCATTGTGTAAGGTAATTGAATCACAAGCAGAGGGGAGGAATTTGTGTGGGAGTGTCTGAGTGTATTGTATGTGTTTATTGGTTGTGTTCCAAAACCCTGTGGGTGGTACTAATGTGTAAGAATGTGTACATAAGCACAATAAACCCACAGCTCTGACTGTTCACTGCTTGACCCTCAACACGGAGCTTTGTCTCATTCTTGGCGGGATTTATTGTATGCTGTTCCAGTTCGAGTGCTAGGAGTGTAAACCTATTCGTATGGTTTTTCCTATTCGGCTGTTTACAGCATTCGTATGATTTCCTGTTCGGCGGATTGGTGTTCTGCAGTAGCTGTGCCTGTGTCTCTGGAAGGGAAGATCTACTAAATGGTTTTTACACCTTATGTGCAAAACGGTCCGTTACAGTGACTGTATGTCCTGAAATGCCATGTGTCCATCTGCTATTCCAGTCTCCCATTTGGTCCCCTAGGGGAGTGTCCACCAAGTGGGAGACCTGCGGTGCCCAGCCGGACTGATAGGAAGGAGTGTGCACTTCCTGTCAGTCCGACCGGTTACAGGAAACAGAAATTCCTGTTCCGTGCTGAGTTTCTGTTTCCTGTAACCGGTCCGTCTGACAGGAAGTGCACACTCCTTCCTATCAATCTGGCCGGGCACCACGGACAGCAGAGCAGCTCGGCCACGCTACAGGGGAGGGCAAGGGAGGAGAGGAGCAGCCGCAGCCTCCTGAAAACAGAATTTAGGGCGGCCTGGGGGGCAATTGCCTCCCTGCCCCCCGGCTCAGCCCGCCCCTGACGTTTTGGACACTTGCTGTAATAGAGATAAAGCAACAGGATGTATAGGTGCTCAATATCAGACAGACAATGCCAGCAAATCACCAACAAGGGGTTCTCTCACCCTTATAAAATATATAGCAAGATAAAAAATATAAAGTTATCAGCACAAAGAAAAAAATAGAATATACATACGATATGTATATAGTATATAAATCTATGAAAAATAAAAGATAAATTATGGTGCAGTACAGTACATTAGTTAAGCGGAATATGAATAAGTCAAGTGCATTTGAATAAGTTTAGAGCTGTACCAGCTCTGTTTAGCAGGCCTGGGTGGAATAATCCCCATCTATGGATACATGTGGAAAGTATTCTCAGCTTGATTCCAAAATTATGGAGACATCATGTAAAAAAAACACAGGAAAAAAATCCAATGGTATAGTACATAAACTACAGTGGTATAAATGGAGGAATTATTATATAGGTTATTTTTTTTATATGTAATATTCATTCAGTGTGCATAATAAGTGAGTGGTTATATTGTGAAAAAGATCAGAATGAGTGGGTCAAATATAAGTAATATAAATACAAATACTTTTAAAAAGCATGAGTTTATATTAAAAATGATAAATCTATATTGGAATACTTTATGTATCTATACTTAAAATAATTATTATACAAAAAAGGCTATATTGCATATAATAATAATTTTATTTTTTTTAAATTATAAATAAGAGACTTCTTATATTTAAAAAAACATCATCCCCATATTTATAGATATTCAATAATACTTAATGTACTACATTAAAGTGAATTGTACTTATTTCGAAAATTACATGTGCATGGTGAAATTATAGAAAAATAGGATTGTAGAGCAGAATATTTAAAAAAAAAATATGCAGAATCATAAAAAAATTGATTAGATCAAATTCTATGTTTAGACCTTTTGGGTGTAAAGTATCTAAATGATACACCCATTCCATTTCCAATTTTCCTAAGTTTTTGTGGCATCACAAAAAATTCTGCCCTCCATTGTTGAGTATATATTTGTCGATGCCCATAAACTTAAGTTGGCCAGGGTCCTGGTTGTGTTGGATAAAATGTGCAGAGACTGAATGGTTTTTATAGCCCTTTTCTATATTTCGGCAGTATTCTGCTATTCTTATTTTAAGAGGTCTGATTGTTCTGCCTACATATTGGAGTCCGCAAGCGCGATAAAGCTACTATTCCACCAATTATATTTTTAGAATTGAAAGTTCTTTTTGTATTGTTAGACATACAATTTTAACTATACTTTTCTGTTTTTCTGTATTTTTTTGCACGCTATACAGGAGTTACATTTAAAAAAACCTTTAGTTACATTAAAAAAAATATTTTTAGAGCTGTGTGTGCGAATCTGGTGCCCATGGCTGTCTATCGTTTGTTTGTAGATAAAACGAGTCTGCAAACCAAAAGTAGTTATTTTTTAAATTTAAGTCTATCCCTTCTATTATAAAATCAATCTGGGTGGGATGTAGGTATTTATGTTTTTGCCAGGGTTCCTTTCTTGTGGGAGATAATCGTAAATAATGATTTAAAGTCACATGTGATTAAAATATAGTTATCTTTCCAAACTAATTTATCTAATTTGTTAAGGAGATCTATAGTGTATTTTAAATATGATTTAGTATTTTTCACATATGGTTGTAGCATTATATCAATAAGATAAGATGGACCATATACCAGAAACGATTGGTCTGCCAGGGGGGTTGTTTAAGCCTTTATGGATTTTTGGGAGGAAATAAATGATGGGTATTTTAGGATGTTGTATGTTTATATATTTACATTTTTGTGTACAATACCGGTGTGTTTTCCTTTATCTAAAAGTTTATTAAAGGACCACTATAGGCACCCAGAACACTTCAGCTTAATGAAGTGGTCTGGGTGCCTGGTCCAGCTAGGGTTAACCCTTTTTTTTATAAACATGGTTTATAATAGGGTTAATCCAGCCTCTAGAGCCTCTAGTGGCTGTCTCATTGACAGCCGCTAGAGGCGCTTGCGTGCTTCTCACTGTGAAAATCACAGTGAGAAGACGCCAGTGTCCATAGGAAAGCATTGTAAATGCTTTCCTATGAACTGGCTGAATGCGCGCGCGGCTCCTGCCGCGTATGCGCATTCAGCCGATGACATCGCTATGGAGGAGGAGAGCTCCCCGCCCGGCGCTGGAGAAAGGTAAGATTTTAACCCCTTCCTCTCCACAGAGCCCCGTGGGAGGTGGACCCTGAGGTTGGGGACACCCTCAGGGCACTATAGTGCCAGGAAAACGAGTGTGTTTTCCTGGCTCTATAGTGGTCCTTTAAGTAGTAATTGTATTTCTGAGGTGGAGTCTTTATTTAATTTTATGTATGCATTTGGGTCATTTAATTGTTTATGAGATTCAGTCTCATACATTTCTTTTGATAATATGACCAAGCCACCACCTTTTCCGCTGGTTTGATTACAATGGATTCAACCTTTTGAAGTTCTTATATAGCGTTACTTTTCTTTCTACTTAGATTGTATTTGTCATATTTACAAAATGGAGAAATAAAGTAAACAGGGTGCAGGTCAGGAGTCCGGATACAAGTCAAGGGCTCATGAGCTGCACCATTGTAACCACCTAGTAGGGAGCTCCGATGAGGGGGTAACCCTCCAAAATATGTAGGTTATGGGAGTAGGTGATGTGTAGTTAAGAAATGAGGAAGGGAGGCCCTACCTTTAATCAATCTAAGGATAAAAAGGGATATGCAAACAAAAAGTATAACTTGAAAAAAGGGAGATCTACTAAACGGTGCCCAGGGGATCAATTGTCTGGAGTACTAGCTAGCATCTAAGTTCCAGTTCCCCTAGTGTCCGACTGACAGGAAGGTAGTGTAAACGAGGTTAGGGAGAGAGAAGAGGCACAGGGTCCCCAGAGAACAAGGGACTGGGTAATCAGGTCTAAATGCAGATGAAAAGCCTCACACAAAAAATAAATAAATAAATCTCTCAATTCACCCTAAAAGTTACCACGACACTGTGGTCTAACCACTAGTGTCTACCTGAACCAACTCTCCCTACTAAAGTTATAAATAAATAAACACCTAAAAATCAATAACCGTAGTGGTAACAAAAATAAAAAAGTGCTACCAAGTGCAGAGATTAAAGAAAAAGAAAATGCTCAACGGGCGTTTCAGCGTGCTCAAAACGCCGTCGCAGGCTCCTGACGGCGGCTTTTGAACACGCTTGTAACGGCACCCCGGGCATAAAAGGGGTTAACAGCTATTTAGAAGATCTTCCCTTCCAGAGACACAGGCACAGCTACTGCAGAACACCAATCCGCCGAACAGAAAACCATATGAATGCTGTAAACAGCCAAATAGGAAAAACCATACGAATAGGTTTACACTCAAAGCTCCGTGTTGAGAGTCAAGCAGTGAACAGACAGAGCTGTGGGTTTATTGTTCTTATGTACACATTCTTACACATTAGTACCACCCACAGGGTTTTGGAACACAACCAATAAACACATACAGTACACTCAGACACTCCTACACAAAATCCTCCCCTCTTCCTGTGATACAATTACCTTACACAATGGGTAATTTAATTAGCACAAGCAGAGAAATACAATTTTTCCACATTATTCATAACTTGAAAAGTATACATCACATTCACATAAAACTTAAATTTAACTTAAATACTCCAAATACAAACATACGTCAAAATCATACAAATTGGTCCAGTGGTTCAAAAGATAGATCGTAGTCCTTTGTGACCACAGGAAGCATGGCTTTTCTGCCCAAAACCAGTTACACAGAGTCTTCTATCCTGGAGATAATTGGGAAGTAATCCAATTATCTCCAGGACAGAGGCAAAACTCCATTGAACACATGGCAGACAAAGGACAATAAAAAACATAAAAATACATACGGTTACAATTATCAAATAGAACATACACATTCTACCTATCCCCAGATAGCTTAGATCTGAGCGCACAATACTGAATGGCACTCAGACCTCAAACACATACAGTTCAATTGCCATGGAGCCAAAGTCTTTTATCACATGAATAGGCTCCATGGCAAAGCTATCTGGGTTATATGAGTTAATTCAGTAAATCCGAGAATCTACCAAACGCCAGGGCAGAAAACATGAATAAACTTTTCTGCATAGGAAAATAGGGTATTTAAATGCCGGTCCATAGTCAAAAGGCAGCAGGCAGGCAACCAGGCTCCTCCAATGCACAGTGGCGAGATTGGTCTCGTCACATCTCTCCCCTTTTCCAAACAGACTAACAGGGTATCTGACCTCCTCCGGTCAGTGCCCTTGTTAGTCCAGCAGCCCACCCACAAAACACAATCAACAGCACAGCCCACCCACAATAAATGGTTACTACACCTGGGTAGAGGAGAAGCTTGTCCATGTCCAGGTGCCTCACCATGCCTGTGCTGGGTACGGGTACGCTGACTTGGTGGGTTGCTGAGTGGGCAGAGAACAGCGGTACTCTGCCCTGGTGCCAGCGCTATTGGGAAGGTAGCCTGGTTGAAGCCGAAGGGGGAGACCGACTGGAGGGGGAGACCGACTGTCTCCCCTTTAGACACACAGCCCTGCTGCTGGAGACCGACTGTCTCCCCTTTAGACACACAGCCCTGCTGCTGGAGACCAACGGTCTCCCCTTTAGACACACAGCCCTGCTGCTGGAGACCAACGGTCTCCCCTTTAGACACACCGCCCTGCTGCTGGAGACAGACTGTCTCCCCTTTAGACACACAGCCCTGCTGCTGGAGACCAACAGTCTCCCCTTTAGACACACAGCCCTGCTGCTGGAGACCGACTGTCTCCCCTTTAGATACACAGCCCTGCTGCTGGAGACAGACTGTCTCCCCTTTAGACACACTGCCCTGCTGCTGGAGACAGACTGTCTCCCCTTTAGACACACTGCCCTGCTGATGGAGACCGACTGTCTCCCCTTTAAACACACAGCTCTGCTGCTGGAGGGGGAGACTGACTGTCACCCCTTTGGCTAAACAGCCCTGTCGCTGGGGGGCAGGACCGACCGTCCCTACCCCCTGTGCTGTATGTGCAGAGACCACGGTCCCATCTGCACAGTTGTGGGGCTTACTGTCTCCCCCTGGTACATTAAGCTGCCGCTGGGGAGAGGGGGTAACCAGCTCCTCTCCCATACATACTTCCAGCCGCGGGGGAGGGAGTCCGACTGTCTCTGCTCCCAATGCAGAGTCCTGCTGCTGGGGAAAGGAGACTGGGCTCTCTATTCCCGGTAGGTCACTCTGCCACTGGGGAATGGAGACTGGGCTTCCAATTCCCTGCAATATCTCTTGCTGGGGAATGGAGACTGGGTTCTTAATTCCATGCAATATCTCCCGCTGGGGAATGGAGACTAGGCTCCCAATTCCCTGCATTTCTCACTCCCGCTGGGGATCTGAGCCGACTGCCCAGCATCCCTGTAGCTCACCCTGCCACTGGGGAGGGAGGACGCTGCTCTCCTCTCCCTGCAAGGTGCACTGCCGCTGGGGGACAGGACCACTTGTCTCTGCCCCCTGTAACTCAGCCTGCCGCAGGGGAATGGAGACTGGGCTCCCAATTCCCTGTATATCACACTGCCGCTGGGGATCTGAGCCGACCGCCCAGCATCCCTGTAGCTCAACTTGCCGCTGGGAAGGGCGGACGCTGCTCTCCTCTCCCTGCAAGGTACACTGCTGCTGGGGAGGGGAGACGGTGGTCTCCACTCCCTGCACTTCACACTGCCGCTGGGGAAAGGAGACATGGCTCTCTATTCCCTGCACATCAATCTGCCGCTGGGGATCTGGGCTGACCGCCCAGCATCCCTGTAGGGCTGGTGGAGAGACCTCAGTCCTATCTCCACCTGCCGCCTGGGGTTCCTCCCAGTAAATCTCAACAATATCTTCCCAGCTGAAAGGGTCTGGAACTGGATCTGTCACTCTGCTGTCCTGCGGAGCCTTCCCAATGGAGTGGAAGAGATCTTGGTAGTCCTGCTCCAGTTCCCACTCCAGGGTTGCTAGGTGAGCCAGGTCTTGCTCTACTTCATGGGGGTCATCCCAGTCATGCCTAGCCTCCCTCTCATAGAAAATGTCCTGAAGTCTGTTCTGCGCAGGGCTCCCGAAGTCAGGTTCTGCAAAGGACTCCCATAACAAGCCAGGACCATCAAACTGTCTGTCTTGTCATGCTCGGCTGTCCAGGGTATATACTGTTCCATATACCACCAGAGCGCCTGGTAGGCATTCTCCAGCCATAGCTCCTGCCATACCCGGTGCTCTAGTTCCTTCACCCATTCCTCCAGGGGCTGCTCTCCCAGGAAGGGCATCCGCAGGGCCACTTGCTTCTGCAACCGCTGCTCTTCACTGGGGAGACTCTCACCCCGCTGGTATTGTACATTATCCAGGGCCTGGTACCAGATGCCTTTCCTTAATGCATCCCGGCCATCCAGGTCCTCCTCCTCGTATAACACTGCTGGTTCCATTCTGTTGCTTTTAGGGTCGCTGTACTGGGACATGCATTGCCCCCACTTGTAAATCCAAAGAAATGGTGTCTCCTGTAGCTGTCCTTCTGGCTGTAGGAACGATCCCGCCGCTTGCCACCAATTGTAACGGCACCCCCAGGCATAAAAGGGTTAAACCGCCGTTTAGTAGATCTTCCCTTCCAGAGACACAGGCACAGCTACTGCAGAACACCAATCCGCCGAACAGGAAACCATATGAATGCTGTAAACAGCCGAATAGGAAAAACCATACGAATAGGTTTACACTCCTAGCAGTCAAACTGGAACAGCATACAATAAATCCCCCCAAGAACGAGACAAAGCTCCGTGTTGAGGGTCAAGCAGTGAACAGACAGAGCTGTGGGTTTATTGTTCTTATGTACACATTCTTACACATTAGTACCACCCACAGGGTTTTGGAACACAACCAATAAACACATACAATACACTCAGACACTCCCACACAAAATCCTCCCCTCTGCCTGTGATCAATTACCTTACACAATGGGTAATTTAATTAGCACAAGCAGAGAAATACAATTTTTCCACATTATTCATAACTTGAAAAGTATGCATCACATTCACATAAAACTTACATTTTCAGAATCCGCATACTCCAAATACAAACATACGTCAAAATCATACAAATTGGTCCAGTGGTTCAAAAGATAGATCGTAGTCCTTTGTGACCACAGGAAGCATGGCTTTTCTGCCCAAAACCAGTTCCACAGAGTCTTCTATCCTGGAGATAATTGGGAAGTAATCCAATTATCTCCAGGACAGAGGCAAAACTCCATTGAACACATGGCAGACAAAGGACAATAAAAGACATAAAAATACATACGGTTACATATATCACATAGAACATACACATTCTACCTATCCCCAGATAGCTTAGATCTGAGCGCACAATACTGAATGGCACTCAGACCACAAACACATAAAGTTCAATTGCCATGGAGCCAAAGTCCTTTATTACATGAATAGGCTCCATGGCATAGCTATCTGGGTTATATGAGTTAATTCAGTAAATCCGAGAATCTACCGAACGCCAGGGCAGAAAACATGAATAGACCTTTCTGCATAGGAAAATAGGGTATTTAAATGCCAGTCCATAGTCAAAATGCAGCAGGCAGGCAACCAGGCTCCTCCAATGCACAGTGGTGAGATTGGTCTCGTCACAACGTTGAATGAGAATTGAGGATGAATTGAGAGATTTATTTAATTATTTATTTTTTGTGTGAGGCTTTTCATCTGCATTTAGATCTGATTTCATCTGCATTTAGTCCCTTGTTCTCTGGGGACCCTGTGCCTCTTCTCTCTCCCTAACCTCGTTTACACTACCTTCCTGTCAGTCGTTAACTAACGCCAGTGCTGGAGTGCCACTGTGTTTACATTAAAAGGCCTGCAGGGACAGGCTATAGACACCAGAACCACTACATTAAGCTGCAGTGGTTCTGGGAACTATAGTGTTTCTGTAATGTGAGGTAAATTAGAGATTAGTGACACGAATAATATACTGGATTGCCTGCTTACAACCAGATGAGGATGATGATGGGCTCTAGCTGCAGTCTGGCTCCACTGGTCTGGTGTAGAACAGGCTCTCTGGAGGCTGTTTGTAACTGTGGTCACAAAAATCAATGTTCTGGGAGAACGGGAAGCAGCTCCATTTTTTGGGGGCCCTTTACACACCTCAAGGTCTGGGTCATGTTACACCAATGAGTTTGTTCACAGGGGGTAGAGTGTGTAGGGGATGTCCTGATATGTGTGTAAGGAATGCATTGTGTGAATCTGTGTTTGTATGTGTAAGGGCTGTAAGGTGTGTTTCTGTTCACAGGATGCAGTGTGTGCGTCTGTAAGGGGTGCATTGAGTGTGTGTAAGGAATGCATTGTGTCTTTCTGTGTGTGTAAGGTTTGCATGATTGTGCGATTGTGTGTGTGTGTGTGATGGATGTCAATCTCTCTCCCTCCCTTGTCACTCTCTTTCTCCCCCTCCCTTGTCACTCTCTTTCTCCCCCCTGTGGGGATATTTATGGGATAATAATAGTAAACAGTGAGAATTGCCCACTAATTCAATTCTCAGATCCCAAAGATCGTTATCATGTTAAGTGGAATGTATTTCATATAAATAATATCACAATGTTATAAAAATAGATTTTATTTTATAATAACAATTAATTAACAAATAATATTATGTAACATGCGTGACAATAATCAATGAATATCCAGTATAGAATGATATGCAATACAATGGAATGGGTATACACGTTTCAATGGCTAAACAGCATTTTCTGTCAAGACTTACACGATTTATGATTATCTTTCACAGAGATAGAAAGCGAAGCTTTTCACAGCGAAGGGCCATAAAACCCTGGCTAACAGTTAGATCAACTGAATAACCCTTTCAATGCTGGCTAGATCTCCTAGGTAATTAAGATCTTTTCTTATGTAATTTTAAATAAAATAACATTTAAACCAGTTCATTAGTCATTTCCTGGAACCATCCAATAAGAGAATCTACCATATTTTATAAGCAGATTTTAATTCGCCTAAAAAGATATCTTATCTTATATTAGAGCAAATCAATACACCTGGATAAAAACAGCGGTATGCTAACATGTGATACTATCACATTAACATATAATTATTCTTAATTCCACCTGCAGAATGGAATGTTTATAACTATATATTCTTTAGTTAACTAAGATTTCTTAATATGGAAATCTGACCGTGATTTATCCAGTCATATATCATGCTATTAGTAAATTTTAATTAATTTAATTAATTAAATGAAACCAGTATAATTACCAGTTGAGTAGATATTTCATCCGATTGGTAGATAGTCTCAGGAACTTATTTGGATGTCTGTAGGTGCATGAGTTATGGTGAAAGGTGGTGTTGGTTAGAAAGTCAGTAAAATTCTAAGTGTTAGAGTGTTAGTCTCAGATGTTGTCCTGGGTTTCTCTGCATGTCCGAGTTGGAGTCCCCAAACTTCCAATTCCTCCTCTTTCTCTTTTTTTTTCCAACCCTCTTGTCTTCCCTTTGTCCTAACTTTTAAAGGGAAAATTCACTAGTTGGTAAACCAATAGCAACACTGGGGTGTAGTTATCTTCCAGATCGCAATTTAGTTATTTGATCTATAGAGGGCAGCCTTGTCCCACTAAACATACTGTGAGGAACTGACTCTGCTGGGTTTCGAACCCTGGTTTACATGGTGCTAAACTTCTTCCTTACCACTACACCAGCCTGCCTTTTGCAAATTTACCTGAGATCTGATACCATTGCTTGTAGAGTCAAGGTTATCAGTGACAACTCTCTTCAGCTGTGTCTGGTCAGGTGTCTGGTTCTTGGCCTATAAAAGCCACTTCCTGTCTCTGTACCTTTGCCAGATTATTGTGGTTCCTGTACTCTCTAATCAAGCGTGTTCCTGTTTCTCCTTCCTGTTGCTGAATTTGGACTGTTTTGACTTTGCTGCTTCTCCTTCCCACTGACCTCGGCTTGCCTCACTACGATTATCATCTTTCTGTTCCAGTCTCCCATCTCTGCTTAAGACCAGAAGGCCACTCAAGGCTCAGGGGCTCAACCACCTGGGTAACGAGTGGCTACCTCTGGCAGAAAACATTGCTGATCTGGCTACTGGACTCCAAAACTTTGTAACATCAATATCATTACAGAATAATCTGGCCCATTCATGGAGACCGTCGGATCAGATTCTGCATTGGCCCAGCAGGTTGCTTTTAATGCAAGAACTATGCAGACCCAGGCACAGACCATTCAAGTGCTGCAGGATCAGGTAGCTGAACTGCAAAATGAAGTTCGATCAATGCATAGTGAGCTTACCAGCTACAGGGCACATGATGTTGCGGCTGCTGCTACTACTACTGTTACACCTGCTTGCCTCTACCAGAAAAATTTGGAGGAGACCGCAAAAAATTCAGGGGTTTCCTAAATCAATGCCGTTTGCATTTCATGATGTTACCTAACCGGTTTCCATCTGAAAGAGAGAAGGTGGGATTTATTTTTTCCCTCTTCAAAGATGAAGCCCTGGCCTGGGGCTCCCCTTTTCTGGAACAGGACAGTCCAGTCTTGGGAAATTTAAAAGACTTTCTTGAGGCCATGTGCCTAGTTTTTGATGATCCCAATCGCTGTGCTACAGCAGAAGCCACTCTCCTTCATTTACATCAAGGGAGGCGCTCTGTGGCTGAATATGCTGCTGAATTCAGACAGTGGGTTACTGATACTACTTGGAACCAATCAGCCCAGAGGTTCCACTTCAGAAGGGGTCTCTCAGAAGCTATAAAAGATGAGCTAGCTCGTGTTGATCTTCCTGTTGAGTTTGATGCATTTGTGCGGTTGGCTATCCGTATTGATCGGAGACTTTCAGAAAGAAGATTGGAAAGACAGGGCTCTTTTAAACCAAGTGCTACTCCTACTTTCTATTCAAGAATTTCTACTCCGACCCCACAAACACCTACAGACTCTGAACCTGAGGCTATGCAGGTAGATCTAATAAGAGGGCCATTATCCAATGAAGAAAAACAGTGGCGACGCACTCACAACTTATGCCTGTATTGTGGTAGTGCAGGGCATTATGCCATCAATTGCCCTAACAAGTCTAAAAGAACAATAGCTATGACTGCTGAGGGTGCACAGATTCAACACCAATCCCAGATTTCAGACCAACTGGATTCTGTCACACAACCCTTGTTTTCTCTGGCTCAGGGTGAAGAAGGTATGATGACTCAACATCCTCATTTGGTGGTGCCTATCACTTTGCAATATGGTGATAATAAAATTTCAACTACAGCTATGATAGATTCCGGAGCAGGCGGAACTTTATGGACATTAAATTTGCAGCAGGAAATAAAATTCAGCCTATCCCTAAATCTTCACCTGTGTTAATGGAAACAGTAGACGGTTCTCCACTTACGTCAGGCCCGGTTACACATGAGACTGTGCCCTTAAAATTGATTCTGGAAGTGAATCACCATGAGTTTATATCTTTCCACCTAATTTCCTCAACACAGTTTCCAGTGATTTTGGGTATACCCTGGCTTGCTCTGCATAACCCACAGATTGATTGGAAGACTAGAACTTTATCCTTTCCTTCAGAACACTGCTTAATGAATTGTCAACCCTCTAAGGCGACACCTGTTACCACAACAATTAATGAAATGGTTGCTACAAACTTAACTAAGCTTCCGCTACAATATCGGGATTTTGCAGATGTCTGTGATAAGAAGAATGCTGATCAGCTTCCACCTCACAGGCCTTATGATTGCCCCATAGAGCTGCTACCTGGAGCTGCTATCCCATTTGGCCGTATATACTCCCTTTCTGAGCCTGAATTGAAAGCACTTCGTGAATACATACAAGAAAATCTTGCCAAAGGCTTTATTCGACCATCCATTTCTCCAGCAGGAGCTCCTATATTCTTTGTAGAAAAGAAAGATGGCAGTCTACGGCCATGTGTCAATTACAGGGACATTAATAAAATCACTGTTAAAAACCGTTATCCCTTGCCTCTCATTCCTGAACTTCTGGAGAGACTTCGTTCAGCTAAAATATTTACGAAGCTTGATCTACGGGGGGCATATAATCTGGTTCGCATAAGACCAAATGATGAATGGAAAACAGCTTTCAGAACCAGGTACGGACATTACGAATATCTAGTAATGCCATTTGGGCTTTGTAATGCCCCTGCAACTTTTCAGCATCTAATCAATGATGTACTACGGGATCTCCTGGATCAGTTTGTTGTGGCATATTTGGATGATATCCTGATATTTTCTGATAATCTTGAAAATCACAGAAAACAGGTCTGCATTGTTCTTGAGCGCCTTCGTACCCACCACCTATACATTAAACTGGAAAAATGTGAGTTTGAACAAACAGAAATTCAGTTCCTGGGGTATGTAATAACTCCTAAAGGTTTAAGTATGGACGCAAGTAAAATTAAAGCTGTGCTGGACTGGCCCATCCCCAAGAATGAAAAAGATATACAGAGATTTGTGGGGTTTGCCAATTTTTACAGGCGTTTCATTAAGAATTTCTCTGCCGTTATTACACCGATCACTGAACTTACACGTAAAGGGACTCCTTTTCAGTGGTCCAATAAGGCTGACACTGCATTTTCCAGATTAAAGACTCTGTTTACATCTGCCCCTATCTTGGTACATCCTCAGCCAGAATTGCCATTTACTGTAGAGGTAGATGCTTCTGATTCAGCTGTTGGGGCTATACTGTCTCAAAGGACTGGACCTAAGATGTTGTTACATCCATGTGCCTTCTATTCCCGCCAGATGTTACCAGCAGAAAGAAATTATGACATAGGGAATAAAGAACTTTTGGCTATAAAAGCTGCCTTCACCGAATGGAGACATCTCTTGGAGGGAGCCACCCATCCAATTACTGTCCTCACAGATCACAAAAATCTGGAATGTATCCAATCCGCTAAGAGACTGTCAGCCAGACAAGCACGCTGGTCCCTATTTTTCTCAAGGTTTAATTTTTTTATTTCATACCGCCCTGGTTCCAGAAATGGCAAGGCGGATGCCTTGTCTAGGATAGCTGACCCCCTCCATACTACAGTAACCAAGGCCACCATCTTGCCGGAGAGCAGATTTTTAGGAGTTACTTTTCCTTCTGATCTAATGTCTCGCATTAAAAAGGGCTACTCTAAAGATCCAGTTTTTCGTGATCCTCCTCGTGATCTTCATATGACCATGCTTAATGGGTTTTGGATTTTTCAACAGCGTCTGTTTGTTCCAGAATCAGTGCGACTGGACGTTTTACGCCTCTACCATGACTCTAAACCAGCAGGTCATCCAGGAATCCGAAAGACACAAGAACTACTTACCCGATCCTTTTGGTGGCCTAAATATTATGAGGATGTTAAGAAGTATGTGTCCTCTTGTGATGTATGTGCCAGACATAAGACTCCTCGCTCATCCCCTGTTGGCTTGCTTCAGCCTCTTCCGATTCCTCATCGTCCCTGGGGATCTATATCCATGGACTTTATTGTGGAACTACCTCCCTCTAAGGAACACACTACCATTCTTGTTGTTGTGGACCGGTTAACCAAGATGAGTCATTTCATACCAGCTCGTGGTCTCCCTTCAGCTAAACAGACTGCTGACCTTGTTATTCGGGAAATATTTCGCTTGCATGGAGTGCCTGATGAAGTAATTTCTGACAGGGGAGTGCAGTTTACATCTCATTTTTGGAAATATTTTTGTTCTATTCTAGGTATTAATGTAAATCTGTCTTCAGCTTTTCATCCACAAAGTAATGGACAGACTGAGCGAACCAACCAGACTTTAGAACAATATTTGCGGTGCTATATTAGTTACCTGCAGGATGACTGGCTGGATTTTCTACCCACGGCGGAGTTTGCCTATAACAATGCCCAACACTGCTCCACTTCTCTGACATTTTTTGCCAATTATGGTTACCATCCAACCTTTCTAGTGAGTCTCCCAATTACTACTCCCATTCCTGCAGTCACTGACCGGCTAACCGCCTTACGAGATTCCCAAGAACTGTTGAAGGAGACTCTTTCGGAGGCTCAGGAATGTTACAAAAGAGCTGCTGATAGGCACAGAAAGGAGGCCCCAGTTTATCATGTTGGTGACAAGGTTTGGCTGTCAACAAAGAATCTTAAGCTTAGGATTCCTTCTCATAAATTGGGTCAAAAGTTCATGGGACCTTTTAAGATAATCGCTCAGATCAATGCAGTCACCTTCCGTCTGCAACTTCCGGATTCCATGAAAATACATCCGGTGTTTCACGTGGCACTGCTTAAACCTTTTCATGAAAATACTTTCCCTGGTCGAGCCTTGCCTGCCCCACCACCAGTCCTCGTGGATGGTGAAGATGAATACGAGGTGGAAAAAATTCTTGACTCCAGGATCTTCCGCAACAAGCTTCAATATTTGGTTCATTGGAAAGGCTATGGTGAGGAGGATAGATCGTGGGAACCAGTGGACAATATTCATGCTCCTGATCTTCTTCAGTCTTTCCATGCACAGTACCCTGCTAAACCAGGAAATAGGGCATCCAGAGGCTGCGCCTGTAGAGGTGGAGGTAATGTGAGGAACTGACTCTGCTGGGTTTCGAACCCTGGTTTACATGGTGCTAAACTTCTTCCTTACCACTACACCAGCCTGCCTTTTGCAAATTTACCTGAGATCTGATACCATTGCTTGTAGAGTCAAGGTTATCAGTGACAACTCTCTTCAGCTGTGTCTGGTCAGGTGTCTGGTTCTTGGCCTATAAAAGCCACTTCCTGTCTCTGTACCTTTGCCAGATTATTGTGGTTCCTGTACTCTCTAATCAAGCGTGTTCCTGTTTCTCCTTCCTGTTGCTGAATTTGGACTGTTTTGACTTTGCTGCTTCTCCTTCCCACTGACCTCGGCTTGCCTCACTACGATTATCATCTTTCTGTTCCAGTCTCCCATCTCTGCTTAAGACCAGAAGGCCACTCAAGGCTCAGGGGCTCAACCACCTGGGTAACGAGTGGCTACCTCTGGCAGAAAACATTGCTGATCTGGCTACTGGACTCCAAAACTTTGTAACATCAATATCATTACACATACCTATCCAGGAAAGAGTTAACTTTTCCTGGTGGCTATTTTGACATCATTTTGCTTTATCTTTATAGTGGCCATAATTTAAGTTTTCTGTCAGATCAAACAGTTTCTTTAAGTTTTGTCCAGACTATGTGTCTGGCAAATTCTGAGTTTTGACCCGTAACTTACAATGGGACCTTGTACATATAGAAAGTAAAATTTTATTATTTAATCTCCTCTGTCACAAATGTCTGTGTTTAGATATGCATCTATTCCATTAACATTTTAGACAGTCTGTCCAACCCCCGTTCTCCTTATCACTTGGTTTGTATATACTATGCATTCCTTTAGCTCTGGGAAAGTGGTTAGTTTTACAGATAGAGTGTTCAGAGTGACTCAGAATATACACTTTTAATTTCTATCATAGCACAAGATGTCTGCCGATATAAATACCCTGACATAACCCCCCTTTAGTGCATTTCATAGCCAAAATTAATTTAGCTTATGAATAAGCACTATAGAAGTTACCAGACATATTGTGCAATCACATAATTTCTAACATAGGCCCGTGCGTGGAATAAACATTTTTGTATATATTTGTACCTGTAAGAGTTTTGAACTTTACACTAAGTACAATCAACCATAATATCATTATTATCATAGCACACCCAATAACAATCTTAACATGGATGAACCAATCAACACGAGCAATAAGGTCAGTATCTAGCTCAGAGTATTTAAATGTATCCACAGAAATGTTATCTTTTCTGATTGACATTTGGATAGTGTGGTTGGGCTTATGGTCCAGCAAGAACTTTAGATTAGGATCTAGAGGGATATCTAGATTCTGGAAGGGATCCACCATCTCAATAGCACTTTCGATGACGTCAGTGTACACTGGGTATAGCGTAACGTCACCGATGGTGATACGAGAGTCGTGGGGTACCTTGATCAGTGAGACAGGTGCTGGTAAGGCAATTACTTTATTAGTCACCCGGTCCCTGCGAAAAACACTTATGTTTTTAAGACACGTGCTTACCAACCATTTATCTTTTACTAAGATAGCATGTACTAACGCATTACTGTCGGTTTTTGACATAGTTACTTGACATGTTTCAGAGCCATGTTTAAGGTACTCGATCCCACACAAAGCATTGGTAGAATCGTACACAAAAGGTTTTCCATCACATTGGAAATTATTGTCTTTGAATTTTTCACAGTCATTCAAAATGGGTATTGAATACCAATCTGGTACCCACGGTTGAAAAGCCAAAACATCTGGGGTTTGGACTTTTACGTGGATATTTTCCTTCCATGTACCGAGATTGTAGATTGTTTTCATTTGAAAAATGTTTTTGGGAGTTACATATGGTATGGCCAATAAAAAGCAAATCTCCATATGTTCCGGATCAATTAAGAGAGGTATGGCACTCCCCATCTCAAAGGCCAGATTTAATTGCATAGGCTCAATTGTTTCTCCATCCACATTGGCAAGCATCGCATGAACAATATCCTTGGATACAAAGTACAGAGGTATGCGTCCCCCTGCCAATTCGATCATTCCAGTTTGCACTTCGTCAAGAAAAGCAAGTGTGTGGAACAATATTGGGTCATGCAGAAATAGAAGTTCACGCTTAAATAAGTCATGACTTTGGTGCAACTCAGTGGATTTGGCAATTAACTCTGAATGCAAATTTGTTGTAACGACTGTGTCTTCCACAATGGTTAACACGTCTTGGAGAAGTGTTCTTTGCTGTTTTATCACCTGATGAATATCGTTAATGTGTTGCTTTAGCGCATAGATTTCCATATCCAGCTTTTGGACAGTAATAGAGTTGGCTGCAGACATTCCAGTTGCGACAACTGCACCGACAGTGGCACAAACTAATGCAACAATTATAGCGGTGAGGAACCTTTTGGGTCGGTTGCTCATCGGAATAGAACTGGATACAAATGGTTTCCGGGCTTGCTCCAAGATGTGTCGCACACGGTCCTGTGCTCTTTGGAGGTGCATTTGGTACCAAGTCTGTAACTCAGGAAGCTGCATTGATGAAATGTTGTATGCCTTCTCGATGGAAATCTTGGGGGTCCAAGCTGACGAACACATGTCGGGTCAGGATCCTCTTCTCTGTCAAGATGAACCCTGGTGTCTCTTCAATCAGGATGCCGAAGGATGGTCCCATCTCTGCAATCGGGTCGGTCCGTAGCTCTTGGCACAGGAGCAGTACGATCCAGAAACACGCCACATCCTTCTTTGACATCTTTCGACAGTCACGGATCAGAAACTCGTTTCAGACTTATCTACTAATGATTCAAGGTTTGTTAAGCATGTAAACTTATAACAGTGTGACATCACTTGGCTTAGGACAACACATTATTACGATTCATCAACATATGTATTCTCTCTAATTCTATTTTTATAACTTCATCCCTCACTACATTTATTACTGACTCTTCAGTAATTCGCCTATAGCAGCTAAACAAGCTAGTAACCTGCTTAGAAAATTTAGTTATTGGATGGCAAGGAAATGGTTAATGACATGAACGTACATGAGATCATGGCACATCACAACATTTCACATCATACTATACCACGTGAATCAAGCATTCATCCAGGTTAGTCGTTCACCCTTCTGCATCCGAATCCGCACCTATAATCCTTAATTGAGATTTAGGATGACAAGCACGCAACTGGTTAATGTGAACCCCCTTTTTTTCAATAAAATCACCATCCTTAGGAATTTTTATCTTGTACGCTACTGGGGAAATTTTGTCAATGATGACATATGGCCCTTTCCAAGAAGGTAAAAATTTATTTTCCTTGACTTGATTTCGCGCAAAGTTATACAGATAGACTTGATCTGTGATCTCATATTCCTTTTTCGTGGTTTTTAAATCGTAATAGGTCTTAACCCCTGTCGCTGCTTTTTCTAGATTCTTTTGGGCAAAAGCAAACGCATGCTGTAAATGCTTGCGCAAATCTTCGATATACTGATGCGTAGTGGCAGCATTGATCAAGTTATGATCCGAAGTACGATATAGTAAATGCTGTGGTAAAACCATCTTTCTTCCTGTCATCAATTCAAAAGGTGACAATTTGGTAGCAGTGCTAGGTGTAGCTCTAATCGCCATTAAAACTAGGGGCAATTTAATGTCCCAGTCTTTACCAGACTCCTTAACATACTTCTTCAGAATATTAACGATAGACTGGTTATATCGCTCTACCCCCCCGCTAGACGCAGCGCGGTATGCAATATGTAGCTTTCGTTTAACACCTAGAATGTTCCACATCTTAGCCATTACTTCACTGGTAAAGTGACTACCTCTGTCTGACTCAATTCTTTGAGGCAGACCGAACCTGGAAAAGACATGGTTAATCAACAAAGTGGCGCACACGGTACTCGTGTTCTCTTTACAAGGCAAACACTCTATCCACTTTGTGTACATACATGTAACGGTTAACATGTATTTGTTACCTCTTGAAGATCTTGTTACAGGACCTATAAAGTCAATTTGAATATCAGACCAGGGTAATGACACCCCCCTCTTCTGAAGTGGTGCACGATGGGTTGGACCATGGGGTTGATATTGCGGACAAATCAAGCATCCCTGACAGTATGTCTTAACATCCCTTAACATGTGTGGCCAATATGCATAATCACGCAATATCTCATATGTGATCTTATCACCACGATGCCCAGATGTAGGTGCATCATGTGCGTGTTGGAGCATTAACCCTCTGTATACAGTTGGGACTACCCATTGTTGTATACCATGTTTAGAAGTTCTGACCAGAACTTGGACTTTATATCTCATCAAGATTCGTAAATCTTCATTATCTTTGCAATCCTCATCTGTGATGGGATTGTCAGTAGGGTCTTCTATATGTCTATAGAAAATGCCTATGACGGGATCGTTCTTTTGACTGGTAATCAGGTCCTCACTAGGAGCTTCTTGACTCCATTGCACGACGTTTATGTCGGCATTATCTCTAGCCTGTCGTCTAGTTATGGCTTCAACATGAATTGAACCCATAAGATCATCAATGTTTAGGGTTTCACCATTGATGGCAGCTTGTTTGCCAGTGAATCGGCTAAGTGATTACCATCCTTGTCAATACCTTCTATTTTAGAATGGCCTTTGGTTTTCTTCCAATATATGGTTAAACCATTTTCCTTAACCAACTCATCGATTTTACAAAACAATTTCCCATGTTTAACAGGTTTGTTATTGCTTTTCAGCATTTGGTTACGTTTCCAGCTAGGCAGATATTCGATGAAACTGTTGCGAACATAGTTGGAATCAGTTATAATAACAAATTCTTTGATACCATATTCTATTGCCATTTGAATGGTCTTATATACTGCACAGAGTTCGGCTATCTGACTGCTCTTGGGACCAATATTGTATCCTATAGATACATTGGGATAATCACCTGTCCAGGCGATTCCGATACCTGCAACTAACTTCCGTTCAGCACCAACGACGTGGTTATATGAACAACCATCAATGTATACCAACGGTAGTGGTCGACAGTATTCCTCGTCATAAACTTTATAAGGAGAAAGCAATTGCTCTTCTAGGAAGTCATCTCCGGTGTCATTATCATCCAGAGATGGAGCAGTACAGTCATGTAATTCTGCTAAACCTTGGGCAACTGGACTTCTCTTATTATAACGGACTTCTAATGGCCATCCCTGTAAGGATAGAGTCCATGCAGTAATCCGACTGTTAGAGAGATTACCGTCTCTAATTCTTTCACTCTGCAGATACTGTAGAGGTTGGTGAGCTGTTTCTACAATTATTTTCTCACCTTGGATATAGCTACGAAAATTTTGTAGTGCCCAAACAGTCGACAATAATGCCTTCTCACACGTGTTGAATTTAACTTCAACAGGTGACAAAGTCTTGCTAGCATATGCAATAACTTTGTTTAAACTGTCCTGCTTCTGATACAGAAAAGCACTGATGCTTAAATCGGTATATCCTGTCTCCAGATAGAAGGGTTTACCCCCCTCTGGGTATGCTAAGCAGGGTGCCTGAGTGAGCTTCCTCCTCAGTTCACTTACCGCTTGGTCCTGAGGATCCCCCCAGTTCCAGGTAGTTTCCTTTTTAAGCAGGTGTAAGAGTGGTTTAGTTATTTCTGCATAGTTATCTATAAACTTACGGGAGCAGTTAGTCATACCAAGGAACGATCTTAATTCCCTGATGTTTGAAGGTGTTTTATCCTTAATTACAGCTTCAACCTTCTTCCTCTGGGGATTTAATCCTTCAGAAGTTACCTCATGTCCGAGAAAATTGACATGGGTGCGGCACCATTGCGCCTTTTGTAAAAACAGTTTAATCCCTGCCTCTCTTAACTGAGTGAGAACATGTCTAATCTCTATGATATGCTTATCAAAGGAAGTGCTTTTCAGCAAGACATCGTCGACATATGATAACGTTCCTCTCTCGAGTGCGTCAGGCATAGCTTTATGCATGAACACAGTGAATTCATGACCAGAGTTTATGTAACCGAAAGGCATACGGGTCCAGGTATACTGCTGCTTTCCAAATGTGAAGGCCAATTTGTATTGGTCTTCATTATGGACTGGTACAGTCCAATATCCCTGCACACAGTCAATGGCAGTGAATATTTTGGATCCCTGCATTTGTACCAAACATTGGTCTATGTATGGCGTTGGCCAACCAGACATATAGACGCGTTTATTTAGCTGTCGTAAGTCAGCGCATAAACGCCATTGTCCATTAGGTTTCAGAATCCCCAAGATCGGATTATTATACGAACTGTGCACTGGACGTATAATGCCCCTTTCCTTTAAATTCTGAATGATGTCTTGTAGACCATCATATGACGCTAATGGGAGTCTATATTGTTTGATAAATACAGGTGGTAAATTTGGATCAGTTTGTATTCTGGCTACGTGGAGGTTAGTTAACCCACAATCGTAGGAATCTTTGGCAAAAATATCTTGGAATTCCAAAAGGATTTCCTTTAGCTGCTGCCGCTCAGCATCGTTGGAGCAACCGTCAGCTAAAGATATTTGCTCTTCTAGCCTTTCCTGAAATCCTGGAAAGATTTCAGGCTGGCCTATCTCATAAGCTTCTTCAAGCCTAGAAGTTAGGTCAGTTCGGTGTTGACTTACTTTTTCTCTTTGGTCGTGATACTCTTGTGATTCCTGCTCATTGAGCGGATGATCGAAGGTGATTGATGCTTCTTCGATTTTACATGAGCCTTCTTCAACGTTGAAGGGATATACAGATAGGATAGTGAATAATCCATCTGGGGAGGAATGGAATATTTGATCGACAATTTCATCCTCAGTTAAGTATTCTTCAGGGATGAGGCCTATAATTTGGTTTTGGAAACCAAATGTATAGTACTCAGCATCCAATGCTAGACCTAATAATGTTCCTTTTGGTAAAGTAACACTATTGGGTGTAACATTGTTGACCATGATATAGGTGGGATTCTTACCAATACTTACCATTGGTGTATGTGTTACCACCATCCCTAATTGTTGTATCCTGTTGGATAAACAGATTAGGGCATCAGAGTTTTCCAATCTCTGACCCTTCTTGACCTGTAGGGGTAAAAGAAAGTTACTTGTCCCCTGTGGAATGGTTATGTCATCAGGAACTTGGATACTTACCGCATATGGGAGTATTTGTCCTGATTTCAGGGCATTTTCCTCGTGTAGGTATCCACAAGGATTACCTTTTAACCTTGTCCACAAGTTGGAATTAATCAGGTCAAGGTGTATGGCAAAGCGATGTATACCTGACAGCGAGGTTCGTTTATCACTAGGAATAAATGTTTAACTGTCTTATTTCTGATGGAAATAGATAGTATACATTTTGCCATCACATTGTGACTCTCTGATTCGCCATCCAGGTTCTGGATCCACCTGTCATGTGGGGAAGCGTACCTGATCATTTTAGGATTAGCAATCTGCTTTAACAGACTTTTGCTAATATAGCTGTTCTCACACTTTAAGTCCAGCTTTGCATTCCTACTTCTTCCTAAGTCATTTATCTGAATAGGAAAGAATAAGTTGTTATTAACCCTTTCAATTCTGGCAAGGAATTGAGCATGACCTGCCAGATCTACAGATTCAACATAGTCCCTGTGGAGAGAAATGGTTAAAACATCACCTTCCAGAGAGACATTCTGGATCCTCTCCGGAGCAATTCTTACGGAATGCTCATCTACAGGTGCAATTGCATCATTCACCTGCAGGATAGTCACGTCAGGTGACTGACTATTCCTAAAATGTACCTCAATTGAGTCAGGTCTTTCTTCTATCACATGGCAGTTACGATCAGATTGTACATGTGATTTCTCATAGGTTATAGGAACTTTAGCTTGTGACCATACAATTCCATTCACACAGTCAATAATTGTGTTAAGTCTTCTGAGTATGTCTATACCCAGAATCAGTCGGTCATAGGGGAGATCTACCACTATTACCGGGTAAAACAGAAGAGACAAAAGTGGTAAACCGCGCCCAAACAGTGCAAATAATAATTAAAATATATACATACAGAGAGTCCTCTAATTAGGAATGTATAAAACCTTCAAGACAAAAAAGTACAGAACAATAATAGTGCAATATGTCAAGTGAAATAAGAGTATATAAAAGCTTATAAAAGACTCACTCACACTTTGCAGAGCTACTCAGAGCTCTGCCGTATAGCGCCTAGACGGTATAATCCCCGTCTCAGGATATCAAGTGATGGTATAATGCGGTATCCAATCCTCCACAGTGGTATATGGAAAGATAAAAATAGAAATAAAATCCAATAGTGTAGTATATCTATTAAAAAGTGTGCAAATAAAGGAAAAGTATCATACTTACAAATTTCAGAGCAAATATCTTGCTCTGGTATAGACAGCATGTGGTGGTATGATCCCCACCAAAGGATATGTCAGGATTCAAGATGTATCAGGAACAACAAATAAAGTAGTAAAAACTATAACTTTATTGTTACAAAATAAAAAATATGTAATAAAAGAAGTATCAGATCTCTTACTTAACGCGTTTCGCCCGGTCTGGGGCTTCTTCAGAAGTAATAAGTCCAAAATTCAATGGAGTCCTCTTTATATAAGTGTTCCTGATTGATGTGATTTAGTCCTGATGCAATTTCACTTCCTACTTCCGGGTCGCGTGTGTCACCCGGAAGTGATGTCAGCGAGTCTTTTCGTAGCTTGCTGGGATATGTAGTATCCCTCCATTCATGTTGTGTGCGGCTCCCGGAAGTGACATCAGCGTATCTCCCAATGGTTGATGGGACATGTAGTTTACATTGTCCATTTCTCTATAAACACTGTTTCGTCACCCGGAAGTGATGTATCACGATCTGGTATTGTTCATGGGAATTGTAGTTCGGCAAATTGCCGATATGGGATACAATACATATAAGAATAAAATAAGTAAATTATGTAATTAACAAGGTGATAAAATTTAAAGAAAGAATGTAAATATAAAAACATATAATAAAAGCAAATAAAACATATGTTTAATTACAAAAGATAGCCAGCACACTTTTTTTTTTTTTTTTTAAAAGACATCATAGAGCTATACACACAAAATATATAGGTTTATACCAGGTGTTGCATACCAGAAAATAAGCATGCATAGAAATCTATAAAAATAACCAATATTATAAAAATATGCTATACACAAAGTGAACCATGCACATATATGGAGATCTTAAAGTGATACACAGGGGAGGTGGTGTGTAAGCAATAACAATAGTATATAAATATGCAAAGTATATAAAAACTGGTGTGAAAGATTTTTTCTTTTAATATTTATTATAAAAAATTAAAAAGATCAAACTCTGCATTAAGACCTTTAGGGTGTAGTGTGTCTAAAAAATAGACCCACTCCATTTCTTTCTTGCCCAATTTATTAATTATATCACCACCTCTCCAGTGTTGGGACAATTTTGAAATGCCCATAAATTTTAAGTGCTGTGGATCATTACCATGTAACTCAAAATGTGAGGATACCAAGTGGGTTTTTAGCCCTTTTTCTATGTTTCTACAATGTTCCCCAATCCTGACCTTCAACGGTCTTATAGTTCTCCCTATATATTGCAGTCCGCATGGACATTCTAATAAATATATCACGTTTTTACTCATGCATGTAATTGTGTTTTTAATACTGTAACTTTTATCTGTATTATTTGATTTAAAACTATGGATATATCGGTCCATTTTTTTTAGGTTTTTTGCACGCTACGCAGCAATTGCATCTAAAAAATCCATTCTTGTTTTTCATAAAATTATTTATAACTTCTGACTTTTTCTGTTTTGTATAATTTTGTGTGAGTTGCATTCTCAAATTTGGAGCTCCTCTAAATACAATTTTTGGCTGGTCTGGAATAATTTTTCCTAATACAGGATCTTCTTTCAATAAATGCCAGTTATTCCTAATTACTTTTTTTATTTGTTTATTTTTATTATTATAATCTAAGACAATAGGCAATACAAACTCTTTCCCATTATTCTTAGTATTTTTTGAACCCTTATTTTGGGTTAGAAGATCCTTTCTATCTGTGTTTGTAATATTTTCTATAGTTTTATCTATTTTCTCTTTATCGTAACCTTTTTCAATAAACTTATTCTTCATCATGTTCGCCTGAGTTTTAAAAGTATTAGCATCGGAGCAATTTCTCTTCAATCTAAGGAATTGGCTTTTAGGGATGCTGTCAAGCCAGCTCCTATAATGACAGCTATCTGTTCCAATAAAATTATTAACATGAACCGGTTTAAAATGAGTTTTTGTATTTAATCTCTTATCTTTAATATAAATATCCAAATCTAAAAAGTGACGTGGGTCTGACTAAAATCTGCTTTTAAAACTATACCATCATTGTTTGTATTTAAAAAGTCTAAAAAAAGTTTTGCTGTAGAGATTGGACCTTTCCATATAAAAAGGAGATCATCTATATAGCGGAAATAGGCCACCAGGCTCCCCACCCAGCCATGCCCGCTCCACACCATTCTCTCTTCCCACTCGGTCATGAAGAGGTTGGCATAGCTGGGCGCGAACCTGGTCCCCATCGTTGTACCGTTTTTTTGTAAATAAAACGAGTCTTTAAACCAAAAATAATTATTTAGAATTAAAAAGATACCTTCAATTATAAAATTTATCTGTTCTTCTTTCATCTTTTTTTGTCTCTCTAGAATAGTTTTTACAGCTTTACAACCCCTTGTATGTTCAATCATAGTGTATAGAGATTGTACGTCACAAGTTATGAGTACATAATCATCCTCCCACTCTATTGATTCTAATTTATTAAGTAGGTCCATAGTATCCTTAAGATAGGATCGGGACAATTTTACATCTATGTTTCTACAATGTTCCCCAATCCTGACCTTCAACGGTCTTATAGTTCTCCCTATATATTCTGACATATTTGATAGGATAGAATCTATACCGGAGACAATAGGTCTTCCTGGGGGTCTTTCAGTGTCTTTATGAATCTTCGGTAGGAAATATATGACTGGTATCTTTGGAAATTTCTTGTTTAAGTAGTTGAATTCATCCGTACTTAGTATATTCTTATCCTTGCCTTGATTCAGAAATTTCTCTAACATATTTTTGATATCAGAGGTGGGGTCCCTTGTAAGTTTAACATATGTCTTTATATCATTCAATTGTCTAAAGGCCTCCTCTTCATACATTTCTGTAGATAAAATCACTAAACCTCCCCCCTTATCGGCTGGTTTTATAACAATAGTATCATCGTTTTGTAACTCTTTAAGGCTTTCGCTCTCCCTTTTTGTTAGGTTATTTTTATCTCCTATATGTTTTTCACTCAAACTTCTTATCCCTTTAGATACCTTTTTTTCAAATATATCTATTGCGCTTGACTTAAAATTTGACGGATAAAACTTACTTTTATTTTTTAGAGAGCTTTTGACATACATATCGTCACTAGTATTGTTAATATCTGTAACTTGATTATTTATCGTATTATTTTTGCTTATATAAAATCTTTTTATAGTAGCATTTCTTACAAATGTATTTATGTCTATGTATGCTAAAAAAGGGTTAAAAGTTTTTGTGGGGGCATATTTAAGACCTTTATTTAGTACTTTCAACTGTATATTTGTTAAAGGTTTGCCTGATAGGTTGAAGATTCCTTTATTTTCATTCTCACTTAAATCTTTGTTTAAAATCTCTCTGTCCTTCCTTTTTTGTTTTCGTCTACCTGACCGTCTTCCTCTAAACTTCTTTTGCGGCCTCTCGTTGGACTGATATGGTCGGACTGTCTTTCCCGGTTTGATGGAATCTCTAAAAAAGATGTCTCATCAAAGCGTTAAGTAAGAGATCTGATACTTCTTTTATTACATATTTTTTATTTTGTAACAATAAAGTTATAGTTTTTACTACTTTATTTGTTGTTCCTGATACATCTTGAATCCTGACATATCCTTTGGTGGGGATCATACCACCACATGCTGTCTATACCAGAGCAAGATATTTGCTCTGAAATTTGTAAGTAGGATACTTTTCCTTTATTTGCACACTTTTTAATAGATATACTACACTATTGGATTTTATTTCTATTTTTATCTTTCCATATACCACTGTGGAGGATTGGATACCGCATTATACCATCACTTGATATCCTGAGACGGGGATTATACCGTCTAGGCGCTATACGGCAGAGCTCTGAGTAGCTCTGCAAAGTGTGAGTGAGTCTTTTATAAGCTTTTATATACTCTTATTTCACTTGACATATTGCACTATTATTGTTCTGTACTTTTTTGTCTTGAAGGTTTTATACATTCCTAATTAGAGGACTCTCTGTATGTATATATTTTAATTATTATTTGCACTGTTTGGGCGCGGTTTACCACTTTTGTCTCTTCTGTTTTACTACTGTGAGCAGGTATTGGGAATTCCTGCTTGGTTCACTGCTGCCCACCTTTAGTTTATTTAGTGAGCGCCTAACTCCTCACTATTACCGGGTGTCTAAAGGTTTTGTTACCTATTTTAAACTTTAACCAGGTATTGCCAATAACATGAAGGGCATTTCCTCCTACACTCAACAGAGCATTGGGGAAATCTCTTAGCTTCGGCTTATCCGTTGCTAAGTCCATTACCTGCTGGAAGTAGGTATTGGATAAGATAGTGGCTTGTGAACCAGTATCTATTAACCCTTTAAAAGGCTGGGGTAGCGAATCCTGTATTTCTACAGACATGTAGTACCTTCCTTCATGTTCTTCTAATTCACATAAGAATTTAGAATGTGTCAACATATTACTTGTTTTCCATACATTACCTGTCACAGCAGTAGTTTCTACCTGTACTGAGGAATGCTCAGTCTTACCCACAGGCCCATCCTTTTTAGGAATATCTTGAACTGTCAAGCGGGAACTAGTGGTCGGCATCTCATCAGTTAACCCTTTCAGGTCTGGATCCTGGAAACTAGTGGCTGCTAGGGCTACTTTAGCATTTGGCTGAAATGAAAAAACAGAGGAACACGTTTCGCCTCCTTCACCCGGAAGTGAAGTGACGGGATAGGCAATAGGTTTCCTAACACAACTATTGTTTGTTTGACTGTTAGTATCTGGAAAGGAAACAGGGTTAGGCATTACATCTACTGATAACCTAGCCTGTTTAGTCACAGTGGCTATTATTGCTGCGGCACTTGTTGTTGTTGCTGCGGTTGCACATGTAGTTCTGCAATTGGAGCTATCCCTAAAAAAGGATTTCTGGCAAAGACTTGGTTAATCTTTGTCATTTCCTCCATTAATTTGCCCATCTGGTCTGTCAATTGACCAACCTGACGACGCAAATTATTTCCCCCATTGCCGTTTTGTCTTTGCCCATTAGAATTTGGTTGGGATGGCTGAGACTGTTGGGAGTTATTGGAAGCAGATTGGTTGTTTCTGTTTCCATATCTCCTATTTCCCTGAGGATTCCTTCTCCATTGGGAATTGCCTTGGTTCTTATTAACCCAGGGGCGTTTATTCCCATTGGCATTGGATTTTTCAGAGTTATTAGAGGAATTTGCAGAATTGCTTCCTGCGTTTTCCTGTTTCTGAGGTTTTGGTGTTTTCAAAGCCTCGGAATAGGTCCTCTTTTTCTGTTGGGTTTCTAAATCTAACTGCATTTTAGTCTCTGACACCATTTTATCACCAGGTTTCTTAACCTTTGGCTGATTTTCATCATGTGCATGGTGTATAGTATACAGTTTCATGCACTGACTGACTAGCCATTCTAATGGTAACTTACAATCATAATCTCTTGCGAGATTCATTTGTATGTTTACCGGCATGGCATGAAAATACAGATCTTTAAAGTCTGTGCTTTCATACCTGGGTTTTCTTTGGGCCACGGAGTATGCATTTTAAGAATTATTAAAAATTCTCTGGGGCTTTGATCTGGACGGCACTTTAAGTTATAAAGCGCCTTCTTTGCAGAGGCAATGGTTTTATACTTACCATATTCCATGATTATTTCATATTTCATCTTGGACCAGGACATTAACTGTATAGCTTGAAGACTTTCTAGATAAACACGACACATTGAATCAAAGGTCCATGTAATGAACCATTTCTTATGAATGTCATCATACATGCCCAATGAATTCATTGCTCTATCATAATTTTCCAGATGTTCAGATATGTTTCCTGAACTTCTAGAAAATTGTGGGACAGTCTCTCTAAGGAATTTGATAACTTTTGGTGTCTCATAAACAGGCATAGTTGATTTACGACCTCTGTTTCTGTGTTTGGGTAAACGTCTATGCGATCTGTCTGCTGAAGAGGAATTAGACCCGTACAACAGTGCAGATGGCATATCAGTTATATGGCCTTCAGAGTGGACAGTGCAATCACTTTCACTCCCATCACTCTGAGCTTCTCGATCACTGTCACAATTCCGATCAGCATCCGAATCCTGCCAGTGTACAGAACCATGTCTGTTTTCATTCCTATCACCTTGAATTGGACTCTCCCTCTCAAGTTTGGCCAAGACAGCTTTTTCAAACTGTTCTACCCAAGATTGCCAAGATGGCTTGGTAATGTCATGAGATGGGGAATCTTGTTCCACAGGTGATTTTTTAGAATTACTCACATCTTTACTTACAGACTGTTTTATGAAAACCTGGTTTGGTGTGGGAAAATCATAATAAGGAGGGGATTTACAGATAGTCTTTTCTTGCATTTTTGTGCAACTTTTTGGCACAGAATGATGACTACTAACCTCACTGTCTAATTTCTGACTCTCCTTTTCATACTCATCCAATTGCATTTTAAGCTGATTTATTTCCTGTGCATATTTATCTGTCAAAGCTTTCATTTCTTTTTCATGATCAGCCTGACGAGTTTTATGCTCAGCAAGTAAATCTTGGTATTTCCCATTTTGAATGCCCAGATCGTCACTGTACGTGTCCAATTTGGCATTCAGTGACTTGTTTTCATCACACACCTTAAGAAGTGCTGTCATAAAGAAAGGCCAAGAGTGTATTATGTACGCCATTTTCCTTTCTATGTTCTTTTGTTCAGCAATTTCTTTAAGATATATGATGATGTGTTCATCAGTTAGAATGGTGTGTTTAGCTTCCCATTCTATGCTTTTCAACCAAACCTATTAGGTTGCATCATTTTTCATATGTTTATGAATATGAACTAGAGCATTTTTTCTTAGGTCTTCAATTATTTCAGTATTATCTGTTACAGATGTATTGCTGGATTCATCCATATTTCTATACACTGATTTTAATCTCAATACAAAACTCTTTTCTATATCAAGATTAAATTGTATGAATTACACAAATATTATTATATATGAAATATAATTTCAACTTAAACGATCTCAGCAGCGTGCCTCCGATATGTGGGGATATTCATGGGATAATAATAGTAAACAGTGAGAATTGCCCACTAATTCAATTCTCAGATCCCAAAGATCGTTATCATGTTAAGTGGAATGTATTTCATATAAATAATATCACAATGTTATAAAAATAGATTTTATTTTATAATAACAATTAATTAACAAATAATATTATGTAACATGCATGACAATAATCAATGAATATCCAGTATAGAATGATATGCAATACAATGGAATGGGTATACACGTTTCAATGGCTAAACAGCATTTTCTGTCAAGACTTACACGATTTATGACTATCTTTCACAGAGATAGAAAGCAAAGCTTTTCACAGCGAAGGGCTATAAAACCCTGGCTAACAGTTAGAATAACTGAATAACCCTTTCAATGCTGGCTAGATCTCCTAGGTAATTAAGATCTTTTCTTATGTAATTTTAAATAAAATAACATTTAAACCAGTTCATTAGTCATTTCCTGGAACCATCCAATAAGAGAATCTACCATATTTTATAAGCAGATTTTAATTCGCCTAAAAAGATATCTTATCTTATATTAGAGCAAATCAATACACCTGGATAAAAACAGCGGTATGCTAACATGTGATACTATCACATTAACATATAATTATTCTTAATTCCACCTGCAGAATGGAATGTTTATAACTATATATTCTTTAGTTAACTAAGATTTCTTAATATGGAAATCTGACCGTGATTTATCCAGTCATATATCATGCTATTAGTAAATTTTAATTAATTTAATTAATTAAATGAAACCAGTATAATTACCAGTTGAGTAGATATTTCATCCGATTGGTAGATAGTCTCAGGAACTTATTTGGATGTCTGTAGGTGCATGAGTTATGGTGAAAGGTGGTGTTGGTTAGAAAGTCAGTAAAATTCTAAGTGTTAGAGTGTTAGTCTCAGATGTTGTCCTGGGTTTCTCTGCATGTCCCAGTTGGAGTCCCCAAGCTTCCAATTCCTCCTCTGTCTCTTTTTTTTTCCAACCCTCTTGTCTTCCCTTTGTCCTAACTTTTAAAGGGAAAATTCACTAGTTGGTAAACCAATAGCAACACTGGGGTGTGGTTATCTTCCAGATCACAATTTAGTTATTTGATCTATAGAGGGCAGTCTTGTCCCACTAAACATACCTATCCAGGAAAGAGTTAACTTTTCCTGGTGGCTATTTTGACGTCATTTTGCTTTATCTTTATAGTGGCCATAATTTAAGTTTTCTGTCAGATCAAACAGTTTGTTTAAGTTTTGTCCAGACTATGTGTCTGGCAAATTCTGAGTTTTGACCCGTAACTTACAATGTGACAGTGTACATATAGAAAGTAAAATTGTATTATTTAATCTCCTCTGTCACAAATGTCTGTGTTTAGATATGCATCTATTCCATTAGCTCGGGCGGCTGCAGCATGGGGGGGCCGGCGGAGCTGGGGGGGATTTCCCCATATCCTGTCCCCCCCGCATGATTTGCTAGGGGGGATGCGTCCCCCCCATCCCCACCCGGTTCCTACGCCCATGCCAATAGCTTGCATTTTAAAAAAAACTAAACTTTTTTGACTGTAATATAATAGCAGTCAGTTTCCTTCACGCGTGTGCGTTTCAGTGCCTGCCAGGGCACAGTGTCACACCAGTGCAACTCATATCTGGTGTAACAGTAGTGTATATTTAAAAACAAAAATACAATTTTGACTGTAATAGATTGAATAGCAGTTAGTTGTCTGCCAGCGTGTGTGTCAGGCTCTCAGCGTATACTGTGCCCACTTGCCCAGTGCCACCACTGATATCCGGTGTCACAATAGCTTGCATTTAACAAAAACAAAACAGTTTGGACTGTAATATAATAGAAGTCAGTTTCCTTCACGCGTGTGCATTTCAGGGCCTGCCAGGGCACAGTGTCACACCAGTGCAACTCATATCTGGTGTAACAGTAGTGTACATTTCCCCCCCAATTTTTTTTGACTGTAATAGATTGAATAGCAGTTGTCTGCCAGCGTGTGTGTCAGGCTCACAGCGTATACTGTGCCCACTTGCCCAGTGCTACCACTCATATCCGGTGGCACATTAGATTGCACGCGCAGTGCCCCAAATTTGAAGGAGGACCGGCCAAGCATCTTTTTCCATCTCCGGGTTCCTAAAATCGATGCCATATACACGTCCCCTAATAGGGGACGTAACAGGGATTAAACTGATAAGAATAGTACTACTAAACACACCACTCCTATCTGGCGGCACATTAGATTGCACGCGCAGTGCCCCAAATTTGAAGTAGGAGGACCGACCAAGCATCTTTTTCCATCTCCCGGTTCCTAAAATCGATGCCATATACACGCCTGATAGGGGACGTAACAGGGATTAAACTGATAGGAATAGTACTACTTAACACACCTTATAATAACGCAGAGAGAAGCAACGCAGAGAGAGGAGTCTGAAGAAGAGGAGTCAGAGGAGGAAGGTGGCTTTGAGGAGGTGGAAGACCAAACACAGCAGGCGTCCCAGGGGGCTTGTTGTCACCTTTTGGGGACCCTTGGTGTTGTACGTGGCTGGATGGAGGAAGAGACCTTCAATGACATCAGTGAGGACAAGGAACGGGACATGGCTAGCTTGGTATCCAACCTTGTGCAAATGGGGAATTTGCGGTTGTGCAAATGGACTGTTTGCGGTTGTTTGCAGTGCATTAAACGGGGAGTTTGGTCTGTCACTGTGAAGCGGGCGTAACCCTTACACTACCTGATCGATACAGCATCATACCTGATGTTTTAAAGCAATTTAAGAATGTTAGGTGATTTATGCCCTTTATCGATTAAAACCAGACTCTGCATCAACTATGTAATTTTCCATGGGAGTTTTGCCATGGATCCCCCTCTGGCATGCCACAGTCCAGGTGTTAGTCCCCTTGAAACAACTTTTCCATCACTATTGTGGCCAGAAAGAGTCCCTGTGGGTTTTAAAATCCGCCTGCCTTTTGAAGTCTATGGCGGAAAATTTTATGGTATGCAAATAGGGTCTGATTGCTACACCTATCAGCAATAAGAATTACACTGCTCCAGACCTTTAAATTCCCTGCTTGAAAATAGCGCGACAGCATCATGTCCCGAGGAAGCCGGGCAGACCGGAGAAACGTGTTGATGTCATTCGTGGGGGCGGATGCTGCAAGAGTTTAGAGGAAATACTCTCATGTCATTCGTGCTGTACTGAAACCGGATCATTACATCTCAGATATTTAAACCATCTAGAGCCAGCGTCTCCACCATTGCCACCTGAGTTACTTTGACAAAGCTTGGTAGTGAGTAACTGCTTATGCCAAGCCTACTCACCACGTTCTCTTGTAAGAGACCATGTGTTTATTTTTTCTTACCACTACGTTTTCTATTAATGCATTTGTTTGCACTTTGTCTAAATACAACTGAGCTTTTTCACTATTTTGCTTGAACCTGATTTCCTTAACCTAATCACTTGGGTATTTTTGTGGGAATCTTGGTATATCAACATAAAATGTTAAAAGCATTCTCTATGTAAGACAGGCTGCACTATTATGTGTATTTATGTATTTTTTTAAATATACCGTGAGATGTGTTGACCTGGGGCTATCTACTGGCCATTGAGTATTACTACAACCTCCTTTATTTATTTATTTATTTACCATCCTTACTTGGTTTTGGGTTATCACCTAAATGTTTATTTCACTATACTGCTCCACTCTTCTTATTTAGATTTTCTTTTGACTTTGATGTGTGTGTTGGGGGTCCAACAAATTGAGTGTGTTAGCAGCATTTCAAAATTTCATATCAACTCTAAGTTGTATCAATATTCAGATTATCTGAGCGCTCCAAAATCAAACTTAAATACTATCAGTATTCATTGTGCATAATAAGTAGGTATATTGTGAAAAAAATCATAATGAGTGGGTCAGATATAACGTGTGTGTGTGTGTGTGTGTGTGTGTGTGTGTGTGTGTGTGTGTGTGTGTGTGTGTGTGTGTATATATATATATATATATATATATATATATATATATATATATATATATATATACACACAAATACTTTAAAAAAACATGAAATTATATTACAAATGATAAATCTATAATGGAATACTTTATGTATCTATACTTAAAATAATTATTATGCAAAAAAGGCTATATTGCATATAAATGTATTTATTTATTTGTTAATTATAAATGTTATCTTGTGTGAACCTTTTCCCATGTGTATTTATCAATTAAATCTCTCTTGTGGTTAATTGATGTGTCAATATTTCTGTCTATGATTTTTTTCACAGAAGAAAAGAGAAATATTGGCACATCCATTAACCACGATAGAGATTTACTCACTATGTATCCAGTGGTTCACACTAAGAAAGGAGAAACCACCAGATATAGACCCAACTCTAGAGACAAAGATACCCCACTTGTAGTGAGGCCAAAGACATAAAGAACCACACATAGAATAAACTATTGCAATATAGATTTATCATTTGTATTATAAATTCATGCTTTTTTGAAAGTGTGTGTGTGTATGTATATGTGTATATATATATATATATATATATATATATATATATATATAGACAAAAAATTTATAGATCCATGCACTCACGCTCACAGCATATCTGCATTAACCCCTTAAGGACGGAGGGCGTACTATTACGCCCTGCAGGAGCCGGCTCTAAACGCCGGCGGGCGTAATAGTACGCCCTCACTTTAATGGCCGCCCATGTGGCCGGCGCTAGTTGCCCGCTGCAGATCGCGGTCGGGGGGGATGCCCGGCCCCCCAGGCAACCCCCCCTGTGGCCGGTGACCGCGATCTGCAGTCACCGATCGCAGTGACAGGCTGTCACTGCGATCAGTTTTTAACGTGTGTCAGCCGATTTCAAATCGGCTGACACACGTGGCCAGCGGCTACCCCGTGCAGATCGCGGTCGGGGGACTTACCTGGCCCCCCAGGCAGTCCCCATGGGGTCAGTGACCGCGATCTGCACTGTCTGAGATCGCAGTGACAGGCTGTCACTGCGATCTCAGAGCGCTCTGATCGCAGTGACAGCCTGTCACTGCGATCAGTGTTACATGTGTCAGCCTATTGGCTGACACATGTAACTGGCACACAGATCCCCCTGCAGATTGGAAGGGGGGAGTGCTTGTACCACCCAGGCACTCCCGCCTGTGGCCAATTACCCAATCTGCAGGAGGTGATCACAGTGACAGGCAGTCACTGTGATCACTGATCCTGTGTGTCAGCCAGTGATGTGAAATCACTGGCTGACACTGTCTCTGCCCCCTCTCCTGTAAAAAAAAAAAAAATATTAGTTAAAATAAATAAAATTACAGTTACATATAAAATATACTTAGATCATATATAATATATATATGATCTAAGTATATATATATATACACACACACACACACACACATTTACACATACACGAAGTGTATTTAAATATTAATATATATAATTATTTATATATATTACTATTGAATTACACGTAGACTGATACTAATTAAATATATATATATATATAATTATTGTTTTATATATATATATATATATATATATATATTTATATAATATAAAAAATGTAAATACGTAAAAAAATAAATAAAAAAAACATTAAAAATAAATAATTAAAAAATATATAGATGTTTGTTATTTCGTTCTAACTGTATTGTGATATTAATATATATATATTTATATCAAAATACACGTAGAACAAAATAATATATATCTATATTCATAAATATATACGTATATATCACTATATATATATATATATATACACCTATATATAAATACAAATATAAAAAAAAATTATATATATATATGTATATATACACATATGTATATATATACATATATTAATTCTACACCTATATTTATTTAATATTTTTACATAATTAGGTATCCTAATTAATTACAATTAGCGGGACCTGCCTGACAACCCATGCCGAAAGTATAGGGAATTTAATTTGCTAGCACTATATTTAACCCTATAACTTTCCAAGACACCATAAAACCTGTAAATTGGGGGTACTGTTTTACTCGGGAGACTTCGCTGAACACAAATATTAGTGTTTCAAAACAGTAAAATGTATTACAACAATGATATCGCCAGTAAAAGTGAAGTTTTTTGCATTTTTCACGCACAAACAGCACTTACACGGATGATATTATTGCTGCAATACTTTTTACTGTTTTGAAACACAAATATTTGTGTTCAGCGAAGTCTCCCGAGTACAACAGTACCCCTCATGTACAGGTTTTATGGTGTTTTCAAAAGTTACAGCGTCAAATATAAGGCTTGCGTTTCATTTTTTTCACATTAAAATTCGCCAGATTGGTTACGTTGCCTTTGAGACCCTATGGTAGCCCAAGAATGAAAATTACCCCTATGATGGCATACCATTTGCAATAGTAGACAACCCAAGGTATTGCAAACAGGGTATGTCCAGTCTTTTTTAGTAGCCACTTAGTCACAAACACTGGCCAAAATTGGCGCTTTTTGCATTTTTCACACACAAACAAATACTAACGCTAACTTTGGCCAGTGTTTGTGACCAAATGGCTACTAAAAAAGACTGGACATACCCCATTTGCAATACCTTGGGTTGTCTACTATTGCAAATGGTATGCCATTATGGGTGTAAATTTCATTCCCGGCTACTATACAGTCTCAAAGGCAACGTAACCAATCTGGCGAATTTCAATTTCAAATGTAACGTGCTATATTTGACCCTGTAACTTCCCAAAACGCCATAAAACCTGTACATAGGGGGTACTGTTTTACACGTGAGACTTTGCTGAATACAAATATTTGTATTTTATTGCAGTAAAAGCAAACAGTATTATGACACTGACCGTTAAAATGTCATGTAGAACTAAAAAAATTTAAAAAAATCGTATTTTCCCCCATTTTTTTCATATTAAATTATGTTTCATAGCTAAATATTTGATATTAAATGAAAGCCCTGTTTCCCCTGAATAAAATGATATATAATATGGGTGGGTGCATTTACTATGAAAGAGGTGTATTACGGTTGGACAGACATGTAGCGCAAATGCCGGTTTTGTTTACATTTTGTTTCGTTCACAACGTGTACATTTGGCTCCATCCTTAAGGGGTTAAAGCATTAGTAATACTTGCCGGGTGCCAGTCCCCTTGGGGCAGTAAACTGACATAAAGACAAGAAAGTCCTGGGCTGCACTCAAGGTCTTTAGAATGAAAAAATTAGTTTATTCCATAAAATGAAAGAGATCGACGTTTCGGTCCACACAGGGACCTTCCTCAGGATCAAATGACATAAAGATACCTCACAAATACATTTAATATATAGCAGCAATAATCATAGAAAAGTGACTTACCCCAGGTGTAAAAACTAAAAACCTTGGCGTTCCCCTCGCGCCATTGTGCATGCGCGGAGTAACCGCGCCCTCACGTTGACCCACGAGCTATGCACGATGACGTCACTATACGTCGTCACCAAGGCAGCGCTGTAAGCATCACCGTGGATACCGTCTAAAACACCAAAATAAAGGAGAACCGAGTTGTGAATAAACACGAGGTGTTATAATAGAAAAAAGATAACAATAGAGAGATTATTTAAAAAATGACACATTGTATATAACATGCTGAACAAGGAGCCCCCCCCCCCGCAGATGGTCACCTTCCTACACACTACACCCCTATACTGTCACCTGCCTAGCATACACACTGTGCCCCATACTGTCACCTTTCTCCACACTGCCCTGTTATACTGTCACCATCCTACACACTGCCCCCCTATACGGTCACCTTTCTTCAGGTAAGAGGCGGGGGGGGGGGTTAAGCCCAATTTAATTTGAACGGCTCACCCCCCCAGCACTTATCCAACACTACATGCACTACACAGACACTACTTCATGCACATACACTACATCCACTACACAGACACTGCATCCACCACATAAACACTAGATACACTACACACAGACACTGCAAAGACATGAAAAGCAGGGGCACAGAGACATGGATGGAAGGGGGTGGGGGAGCAAAAAAGACACGGATACTTCAATCCCTGGGGTAGATGCGAGCTGTACAGACAGTGCGGCTACATCTAAGGTGTGAAAAATTATCTGAAGTTTGCAGAGGGATTAAGGGAGTGTGTGTGTGTGTGTGTGTGTGTGTGTGTGGGTGTATATATATATATATATATATATACACCTATACACACACACACATCCATACACGTTTTATAACGGGCCCCCCCGAGTCAGTGATAAAGATTTCACCCCCCTCCTTCATTCCATGCACTTACCTGGTCCTGGGAGCTCCTCTTTCTTTCCTCCCGTGCGGCCGTCTGCAAAGAGCGCTGGGAGGAGGCGACATAATCGCATGTCACATCACTTCCTCGCAGCAGTCACAAAAAATCTACGGATTACATCTGCTGGACCCAAGGGGGAAAAAAATGCTAATTTGTGAAGCCGCAGATTGAGTAGCGTGAATTTTCAGGGTATTACTGTACCTAATTATTTGATTTAATTTAATTTGAGGGACCTGCCTGACAGCCCAGGCAGACAGTCCAGAGAATTTAATTGGCAAGCAATAGACAAATAAAAGAAGGTAAGGGTGCGCCTAAAATGTATAATAAATCTTATATAATGTATAAAATATAACAATTATATAAAATATGAAATTTAAAATTATAAGACAAGTGAGATAATAGTCCAAAGCACTTATCGAAAGTTCGTTATAGTAGATTCTCCTTGTAGAGACAGCAAATCTTAGGACGTCAGACGGAGTTGAAACTTCACAGTAGTGTGCTTGGATCCGGTGAGGTATATATATATAAAAGGAAAGCAGAAAAAAGAAACTCCAATGGTACAGTATATCAATCAAAATATAAATTTTGAAATAGTGCAAATGGTCCTACTCACACTTTATGGAGCTAGAATTTAGCTCCAATATATGCGCGTGAAGTGGAATAATCCCCACTCATGGATATATAGTGTTTGATTGGAGAATTCTTAGTCCGTGCTCAGCGTTCCAATCAATTTGACCCAAAATTGAGAAAATACAAATATAGTGCTCTCTGTTTGTAATATAAAAGTGATGGTATATAGAAAATTACTTACATTGTATAGAGCAGACTTGTACTGCTCAATATAAACGCTTAGGTGGTACAATCCCCACCCCTGGATTCTTTCAATTTCTTGTAGATGTAGGTCAGGTGCAGATAATAAAATAAATAAATTAAAAAATATAAAGAAAATGGCAATAAAATATTTTAGGCCAAATAGGATTCTTTATTAGAAATAAATAAATTAAAATACTAATAGTATCTAGACGCCTCAAAAGGCTTCTTCAAGTAGATAGTTATAAGGGAGGGCACACCTGACATACAAAGGTTTATATAACATACAGTACTTCTATGGAAATTTGAAATTCCCGCCAAAATGACGTCACTGGAATATTAAATTTTTTTTTAAAACAGAGATTAAAAAGCATATTTATGTAGTGCAAAGAAATAGGATATAATTATAAAGAGATGAGATAAAAACGAGCATTAAAACAGCTGAAATAGGCAATAAACGAGCGATCACGTGACGCGCGGATGTTATTACTTCCGCTTCACGTGATGTTCAAGTGGAATGCATGCGTCATAATCACGTGACGCACGGCTGGGATTGCTTCCGCGTCACGTGATGATCGGGTAGGACGCATGCGTTCCATCTAAGCGGAACAAATGTGTCATAAGATGGGAGGGGGTGCTCTCTAAATTTAAATAAAAGGGGGAGGTATAAAACGAAATAAATATTGAACGGAAGCTTCCACAATGAACTATATGTGGGAGCATACAAAGAGATGAACATAGATGCAATCAAATAATATTGAGCATCATCTATATGCATAGTGTTATACACATAAGTTGTTTGAACATAAAACCAAATATAGTAAATTGTACATGATATGAATATAGTCAAAACTTATTATAAATAATTGAATATAGATTATAAAAATACAAATGAAATAAGAATATATTATTAAAGGAAAAAATTAAAATACATGGTAAGAAATTGTGGCTAATAATGAATCATTAATTGCAGTAGAGTTTAAATGTGGTTAAAACATGTTATAAATAGTTGGTACAAATATTAAAATACAAATAAAAATAATAAAAAAATAAATAATAAAATGAATAATAAAAATGAATGAAAAAGGGGGATGATAGTAAATTAGTCACTGTGAAATTCCAGTATATATTATTCCAAAAAATTAAAGAGATCAAAATCAATGTTTAACCCTGTAGGGGCAAGAGTTTTTAAATTATATGCCCATTCCATTTCTTTCTTACCCAATACTTTTTTAATGTCTCCCCCTCTCCACGGAATGTTACATGTATCGATACCAGTACATTTAAGGTATTTTGGGTTTTTTCCATGTTGTAGGAAGTGTTTCGAAACTGAATGGTTTTCATAGCCTTTTAGGATATTCCTACAATGTTCAGCTAATCTTGTTTTAAGATCTCTAGTGGTCATGCCCACATATTGAAGACCACAAGGGCATTCTAGAAGATAAATCACATTTTTCGTGTTACAATGAATAAAATGTTTTATTTGATATACTTTGTGTGTTATTGTTGATGTGAATGATGTCGTTTTTGATTTAATAGCATCACTAGTCCGTTTACAGACTATACATCTGTTGCATTTTAAAAAACCACTAGGTTTAGTTAGAAAGGTGGGGGGACTAGGGGATAAAGTGCTCTGTTTTGTATAGTTACTTGTAAGGATAGACTTAAAACTGGGTGCCCCTCTAAATATAACTTGTGGTTTCTCAGGGATAATCCCAGATAAAGTCTTATCCTGTTTTAATATATGCCAATGTTTGTTTATAATCTTCTTCATAACATTGCTTTTGTTATTGAAGTCGAAAATAATTGGCAATACTGGGGCAGTTTTGATCTCTTTTTTAGTTTTATATTCTAATAATTCAGATCGGTTAGTTGCACTAATGTTTTTTAATGTATTTTTTAAGTTACTTATGGGGTAGTTTTTTTGAGCAAATTTGCTAGACAGCAGTTGAGATTGTTCCTCAAAATCTTGTGTAAGGGAACAATTTCTGCGTAAACGAAGAAGTTGACTTTTGGGAATTCCTTGGAGCCAGGAATTGTGGTGGTAACTGGATACATCAATGACATTATTTGTACAAACTTCTTTAAAAAATGTTTTGGTATGAATATGATCGTTGTTAATAAAAACTTCTAAATCTAAAAAATGGATAGAAGATTTGCTATAGTCCCAGGTTAAAACAATACCTTTGTCCTTAATATTAAGATGCTGTAAGAATAGATTAAGAGAGTTTTCAGGGCCATCCCAGATAAAAAACAAATCATCTATATATCTAAAATAGGTGACCAGTTTTGTCTGCCAGCTATGCCCTCCAAAAATGGCAGTGGATTCCCAATCTGCCATAAAAAGGTTGGCATAGCTGGGTGCAAACCTGGTCCCCATGGCAGTACCCTGTATTTGTAAATAAAAAGAGTCTAAAAACCAAAAATAATTGTTTTTTAAAATAATATTAATACCCTGAATGATAAAATCTATCTGATGATCTGGGATGTTTTTCTCCGCTTTTAAAATATTTTCTACTGCTTGACAGCCTTGATCGTGACGGATGATAGTGTATAAAGATTGTACATCACAGGTCACTAAAATATATGTATTTTCCCATGTAAAATTATTTAAAAACCGAAGTAAAGTCATAGAGTCTTTTAAGTATGACTTTGTACGTTTCACTGAGGGCTGTAAAAGAATGTCTAGGTATTCTGATAAATTGGATAAAATAGACTTAATCCCTGAGACAATAGGCCTCTCAGGAGGGTTAGTAATATTCTTATGGATTTTTGGTAAGAAGTATATAACAGGGATGATAGGATGGGATATATTCAAATATTCAAATTCTTGTTTGGTTAAAATATTTTGTTCACGACCCTTAGTTAAAAAGGAAGTTAAAACTTGTTGAATTTTGGATGTTGGGTCGTGTATCAATTTTTCATAGACTGTATAGTCGTTTAGTTGTCTCATAGCTTCTTTGATATACATGTCTTTAGTTACGATAACAATACCTCCCCCTTTATCCGCAGACTTTATAACAATATTTTCATCTTTTTGTAATTGTTGTAATGCTACACGTTCTGCTTGTGTGAGGTTATCTTGATCATATTTATTTTTCTGAATTTTCTCTAAATCTTTTGTGACTAGTTTTTCAAAAACTATTCCTATCAAAATGACCAGATACCCAAAATACACCATCACCGTTTGCCTAGAAGAGAGATTCAATATCCCTCTTACCCCCCTGTAAGAAAGCCATCATTTTGATAGGTCATAGAGGATGAGTAAGGTCTGTTGTCTGGAATATTTCTTTTGTGGTAGGAAAGAACCTGATTATTGGAATAGTCTTGTTTATCACGAATATATTTCTTTACCTTAATGTGTTTGGTAACAGATATCAATTGTTATCTGTGGATTCAGAAACAGATAATGATGATTATTTTTTAGAATTGAGCACACAAAACAACGCATATGCACTAACGCCACATCCTACAAAAACCAAAAAACGAAGTCTAAACTTAGAGGAAGGAGAAGTGGCAGAAGACTCCAAAAGAGAAAGGCTAGACAAACATTAATTAAACAAAATGAAAAAGATCTTGGAATTTTTAATCTATCCCAAAAGGTACTAACATCCACTCAGATATCAGTCTTAACTAAAGGTCTAAAGTTTGCCCCTATAAATCCTTTTAAACCTTTTAAAGCTTTTATAGATATTAACAAGTTCGTCAGAAAAGCTACTCTCAAAAGATTCTTTGCCCATAAAGACACAGAAACCTCTAATCCACAATCTATAGTTATTTCACCAATAGGACCACAAAAAATTATTTCCACTCCTTTAAAGAAAAATTCGACTTTTTTTCCTTCTAGTTTTAAATCAGGTCCTTTAGAAGTTTTTGAAAAACTAGTCACAAAAGATTTAGAGAAAATTCAGAAAAATAAATATGATCAAGATAACCTCACACAAGCAGAACGTGTAGCATTACAACAATTACAAAAAGATGAAAATATTGTTATAAAGTCTGCGGATAAAGGGGGAGGTATTGTTATCTTAACTAAAGACATGTATATCAAAGAAGCTATGAGACAACTAAACGACTATACAGTCTATGAAAAATTGATACACGACCCAACATCCAAAATTCAACAAGTTTTAACTTCCTTTTTAACTAAGGGTCGTGAACAAAATATTTTAACCAAACAAGAATTTGAATATTTGAATATATCCCATCCTATCATCCCTGTTATATACTTCTTACCAAAAATCCATAAGAATATTACTAACCCTCCTGGGAGGCCTATTGTCTCAGGGATTAAGTCTATTTTATCCAATTTATCAGAATACCTAGACATTCTTTTACAGCCCTCAGTGAAACGTACGAAGTCATACTTAAAAGACTCTATGACTTTACTTCGGTTTTTAAATAATTTTACATGGGAAAATACATATATTTTAGTGACCTGTGATGTACAATCTTTAAACACTATCATCCGTCACAATCAAGGCTGTCAAGCAGTAGAAAATATTTTAAAAGCGGAGAAAAACATCCCAGATCATCAGATAGATTTTATCATTCAGGGTATTAATATTATTTTAAAAAACAATTATTTTTGGTTTTTAGACTCTTTTTATTTACAAATACAGGGTACTGCTATGGGGACCAGGTTTGCACCCAGCTATGCCAACCTTTTTATGGCAGATTGGGAATCCACTGCCATTTTTGGAGGGCATAGCTGGCAGACAAACCTGGTCACCTATTTTAGATATATAGATGATTTGTTTTTTATCTGGGATGGCCCTGAAAACTCTCTTAATCTATTCTTACAGCATCTTAATATTAATGACAAAGGTATTGTTTTAACCTGGGACTATAGCAAATCTTCTATCCATTTTTTAGATTTAGAAGTTTTTATTAACAACGATCATATTCATACCAAAACATTTTTTAAAGAAGTTTGTACAAATAATGTCATTGATGTATCCAGTTGCCACCACAAGCCCTGGCTCCAAGGAATTCCCAAAAGTCAACTTCTTCGTTTACGCAGAAATTGTTCCCTTACACAAGATTTTGAGGAACAATCTCAACTGCTGTCTAGCAAATTTGCTCAAAAAAACTACCCCATAAGTAACTTAGAAAATACATTAAAAAACATTAGTGCAACTAACCGATCTGAATTATTAGAATATAAAACTAAAAAAGAGATCAAAACTGCCCCAGTATTGCCAATTATTTTCGACTTCAATAACAAAAGCAATGTTATGAAGAAGATTATAAACAAACATTGGCATATATTAAAACAGGATAAGACTTTATCTGGGATTATCCCTGAGAAACCACAAGTTATATTTAGAGGGGCACCCAGTTTTAAGTCTATCCTTACAAGTAACTATACAAAACAGAGCGCTTTATCCCCTAGTCCCCCCAACTTTCTAACTAAACCTAGTGTTTTTTTAAAATGCAACAGATGTATAGTCTGTAAACGGACTAGTGATGCTATTAAATCAAAAACGACATCATTCACATCAACAATAACACACAAAGTATATCAAATAAAACATTTTATTCATTGTAACACGAAAAATGTGATTTATCTTCTAGAATGCCCTTGTGGTCTTCAATATGTGGGCATGACCACTAGAGATCGTAAAACAAGATTAGCTGAACATTGTAGGAATATCCTAAAAGGCTATGAAAACCATTCAGTTTCGAAACACTTCCTACAACATGGAAAAAACCCAAAATACCTTAAATGTACTGGTATCGATACATGTAACATTCCGTGGAGAGGGGGAGACATTAAAAAAGTATTGGGTAAGAAAGAAATGGAATGGGCATATAATTTAAAAACTCTTGCCCCTACAGGGTTAAACATTGATTTTGATCTCTTTAATTTTTTGGAATAATATATACTGGAATTTCACAGTGACTAATTTACTATCATCCCCCTTTTTCATTCATTTTTATTATTCATTTTATTATTTATTTTTTATTATTTTTATTTGTATTTTAATATTTGTACCAACTATTTATAACATGTTTTAACCACATTTAAACTCTACTGCAATTAATGATTCATTATTAGCCACAATTTCTTACCATGTATTTTAATTTTTTCCTTTAATAATATATTCTTATTTCATTTGTATTTTTATAATCTATATTCAATTATTTATAATATGTTTTGACTATATTCATATCATGTGCAATTTACTATATTTGGTTTTATGTTCAAACAACTTATGTGTATAACACTATGTATATAGATGATGCTCAATATTATTTTATTGCATCTATGTTCATCTCTTTGTATGCTCCCACATATAGTTCATTGTGGAAGCTTCCGTTCAATATTTATTTCGTTTTATACCTCCCCCTTTTATTTAAATTTAGAGAGCACCCCCTCCCATCTTATGACACATGCGTTCCGCTTAGATGGAACGCATGCGTCCTACCCGATCATCACGTGACGCGGAAGCAATCCCAGCCGCGCGTCACGTGATTATGACGCATGCGTTCCACTTTGTTGGAACGCATGCGTTCCACTTGAGTATCACGTGACGCGGAAGTAATAACATCTGCGCGTCACGTGATCGCTCGTTTATTGCCTATTTCAGCTGTTTTAATGCTTGTTTTTATCTCATCTCTTTATAATTATATCATATTTCTTTGCACTACATAAATATGCTTTTTAATCTCTGTTTTTAAAAAAATTGTAATATTCCAGTGACGTCATTTTGGCAGGAATTTCAAATTTCCATAGAAGTACTGTATGTTATATAAACCTTTGTATGTCAGGTGTGCCCTCCCTTATAACTATCTACTTGAAGAAGCCTTTTGAGGCGAAACGCGTCTAGATACTATTAGTATTTTAATTTATTTATTTCTAATAAAGAATCCTATTTGGCATAAAATATTTTATTGCCATTTTCTTTTATATTTTTTTTATTTATTTATTTTATTATCTGCACCTGACCTACATCTACAAGAAATTGAAAGAATCCAGGGGTGGGGATTGTACCACCTAAGCGTTTATATTGAGCAGTACAAGTCTGCTCTATACAATGTAAGTAATTTTCTATATACCGTCACTTTTATATTACAAACAGAGAGCACTATATTTGTATTCTCTCAATTTTGGGTCAAATTGATTGGAACGCTGAGCACGGACTAAGAATTCTCCAATCAAACACTACTCTATATATCCATGAGTGGGGATTATTCCACTTCACGCGCATATATTGGAGCTAAATTCTAGCTCCATAAAGTGTGAGTAGGACCATTTGCACTATTTCAAAATTTATATTTTGATTGATATACTGTACCACTGGAGTTTCTTTTTTCTGCTTTCCTTTTATATATATACACCTCACCGGATCCAAGCACACTACTGTGAAGTTTCAACTCCGTCTGACGTCCTAAGATTTGCTGTCTCTACAAGGAGAATCTACTATAACGAACTTTCGATAAGTGTTTTGGACTATTATCTCACTTGTCTTATAAATTTTAAATTTCATATTTTATATAATTGTTATATTTTATACATTATATATGATTTATTATACATTTTAGGCGCACCCTTACCTTCTTTTATTTGTCTATTGTTTTCCATAATTTAGGGGATCATAGGGGACTCCCCTTTGAGGTGTGCTGCCTTTTTATTAATTTTTGTGGCAGTTAAGTGCTGATTTTTCCTTTTTTAATTTAATTGGCAAGCCCTATATTTAACCCCATAAATTTCCAGAACACCCTGAAACCTTTAGATGGAGGGGTATTGTTATACTCGGGAGACTTGGCTGAAGTGGCTACTACAAAAGACTGGACATACCCCATTTTGAATACCCTAGGTTGTCTACATTTGCAAATTGTATGCCATGATGGGGTTAATTCACATTCCAGGGCTACCATGTGGTCTCAAAAGACCCAGCAAACCAATCTGGCAAACTAAAATGGACAAGCCCTATATTGACCCTGTAACTTTCCAAAATACCATAAAACCTGTACATGGGTATTGTTATACTCGGGAGACACAAATATGAGTTTTTCAAAACAGTAAAACTTATCACGATGATGATATCGCCAGTAAAAGGGCAGTTTTTGTGTAAAGAAATGTAAAAAGCCAATATGAACGCTAACTTTGGCAAGCATTTGTGGCTAAGTGGCTACTACAAAAGACTGGACATACCCCATTTTGAATACCCTTGGTTGTCTACTTTTTCAAATGGTATGTCATGGTGAGTTTAAATTTAATTTCTGGGCTGCCATACTGTCTCCAAGGCAATATAGCCAATCTGGCAAATAGCAATTTACAAAAACAGAAATTGGCAAATCTTATGTTTGACCCTGTAACTTTCCAAATCACCATAAAATCTATACTGGAGGGGTACTGTTGTACTCGTGAGGCCTTACTTTACACAAATATGAGTGTTTTAGAGCAGTAAAAAGGGATGACTTTTGCACCCTCCATCCTTAACTCGTTTAGTTAAATGTTTGTTTTGCTAGTGTTAGTTATTGCACTTCTTGCCTCATTCATTTATGATGTTCCCGATTTATGACTTTTACCTGTCTTATCTCTGCCATTCCCTCATATCCTTAAATTTAAATTCCCTTTCATCTGCTTTTTCCTTGATTTTGTTTTTAACACCCCAATGATTCTCCACCCACAATCTGCTTTATCTAACCCCAGATTCTCTCCTTTTAGACTGGACCCCTTACAATATTGAAACAGGTACACCCAGGACTCACAGCACACATCCCCGCAGGACTTGCCATAAGCAGAGGTAACATTTCTGGATGATTTCTTCCCACCCACCCTCCCCCACATCCCACCTTCCCCATGGTCATCACTACATTTATAGATAGCTCAAATTACCTAGCTTTCCTGTTAAACCAATTATGTCCACCAAACCCTCCACACCTAAAATAGCTAAACTCACACAATACCTCTTTAACCCTTAACCCTCCTAATCACAACTTTCAAAAACACAGCACCTATTCTCCTAATAATGTTCTCGCTTCTATTTTTCACTTTCTCTCTCACTTCCCTCACTATCAATATCTCTCTATCATTCTACTTACCTGTTCCTGCTGACACCATCTTCATTGCTCCCTCTCTACTCCCCTCATCTCTGTATTCATCATACACACTTTACTCATATTTATCCAGCTTTTCTCCACACCCCTCCTAAATCCCCTAACTACAAGCTCTCATCCCCAACATTTAAATCTTACTCCCACCTTCTCTTCCTTTCCATCCTACTACTCCTAGCAGCTGGTGATATCTCTCCAAACCCTGGTCCCTCCACTACTCAGCCACCTGGTACAAACACCAGAAACCACAACAACCTAATACCCATTCCATGTAATTCTCACTACAATGCCTCTTTTAAAGCTGCACTCTGGAATGCACGCTCTGCATTCCAGAGTGCAGCATCTTCCATCTACTTCCACCCATGACCTATTTATCACACACTCCCTAAACCTACTTTCACTAACGGAAACATGGCTCTCTCCCTCTGATACTGCTACCCCTGCCTCACTGTCCTTTGGTGGTTTTCACTTAACCCATAATCCAAGACAAGCAGAGATTAAAGGTGGCGGTGTAGGTTTTCTAATCTCACCCCACTGCTCCTTTAAAACCCTGTCCGCCCCCCCTTCCCTCTCTTTCCCATCATTTGAAATTCATTCAGTTCGCCTTTTCAAACCCTTCTCTGCTAACATTGCCGTTATCCATCGTCCCCCTGGCTCCCCTCTCCTCTTCCTTGACCACTTTGCTGCCTGGCTACCTTACTTCCTCTCTTCTAACATTCCATCCCTAATTCTTGGAGACTTCCAATATTCCCATTAACCCACCTTTGACCCCAGCAGCCTCTAAACTACTTTCAATTACTTCCTCCCTCGGACTATTGCAGTGGGCTAACTCTCCCACCCATGTAGCTGGCAATACCCTCAACCTTATTTTCTCTTATTCATGTACAGTATCCAATATCTGCAACACTCCATTTCCTCTCTCTGATCACCACCTCTTATCACTTGCTCTCAATTACCCCCTCAACCAACAACCTCAGCCTAACCCCTCTCAACTCAGGAGAACCTTAACTCTATTGACCTCCAGCAGCTGTCAGCTGACATTGATTCACAACTGCTATCCATCCCATCCCTCTCCTGTCCTTCACTGGCCATCTCCACATATAACACTACCCTCACCTCCGCCTTGAACGCTGCAGCCCCACTCCAAACATACACCTCGAGGAGGACACGACCCCAACCTTGGCATACTAAATCAACATGCTATCTGCAGAGTTGCTCCAGTTGTGCTGAACGCTCCTGGAGGAAGTCCCGAACCCAGGCAGACTTTCTCCATTATAGATTCATGTTGCGTTCATACAGCGCAGCCCTTGCCCTTGCCAAACAGTCATACTTTTCCTCTCTCATTAGTTCATGCTCCTGCAATCCCAGACGTCTCTTTGACACCTTTAACTCACTTCTGTGCCCTGCTGCGGCCACCCCTCAAACTAACCTTACAGCTGATAGCTTTGCATGCTACTTTACCAACAAGATTGAACAGCTAAGGAAACAATTCTCCCCTCCTTGCCGTTCTCTTTCTCAACCACACATAAATCATGCCTTCCTTTCCCTTCAGACTTTCTCCCCGGCTACTGAACAAGAGGTGGTTGCGCTTCTCCATTCCTCTCGCTCCACCACTTGCCCGCTCGATCCTGTCCCATCCCACCTCATCAGATCTCTCTCCCCTTGTCTTGTGCCTACCCTAGCACACATCTTTAACTGCTCTCTCTCTTCTGGCACTGTTCCTGCTGAGTTTAAACATGCCACCATAGTACCTATCCTGAAAAAAAATCTCTTGACCCATCCTTCCCCTTTAACTGTCGTCCAATATCTCTGCTCCCTTTCTCATCAAAGCTTTTGGAAAGATTTGTCTTTACCCGTGTGTCTCGCTACCTCAATTCCAACTCTCTCCTTGACCCTCTTCAGTCTGGCTTCCACCCTCTCCACTCAACTGAGACTGCTCTCATCAAAGTCACTAATGACCTAATCGCAGCTAAATCCAAAGGTCACTACTCCATATTAATTCTCCTTGACCTCTCTGCTGCCTTTGACACAGTTGATCATGCTCTCCTCCTTCAAACTCTTCAATCGCTTGTTCTCTGTGACTCTGTCCTCTCTTGGTTTTCCTCCTATCTCTCCCAAAGCTCATTCAGTGTCTCCTTTCCCATGCATACCTCCTCCCCTCGTCCTGTCTCGGTTGGAGTTCCCCAAGGCTCTGTCCTTAGTCCCCTTCTATTTTCTCTTTATACTGCCTCACTTGGCAAGCTTATTGCCTCTTTTGGATTCAATTACCACCTGTATGCTGATGACACTCAGATATACCTCTCCTCCCCGGACCTCTACCCTGCCGTCCTGCAACGTGTCACTGCTTGCATTTCTTCCATCTCTGACTGGATGTCCTCACGCTTTCTGAAACTCAATCTCTCTAAAACTGAACTCCTTGTCTTTCCTCCTCCTAATACTGATCCTCCTCTCTCGCTCTCCCTTCAAGTCAGTGATATCCACATAAGTCCATCCTTGCAAGCACGCTGTCTTGGTGTCATACTTGACTCTGGCCTCACCTTTGAGCCTCATATCCAGTTTGTTGCCAAATCCTGTAGGTTCCAACTCAAAAACATAGCCAGCATCCGCCCCTTTCTTACGCAAGATGCGACCAAAGAGCTTGTCCATGCTCTAGTAATTTCCCGCATGGATTATTGTAACCCTCTCCTGATTGGTCTCCCCAAAAGCCGTATTGCCCCCTACAGTCTGTAATGAATGCTGCAGCTAGACTGATTTTCCTCTCCAGTCAGTCCTCTCATACATCACCCCTCTGCCAGTCCTTACATTGGCTCCCTGTATCCTATAGGAGTCAATTCGAAGTGCTAACCCATACATTTAAAGCACTGAACAATTCTAGCCCCTCTTATCTCCTCAATGACCCATAGGTATGCCGCACCTCGTTCCCTCCGCTCTGCTCGTGACCACCTCCTGACCGCTGCTCGCACCCGTACAGCCAACTCGCGCTTGCAGGACCTCTCAAGGGTGGCTCCTTTCCTATGGAATAGCCTGCCTACCGCCATCAGACTCTCCCCTAGTCTTCAATTATTTAAGAAGAGCCTTAAAACCCATCTCTTCAGGAAAGCTTATGGCCTCCCAGAGTAACATACCTGTATCTTGCTCTCTACTACAGGGCAGCACTCTACCCCCTCCTCCAGCTCTGCTTCACTCCCACCCTATTTGATATTTCCTGTCCTAACGTGTCTTATACCCCACCTCCTATAGCCTGTAAGCTCATTTGAGCAGGGTCCTCTTCAACCTATCGTTCCTGTAAGTTTTTTTGTAATTGTCCTATTTATAGTTAAATCGCCCCTCTCATAATATTGTAAAGCACTACGGAATCTGTTGGCACTATATAAATGGCAATAATAATAATAATACTGATATCATTGGTGAAATGGCAGTTTATGTGTAAAAAATGACAAAAACAAAAACAAATATATACAATAATTTTGGCCAGGGTTTGTGACTAAGTGGATACTATAAAAGAGTGGACATACCCCATTTTGAATACCGTGGGTTGTCTACTTTGAAAACAAAAATATATGGTTTGGTGGGGGTAAATTGCATGATGACCAGCTGTGAAAATTCCAAGTTCGAAAACTGGAATGCGAACCCTCCAAATAAGGTATTTTAGCCCCCAGAAAACCCGTCATACCTATACATGGATGGTATCACTGTACTTAGGAGATGTTGCTGAACAGATATTAGGGTTTTCTTTGGCAGTAACCCTTAAAGTTCTCAGTACATGTATTCTTAAATTGATATGTGTGTCAAAAAAAATCACCAATTATTATTTTTTTTTAATTTGGCATAGATTGGTGGTAAAATGGTTGCATGAAAAGAGTCAAAATACCCCAAGTTTAATACCTTAGGTTGTCTTCTTTTAAAAAAATATTTACATGTGAAAATAGGGATTCTTGACAGATATCAGTATAACAATGTAACTTTTGTTAATTTTGAGAAAAAAACAAAAACCTTGTTTGGAAATAGTGAAGGGCTACTTGTACTGATTGCCCTATAACTTGCAAAAAAAGCTGGGTAAAAAAAACACTGGGTATTTCTAAATGGAGGACAAAATTTAAGAAACTATTTAGCATGAGTGTTTTTTGGCGGTTATAGATGTATAACAGATTTTGGGAGTCAAAATTAGAAAAAGTGTGTGTTTTTAAATTTTTTTCATCAGATTTTATATATTTTTTTATAGTAAATTACATGATATGATGAAAATAATGGTACCTTTAGAAAGACCATTTAGTGTCGAGAAGAACGGTATATAATATGTGTGGGTACAGTAAATGAGTAAGAGGAAACTTACAGCTAAACACAAACACCGCAGAAATGCTAAAACAGCCCTGGTCCTTGACGGTAAGAAAATGTAAAAACGGTCTGTTCACTAAGGGGTCAATGCGTAGTACATCGTATATATAAAACACAGTTTGTCTAGTGGTGTATACATCAACAACAACATTAACCAATCATGGGAGTCTCAGAACTAAAAGTATAACTATAACATTTCATAATGCTGTTAGTCTCCTGTTCACTGATGCAAGTGACAGACTTAGGAACCCAATTAAAAATGGCAGGTGCTTGAAAACATGCTGTTTTACTCAAGTGCAGGATGTTTATAAAATATAGCGAAAAATCGTGTCAGGCGTAAGAACATAAGAACAGAAATTATTGTATGTTTAAAAAAAATGTACGTTGAACCCTTTCAAAGCATGAGTATCTTGTATTATAAATCAGGCCTACTGACCATTTGGTCTTTCAAGCTACGTAATACTTTAGCTACGTGATAAGAAATACAGAAGTAGAAAGCAGGACTTAAGACTGGCACCTCACATATATATATAGTTCTGTATGTCTAGGGGAATATTCACTAAGCATTGCATAGGTAAAACAATTTGTTTTCCAAAAATCCCTCCTGTGTTCACAAAAGTGAACACACAATACACAGTGGGAATAATACCTACTCCTCGTCTGTCAACCAGGGTATAGTATTATCTTGTCTCTCTGTTTATCTGGGGCCAGGAAAAACATCACAGTGGAGAAAATTCACAGTGGAGAAAACCTGAGTGAGGACCACGACCATACAGACATGTCACTCCTAGCGCTGACACCACATTCAAATACTTGCAAATATAAAGAGATTGCTTGGGTATTGATATTTTAAAAATACCCACTTACATATGAGAATTAGGAGATCCATAGGGATTTATATGTAAGTAAGTGGGAATGGGGTCATCAGGATACGACCAACAAGGCCAAACGCACCTAGAAGATGTACCCGTTAGCTGGTTCATAGTGTGGCCTCGTCCCATAAGTTGGCTCAAAACCAGTCGTAGGATGTAGTGCAACCTGTGACTGGATGGTAAATAATGGATACTTAGACAACAAACAGACTACAGGGGTTCCCCATTATGTCCATTCTGTACATCTGGGGCCAGAACCAAGCAAAGCTCAACTCAACGGAGCATGACATGATTCCACTGACTTCCTCGACCATGCACACAATGCCCGTCCCAAGGCTAGGGTATAGTTTAATGATGTTGTGGTCTGAAGCCTTAAGTGGGGAACTTGTGCCAAAACTCCAGCTGCAGTCACCCCACCCTAGATGCACGTACCTTGAAGTAGGGTGGGGCCAAACAGGGAGCCCTCGACTCCAGGGTACTAGCGTCAGATGTTAATATAAATCTAAGGGGTTGCAGTAAGCACTTAACTACTAAGAGTTACATACACCATGAAAACAGAGGAAAAAATTACCAAGTGTGCAACAAGTTTCTTTCAATGTTGCCTAGTTAATCATCCATATCATTATTTCAGTATGTCATCAATAGAAAAGTAATAATTTCATTAATTGTACAAAGGTAAAAAATAGCGACAAAAGTAGAATAACAAGAATAATTCCCCATAATACCTTCTTTGCTATTCCTTCCAAATAACATACTAATCTAAATGTCCAATCAAATTATCAAAATGATGCAACACGATGGGAGGTAAAGCAATATCAAGGCTGCATATTAAATGTTGTCTGTCTACACTCAGGGGAGGTTAAAATATAATTCACTTCTCTATGCAAGTAAGTTCAAAACTTGTATAATCTATCCTGGACACACTTAACATACATCAAAAACACACATTCTACATCTGTCCCTGGGTCAGCTAACACTTCCTCTCTCTCTCTGGCTAACTCTACTAAATTAAAAAAAAAATAATAATCATAACAAATTAGTTCAGCATAGTTCCGAAAAAGGAAAAATAGGTCTTTCAAGGAGCATAACGAAATCAGTTTGGACACCATATATTGTTCCATAAGAATGGCTAATAGTAGCAAGAAGGCTGACAACAAGACAATGTCAGCTTCCACATAGTTCTTAGTACATCCTTTAGTTTCCGGATTTTCACCACAATGCTCTGTGCAACACTCCAATTGTTGAAAGGGTTATTACAGAACCTGCGGCATTAAACAGCACTTTCACGGTACTTGCGTGTAAAGTTTATGTCCTCATAAGTAAGTATCTCAGTTTCTTTGGCCTGCATGGGTTTTGGCCAACAGACGCAATTGTTAAATCAAAATACTGAGGTTTTATTCAGGGCCATCTTTAATTTTAATTGGACCCTGGTCAAGAATTTACTTGGGCCACCTGACTACATATAGATACACACAAATACACTACCTGACACACATGCAGATACACACTGACCGCATATAGATACACACAAGAACATACAGATACACACAGACTACATATAGATACACTGACACACAGATAGACACAAACACAGATATGCAACCTGACACACATGCAGATACAAAGGTACACACACAGACACACATATACACAACCTGACACACATGCAAATATACAGATACAAACACTGACACATACAGATCCACACTGACTATATACAGATACAAACACAAATGGACAAAATACAGATACAGAGACACATTCTGACAAACGTATTGACACAGAGACACACACAGCCAGCCATACTGAAACACACATGCACAAAGACATACTGAACCACACAGACACCGACAGACACACACACACACATACAGATACACTGACAGACATACTGAAACACACACACACAGACACTGACAGACATATTGACAAACACAGACATACAGAACCACATGGACACTGACAGACTCACACAGACATGCTGACACACTGACAGACATTCAGGCACACATACTGAAACATACATACACACAGACACTGACAAACACACATACAGACATTTTGACATACACACAGACAGCCATACTGAAACACACACACATACATACTGAACCACACAGACACTGACAGACATACTGGCACACATACACACAGACACACATTCTGGCACACATACACACAGACACTGACAGACTCACACACACAGACATAATGACACACTGACAGACATACACACATACACTGAGAGTCATGCACACATACAGACATACTGAACCACACAGACACTGACAGACTCTCACACACACAGACATACAGACACACTGACAGACATACTGGCACACTAACAGACATACACTGACAGACAGACATACACACATACATACTGACACACACACACTCAGACACTCATGCAAAATTTGATAAGCACCCTCCAGTTTCTTACCTTTTCTTGGAGGGTGGCTTCCCTGGGGTCCAGTGGACTGGCTGGGGTGGCTGGTAGTTAAGCTCTCACTCTCTCCCGGCCTGGCCCCCTCTGGAACAGCTCCTTCCTCCTGCGCGGCTCCTGTTTCTGTGGGAGGAAGTGACGCGCGGCTGTAACTTCCTCCCAGTGCTGCCGAAAAGCAAGGGACCGGTCGCGCTGTTAAAGCGCCACAGTGCCCGACTGGGCCCCGGCTGACACAGGCCCACCGGGTGGCCCTAAGTGCATGGGCCATCCGATGGGCCCCCATAGTTTGCGGGCAGAGCGCAAACGGGGCAGCTGCCTTGGGCCCCCCAGCAGGGACAAGGCCCAGGGCAGCTGCCCCGTTTGCCCTGTGTTAAAGTAGGCCCTGGTTTATTGTACTAACCAATATCAGGGTTATGACATTTCCTGTGAAAATGCAATTCATGTGTGTAAAAAGACAAAAATAAAAGTATAAATCACAACATGGGCCCTGCATTTCTGTTAAAATGGCTACACCAAATGTCTCAAATTATGCCATTTGGAATACTCTGGCTTGCCTACTTTTTGAAAATGGTATGCCATAATGGTGGAAATGTATTACCCAGGCTGCCATACTTACTCAAAGACAAGATAGGCCCAGAAAATCACTTTGCCAAATTTCCAACTTTGAAATGGACATCTAATATTTTTGTCCTTGTGACGTTCCCCAAAAATCTGAAAATCTGATACATGGGGGTATTGTTTTATTCAGGAGACATTGTTAAATAAAAATAGTGAGGCTTTGTTGCAATAAGTCATATTAGGAATATGAAATGTCCTGTGCAAAGTGAGTTCATGTGTGTGAAAGAGCACAAATAAAACTATAACCGCTATGTGGGTCCTTAATTTCTGATATAGTGGTTAAATTAAATCCTTAAGGACACATGACATGTGTGACATGTCATGATTCCCTTTTATTCCAGAAGTTTGGTCCTTAAAGGGTTAAGACATCAATAGAATTCGAAAACCCCTGAGCTGATCTGGGTGATTTTTGGATATGTTGGTCCCCCAGATCTGGGCTACCGGGGGATATAACATTTAAAAAAATTATATACACACACACATTATATATATATATATACACACACACACACATACACACACACACACACATATAACAAATTATACGTATATATTTATGTAATAATTTTATGTAATTTTATTAATTACAATTTGTGGGACCTGCCTGACAACCCAGGCCGAAAGTCCAGGGAATTTAATTTGCTAGCACTATATTTAACCCTGTAATTTTCCAAGACACCATAAAACCTGTACATGGGGGGGGGGAGGGGGGTACTGATTTACTCGGAAGACTTTGCTGAACACAAATATTAGTGTTTCAAAACAGTAAAATGTATTACAACAATTATATCGTCCGTGTAAGTGCCATTTGTGTGTATCATCATTGTAATAAATTTTACTGTTTTGAAACACTAATATTTGTGTTCAGCGAAGTCTTCTGAGTAAAACAGTACCCCCCATGTACAGGTTTTATGGTGTCTTGGAAAGTTACAGGGTTAAATATAGTGCTAGAAAATTAAATTCCCTGGACTTTTGGCCTGGGTTGTCAGGCAGGTCCTGCAAATTGTAATTAATAAAATTATTACATAAATATATACGTAGAATAATTTTTATATATATATATATATATATATATATATATATATATATATATATATATAATTTTTAAAAATTATTTTTATTTATATATAGGTATATATCGTGACATATATACTTATGTATATATATATATATATATATATATATATATATATATACACATACATATATATATATATTATTTCGTTCTACGTGTATTTAAGCTGTAAATGTCCCTTGTTTGCTGGGTGCTAAGTCAGGGCTTGGTTATCCAGATATCCAAAGAGGTAGCAGCACTCACAGAGTTTAAAAGTTCCAATCTTAATTAATTCATATTAAAAATCACAATCAACGTTTCAGTCCTCTGTATGAAAAGACCCATACAGAGTGCTGAAACGTTGATCGTGATTTTTAATATGAATTAATAAAGATTGGAACTTTTAACGTCCGTGAGTGCTGCTACCTCTTTGGATATCTTGATATCAAAATATATAAATATATATATATATATATATATATATATATATATAAATTTTAAAATATAGTTAGAATGAAATTACACACACACACACATTTTTTTTATTTTTTATTTTTTTTTACGTATTTACATATTTATTTTATATTATATATAATAATTATATATATATATATATATAATCAATATCATTCTATGTGTATTTTGATATTATATATATATTAAAGTACACTTAGTGTATGTGTATTTATGTGTATATATATATATACTTAGATCATATATATATATATATAACAAATATATATATGATCTAAGTATATATAATGTTATTTTAAACTGTTTTAATTATTTATTTATTTTTTTTACAGGCAGCAGGGGGAGTACCTGTCATTACAGGCACTCTCCCTGCTGGCACTGCCTTGGATGGCTATGCCGTCCATGTGGTCACGAGGTCCTCACGATCACATGGCCCAGGGGTGCCGAAACAGACGGAGGTGGACTCCCTGGGCTCCCAGGTGAGTCCCCACACCGCGATCGCCAGCGATCCGGTTAAGTACATAGGACGGTGGGGACGTGCTATGCCGCCCGCCAGCGTTTAGAGCCGGGTCTCTAAGGACGGCATAGCACGCCCGCAATCCTTAAGGGGTTATACACAGAAAGGACTCTCTCTAATCACCAACCTCCACAAACAAGCTAAGTTCTTCTGGGAATTGCTGTATTGTTCAAATCATTCAGTTCAATCCTCTCAAATTGTGAATCTAGTCAATACAAAAGTCACTTTACTGTGCTTTAATATATTCCTGTATTCCTGCAATTTGAATATATCCTTCACAACTCTGCATATATACTTCTTGTTTATACTCTGCATATAATTCTATTGGACATTGTTAAAGTATTCAGATAAGGATCTGCATACTAAATATTGAATTGCTACTAAAAGGTTTTTCTGTTATAAAAGCAAGTTTTTCTAAGCAATAAAACACTTACTTTAAATTTTCTCAAAGTGACAGAATTTATTTCTAAATCTGCAATTGAGTTCCAACGAACTTTTATTCCGAAGTATTACAAATGGTAGTGATGGATGAACTAAATTCCTCATGAGGACTTCGTGGGTTTCCGGTCACCTCAGCGGGATTGAGCCACGAATGTTATGGAACGGTTTTCAGCATGAGGTAACTGTGCGGTTCCCGGACAACTTGGTTTGCAGTTTTGAACCACTTTGAAATCCGCCAGGAGAGCGCTTTTTGGAGGGAAGGTGTCTGAGACTAAGGGGAACAAATGCTACCTAAGAACAAGGCAGAGCACCCTGTATTGCGGCCGTAGGAGCTCCTGAAAGTTGACCGGCAAAAGCACCAAACGCCCTGGAGCTATTTTGGGCATAGGACCACTTGTGCGGCTGGTCAGAACTTTAACACGGTGGCGTTTCCCCTACACTGCATGGATCTGAGAGCTATTCGGAGAACTTGGGTGCTCAGATCAGTGCTATTTAAAGATGTATTATTTATGGGGTTATTATATATTTCTATGATGTTTTGGGGTATTTTTATGTTTTATATTTTTGTGTTTTTCTCTCTGTTCCTGGGAGATAATTAACTTTAACGCAATTATCTCTCAGGCCCAGAGATTCTTGGGAGGTGATTGTGCTAAATACAATGGAGACCCACTGCTGGGGTCTGTGCATAAAAGGCAGAGTTTGCCTGATTAAAATCAGTTGTACTCCCAGAACTATGTGTTGTCTAGTTACTGGAAGGGGAAGGGCTATTATCACTGCTCAGCACCTCATATTTAAAAGAAGAAAAACTACCACAACAAGAGGACAGTCTTAAAATAGAGGTGCAAAGGTCTAAAAATAGTATCAGGAAGTATTACTTTACTGAGAGGGTAGTGGATGCATGGAATAGCCTTCCAGCTGAAGTGGTAGAGGTTAATACAGTGAAGGAGTTTAAGCATAGATATAAGGCTATCTTAAATAGATAGATATAAGGCTATCTTAAATATAAGAGACTAATGAAATATTTTAGAAAATTGGGCAGACTAGATGGGCCGAATGGTTCTTATCTGCCATCACATTCTATGTTCTATGTTCCAGCTTGTGGAGGATTTGGCAGGGAAAGTCCTTGTAAGGACTAGAGCTCCCAGGACTGTGTGTCGTCCAGTCCCTGGGAGGGAATAGAACTAGTCCCCTATCTTGTTCCAGGACGGAGAGGCTGCATGAGGACCAGAAGCGCTGAGGTTTTCCCCTGTTCCAGCTAGGAAGCGGTCCTTGGTGGAGGTACCCCGCCTGGTACAGGGAGGTTTTCACAAGATTTTGAATTAAACGATTGCTCGTAGTTTTTTTTCCCCCCATCTTCTCCAAGTTGAATTCTTTATTGACGTCAGAAACGTCTATTTTTGTCGGCTCTATCACCGCTTTTATCCTCAACCTCTCGATAGGTCCTTCTATTTCTATATTGGAAATTCCTGTACCCAGGTTTCCATGACAATTTTTTTGTCTTGAGGTAGGGCTCTTTTTGTTTCTGATATCTGTTTAATAATCTCCTCCAAGGGAGATCCAAACAGCTTATTTCTTTCTAACGGAAGAAAGGACTAATTTAGATGCCATATCCACCGTCCAGGACCTATGCCATACTCCTCTACGCGCAACAGATAACAACCCCATAATCCTGGAGGCCAGTTTTAACACTTCCACTGTCATGTCCATTTTATATGCCTCAAATTCTGAAACAAATGGATCAACTGCTTCTCTTGAGTTTCTGCCAATATATCTTCTAAAGCATGGAGCCAAAAACTATTTGCTCTGTTAACAGCAGCTCCTGCGAATAAAGCCAATGCCTTTTGGTAGTTCTTCCAACATTTCATTTTCTGTGATTTTGAATAATTCTTTAAAATGTCTAGAAATAAATGCTTGTTTCTCTGGGTTCTTCTGTTTTCTTTGTATTAGATCAATAAGAGATTGTTGTATTGGAAACCCTTTTTTACCTTTAGAAGATTCCTCTTGTAACAACGTAGAATTCACTTCTTTAATGAATTTATCCGGTGGAAATCCTGCCTCCACACAGGATGATGAACTTGATAAGTCAGAATCAGAGGTGGCTGAGCATTTGCCAAAAGCAATGTCAGATTTGGAAGAAGATCTTTTTCTTTTTCTGCCTTTGTGATCACACTTATGAACAGATGCGGATACTTTGTTAGATTCTTTAATGGTATCCAAAGTCTGGGCCAAGTTATCCTGGAACCACACCAGGAAAGATTGCTTATCTTTTTGCTTTGCGTTTTCCAAAGACAAAGATGCACACTGATTACAAATCTTTTTCCTTGTACCATCTGGGAGAGGTGTTGCGCATTCACTGCAAACTAGATTTTTGGTTTAGATGTAGCCTTTCTAGAAGCAAGATTAGTAATTTTCTCTTTTTCCAATTCTGGGCACACAGGGCTAGACATATCTGAAATATAAAAACATTTTACCTAAGTATTTTTTGCTCCAATAAACGTTAACCAGAGATATTTTTTAAGTGTAGATGATTTAAGCTCAACTCAAAAAAACTCTGACTCGTGTGGGGGGCTGGTGACATGGAGTAACCCTTCTTAGAAGCATCCATCCTGTCAGAGGGCACTGCACAACTTTTATAACGTAGTATCTTTTGCGCCTTTTTTGTTAAAGGACCACTATAGTGCCAGGAAAACATACTCGTTTTCCTGGCACTATAGTGCCCTGAGGGTGCTCCCACCCTCAGGGTCCCCCTCCCGCCCGGCTCTGGAAGGGGGAAAGGGGTAATAACTTAACTTTTTCCAGCGCTGGGCGGAGAGCTCTCCTCCTCCTCTCCGCCCTGCCGGCTGAATGCGCACGCGCGGCAAGAGCTGCGCGCGCATTCAGCCGGTCTCATAGGAAAGCATTTACAATGCTTTCCTATGGACGCTGGCGTGCTCTCACTGTGATTTTCACAGTGAGAAGCACGCAAGCGCCTCTAGTGGCTGCCAATGAGACAGCCACTAGAGGATTAGGGGGAAGGCTTAACCCATTCATAATTATAGCAGTTTCTCTGAAACTGCTATAATTATGAAAAAATGGGTTAACCCTAGCTGGACCTGGCACCCAGACCACTTCATTAAACTGAAGTGGTCTGGGTGCCTAGAGTGGTCCTTTAAGTTCCCGTCTGCACACGCGTAATAGTACATGCAAAAACTTGGTGGAATGCATCACCACCAGGGCGTGTGTTCCACTGCTGTGCACAGGCGCTAAGCCTGCAACGTCATATCTGTGACCTCTGGACCGCCTCTTTGGAAAGTCGGGAACTCACTCGGCATACAAATCTCCCTGAGTCTTTGCTCCGTAACTTCCAGTCGGAGCATGGTCACACAGCATTCTGCCCGGACAGCTATCGGACCACATTCCCCAGACATCAATCCGTGTGTCTCACCAATTTAACAGACGCTCGATGCGTCCCTAGCTGGGACAAGGAAGAACTGGTAATGCCCTTTATATGGTAAGGGGAGGGAGTTGTTTAATTATATCTTGCAGATGTTTGTCCCATTAAGAAAGTGGAAACCTGTAGGTACTGCCACCATATGTCAGAAAAAAATATATTGTGTGCACTTTCACATCTTTAGTTTTAGCGTGTACTAAGAGGCTCATATTCCTGTGGTATTCCACGAGCTGAAATAGTAGATGAGCTTAATCATGGCTGAGTACATGGTGGAAAAAGGTTTACAGGTTAATTTTAGATTAAAAATAATATTGTACAACTAAATTTATATATAGTGTTTTTAAAATTTGACTCATACAGGGTATTAGAAAAAATAAATTTAAAAGTATCTATTCTGTGGGAAGCACAGACATTTTCTCACCTTAGTTGTTTATATCAATTACACCTTTGCCCTAATGATTTATTTAAGGGTTTTCAAAGGGAATAAAATGTGATATTTCAAAAAGGAGCCTGTGTCAGCCAAAAAAAAAAAAAAAATTAGAAAAACAAGCTACAAGGCAGCAGATCCTAATCTTTATGGCAGGGCAAACTACACTCAACTTCCTGTAGAAATGATCAGACAAATTGTGTCTGTGACATTGCCCTCTGGTAATCATGTTTTACCTTGTCAAAGACTTACATTGATGCATTGCCCTTTATTACATACATTGTATTTATCTCCACTAAAGAAATTATGAAACAGGAATAGGTGCTTGATCCAGACAAGGCTATGATCTACTATTAAAGATGAGATGGGGCTGTAGTGTAAGTTTGGGGGGGAGGAAAGAGAAATAGGGCTGTATTCTATGTTTGTGGGGGAGAAGGGTTGTATAATGTATGTGTGTGTGAGATAGGAGCTGTAGTGTAAGTATGTGGGGTGATTAGGACTGCTGTTTGAGTGTTAGGTGGGACTTGGTGGTTTTGTGTGTTCGGGGGATTATATGAGCTGTAGTGTGAGTTATGGGGGTAGATATTAAAATAAATAAATTATATATACAGTGAGGGAAAAAAAAAGTATTTGATCCCCTGCTGATTTTGAATGTTTGCCCACTGACAAAGAAATGATCAGTCTAAAATGTTAATAGTAGGTGTATTTTAACAGTGAGGGACAGAACAAAAAAATAAAATAATCCAGAAAAACACATGTCAAAAAAGTTATAAATTGATTTCTATGTCCATGAGTGATATAAGTATTTGACAACTTTGACTTAGTACTTGGTGGCAAAACCCTTGTTGACAATCACAGAGGTCAGACGTTTCTTCTGGTTGGCCATCAGGTTTGCCCACAGCTCAGGAGGGATTTTGTCCCACTCCTCTTTGAAGATCTTCTCCAAGTCATTAAAGTTTCGAGGCTGATGTTTGGCAACTCGAACCTTCAGGTCTCTTCACAGATTTTCTATGGGATTAAGGTCTGGAGACGGGTTAGGCCACTCCAGGACCTTAATGTGCTTCTTCTTGAGCCACTCTTTTGTTGCCTTGGCTGTGTTTTGTATCATTGTCATGCTGGAATACCCATCCACGACCCATATTTAATGCCCTGGCTGAGGGAAGGAGGTTCTCACCCAAGATTTGATAGTAATGTTTCCACCTCCATGTTTGACGGTGGGGATGGTGTTCTTGGGGTCATAGGCAGCATTTCTCCTCCTCCTCCAAACACGGCGAGCTGATGCCAAAGAGCTCGATTTCACCCAGTTCTCCTCTGAATCATTTAGATGTTCACTGGCAAACTTCAGACAGGCCTGTACATGTGCTTTCTTGACCGGGGGACCTTCCAGGCGCTGCAGCATTTCAGTCCTTCACGGCGTAGTGTGTTACCAATTGTTTTCTTCGTGACTATGGTCCCAGCTGCCTTGAGATCATTAACAAGATCCTCCTGTGTAGTTCTGGGCTGATTCCTCACCGTTCTCATGATCATAAAATCTCCACAAGGTAAGATCTTGCATTGAGCACCAGAGCAAGGGAGACTGAGTTATTTTGTGTTTCTTCCATTTGCAAATAATTGCACCAAATGTTGCCACCTTCTCACCAAGCTGCTTGGCGATGGTCTTGTAGCCCATGCCAGCCTTGTGTAAGTCTACAATCTTGTCCCTGGCATCCTTGCTCTTTGGTCTTGGCCATGGTGGAGAGTTTGGAATCTGATTGATTGCTTCTGTGGACAGGTCTCTTTTATACATGTAACGAGCTGAGATGAGTAGCATTCCCTTTAAGAGAGTGCTGCTAATCTCAGCTCATTAACTTAGAAACATAGAATGTGACGGCAGATAAGAACCCTTCGGCCCATCTAGTCTGCCCAATTTTCTAAATACTTTCATTAGTCCCTGGCCTTATCTTATAGTTAGGATGGCCTTATGCCTATCCCACGCATGCTTAAACTCCTTTACTGTGTTAACCTCTACCACTTCAGCTGGAAGGCTATTCCATGCATCCACTACCTTCTCAGTCGAGTAATACTTCCTGATATTTTTAAACCTTTGTCCCTCTAATTTAAGACTATGTCCTCTTGTTGTGGTAGGTTTTCTTTTAAATATAGTCTCCTCCTTTACTTGTATAAAAAAGACACCTGGGAGCCAGAAAGCTTACTGATTTATAAGGGGATCAAATACTTATTTCACTCATTGACATGCAAATCAATTTATAACTTTTTTGACATGCGTTTTTCTGTGTTTTGTTATTCTGTCTCTCACTCTTAAAATACACCTACCATTAAAATTATAGACTGATCATGTCAGTGAGCAAATGTTCAAAGTCAGCAGGGAATCAAATACTCACTGTCTCTATATATAAAATTATTTTTTTAAACATTAAGCTCATTTACATTTCCCTCTTGCCTAGGTGTGTAAGAGGGAGAAATTAATCTCTTGTGGTCCACAGGTGCATCTTCTATCTATCTTTGGTAGGTGCTGATCACTGGTATTGCTCCTTTTGTTGAAGCATCTCATGCCTATCACCCCAAGGCCACTGCTTTGGTGGACTTGCGGAAAAAACTGCCAAGACTGTAAAATGAGCACTCCCAGCACCATAACCACTGTGGTGTGGTGGTCATGGTGTCAGGAGTGCCCTAGCAGCCCCCCACTATAAGTAGTCAAACCATTTGCTAACAGTTTGATTTCTTACCTAGAATCCCCATGGCAAAAAGTTAAGAAAAGGAAAGATTTGAGACAATAAGCAAAGGACGTTTGAAAAACCAAAAATGCATATTTTTAAAAAGGGTCAGAAACATAAAACATAAAACATGCAACCCTATAGTGTTAAAACCACCACCTTGCCCCCCTGACCCTGTATCCCCCCCTAAATAAATATAGTAAAATCGTACATGTATTAATTTCTGCAGTTGCTGCCTCTGATTTGCATGCATGCATGCTTGACATCAGAAGTGACTCTGATCCAATCACAATGCTTTCCCATAGGATTGGCTGAGACTGTGAAGGAGGCAGATTAGGGGCAGAGCCAGCACAAGTTAAACACAGCCCTGGCCAACCAGCATCTCCTCACAGAGATGAATTTAATCAATGCATCCTTGTGGAGACACTGCATTGGCACACACAAAAAAACAAACAAACAAAAACAACCACACAGTTTACAGCAAAAAGCCTGAAGCGAATGATTCTACTAACCAGAACAAATACAATAAGCTGTAGTGGTTCTGGTGACTGTGTCCCTTTAAACTGTGTTAAATTCATTTTGTAACCTATAAATTCTAAAGAGGACATGTAACTTTTTTAACATTATGTTCATTTATCGCCTATAGTTATGAAATATACATATACGATTCAGTTAAATTTCCAGAGAAGTGACATCTCCACTTTAATAATGTCATTACTCAGGCAGAGTAAGAAAAAGAATTGTAAAAAAATAAGTCTTGGACTCTATGCTGGTAAGGGCTAAACCTCTTACTATAAACAAACATTTTTGAACTTGTCCAAGATTGCGGAATGTATCTTGTAAATATATAGTTAGTTTTTTTTTTTTTTTTTTTTAAAAACACAGGTTTGAAATTAATACCCACGAAAAGATAACTTTACAATTGCATGTCAGACTCAACACGGTTCTTCACATGTGATCCTTTTATGCAACAGATTCAGTATCTAGCACCCACAAGGTAGTAGAGGGAGGGGGTACTGTTCTGTAGACAAGATATAGATATATATAAATCATGGCTATTTGGAGGGAAGAATCAGGAACTTCCAAGTTGGTCTACTTTGCAAGCTGAGAGTTACGTTATCTCACAGCCAGAGTTAGGGGTACTACTGCATCTGTCAAAAAGCTTGGTCATCCTCATTAAGACTAGGACTGTGGAAGAGGAGGGATTAATTATATGGATTTATATAAAGTTACTGGACCCATGAAAAGTAAGCTAAACTCTATAAGTAAAGCTTGACATAAAAAAGGCAGGGCTGTAAAACAGGTTCATTACAAATTAACATTTCGTAGGAAGGATACTCAGAAGGGACAATGGTTTGTAAAAACAAATAATCTATATTTAATAGCTACTCCTGTTAGAGGACAGATGAGATCTTAAAAAACTTAAATCTGTCAAAAAACAATTACACAACTCAAAATTAAGCTTCTCATATAATGCTCTGATATTTTCAAACAGTATCATGGGATTTATTTGTAATTCAACAATAGCTTGAAATAATTTTCACAGTTTGGATTTAAGTGGTATTCAAATGAAAATATTTTTGGAGTGCCCCTAAATACACACTGGGATGGTCTAAATGTATACCAAGAACTACAAACATACAAACACATCATGACTTTTAATTATGGATCTGCACAGCATGGTAATGCACATTCCTTGGGCAGTTATACAATATCACAGTTTCGTAAGGTGGCAGCTGTATTAAGGATCAGAAGTGTTAATGGTTTAACATGGCTTTTTTGTACTTATGTAACATGCAGGCACACTCTATTAAGAAACCGTCTCTAATCATAATTTCATAATAGCGGAGTAAAGCCTGCCTATCTGTGAGGTAATACAGAAGTTATATACTGGGCACAACATTATGCAAGTGTGTATTTTGCAGCATATGCATAAGCAATGAAAAAACATCCTAGACAACAGGGCCTCAATCTATTGAACAAAAAGCATGGCTTTGGATCAACCTGCAGGAAAATTGGTTTCAGACAAATAACATTTCCGGCTTTAAAGGTGGTGGAAACACATTTCATTTGTTTTTTTCAGATTCCAGGGAATGGATTATTGCTCCTTTGCATGCTAGGTAAAAAAAAAAAAAAAAATATATATAATAAAAAAAAAAAAAATATATGAATAAAACTTTATATGTAGATCAAGAAACAGAAGACAGTGAATAAAACCTTTATACATCATATTAACATACTGGCATGCATTAAAAACACACAAAAAAACCAAAACAGGTTAAAGGGACACTATAGATATCAAAAACAATTTTAGCTTAATGAAGCAGATTTACTGCATAGATCATGCGCCTGTAGTCTTGCTGCTCAATTCTCTGTCATTTAGGAGTTAAATGAACACTACAGGGTCAGTAACAAACATGTATTCCTGACTCTATAGTGTTAAAAACACTATTTAGGTGACTTGTTCCCGGTTAACCCCCTTAATAGTTAATAAAAACTTGTCTTTCAGTGCTGTGAGAGTCTGCCGGCACCGGCCCCGCCTACTTGCGGACATGATAATTTATGATTTTTGGCCAACCCAATGCTTTTCCATGGGGAAAGCACTGGTTTGGCTGAAATCGGCAAGGAGGCCCAAACGCTGGCTTAGCCAATCAGCACCTTCTCAGAGTTGCACTGAACCAATGCATCTCTATGAGGAAGATTCAGCTTCTCCATATGCATAGTGTGGAGACGCTGGACAGCATTGCTGTACATTAGACCGCAATGCCCCAGGAAACACCTCCAGTGGCCATTGGAGGTGTCCCTAGGCTGTAATGTAAACATTGTCTTCTCTTTATAAAGGCAGTGTTTACATGAAAATGCCTGCAGGGAATGATTATACTCACCAGAACAAATACATTAAAGGACCACTATAGTGCCAGGAAAACTTACTCGTTTTCCTGGCACTATAGTACCCTCAGGGTCCCCCTCCCGCCGGGCTGGATGCAGAGGAAGGGATTAAACACTCCCCTTTCTCCAGCACTGAGCTCCCTCGGTGCTGGAGAATCTCCCTCTTCTTCCGTCATCGGCTGAATGCACATGCACGGCAAGAGCCGCAAGCACAGCCAGTCCATAGGAAAGCATTTCCTATGGACGCTGGAGTCTTCTCACCGTGAAAATCACAGTGAGAAGCGCGGAAGCGCCTCTAGCGGCTGTCAATGAGACAGCCACTAGAGGCTGGATAAACCCTAAAGTAAACATAGCAGTTTCTCTGAAACTGCTATGTTTACAGCAGAAAGGGTTAATCCTAGGTGGACCTGGCACCCAGACCACTTCATTAAGCTGAAGTGGTCTGGGTGCCTATAGTAGTCTTTTAAGCTGTAGTTCTGGTGACTATAGTGTCCCTTTAAATCACCTTTATTTCTGTTTATGAAGCCGTAGCCCCCCTGGTTGTGACTCTACAGACTGCATTTTTAAATCAGATGTTATTTTTCTTTAAACTTTTTTTTTTTTTTTTTTTTTTTTTCCTGCTCTGCAAATTGAACTTTAACCACACACAGGAAGCTCCTGTAGGGTATGGCAAGCTATTAACAGAGCATGAAATGAGAATTTTAAATTAAACATACTGTACAATAAAAGGAGGTTTAAACATTAGATCTCTCATTACTGAAAGTATTTAGGAAGGCTGTGCAAGTCATATGCAAAGAGGTGTGACTAGGTCTGCATAAATATAGTGATTTGGCTTCAAAATGGCAGAGTTGAGTAGTGAGACTGCAGGGGCATGACCTGTGCACCAAAACTGCTTCACTTTAATGTACTTATTATATATATCTGAACACACAACAAAATCTATCTAGAAGGAGAAAGTGTTGAGAGGTAAGATTTACTTAATTTAAGTTTAGCAACATGTGACTCTTCTACAGCGAATACACATCCCACATGATCCCTTACCAACTGATCATGGGGGTTTACATTAACTGGAGGCCAGCAGGCTGTCTAACCATACAGACATGTGAGCCATCAGCACTCCCAAGTATAAAGTCTTTAATACCAGTAAAATGTGGAAGTCAAATGTGATCACTCGTTAAAAGAACTTGATGGGGAAAAGTGATAATTCTCAAATTCTGTTTGAGCACAACTTAGGCATAGCAAATTACTTCATAGCTCCTAAGCAGATTCAGACTCAATATGGCGCATGAATCCCAGGACAATTGTCTGAAAAGGATTGAGGTTTGGGCACACAGGTTCAAAGTACTGGGTCTACCCTACTGGAAGCCCTCTCTATCAGGATATTTTTCTCAACTTGTCCTCTACTGGGAGGTGTGCAGTATGTGTCAGGGGCTTGGGGGTCACTCCTTTACATATTACACTCCCCATTCCTCAATATGTGATTGGACGAAGCATCAGATTGTATGTACCAGGGTTGTTTTGATTTATATCAAGATTTAATTCAGTAGTTAATAAGCCTTCGTTTAACATCATGGATTTGTTTGTAAAGACTCATTCTTTGTAGTTATTATAATCTTACTTTTTACAACCTAGTAAAAGTTTTAATTGTATAATAACATTTCATATTATTTCTATGGGATTATAGTCTTTTTCTGAGCTTTAGGTTTGGGTTATAAAACTTTGCCTGTGAAAAAGAGGCATGATCTCTCTGTAGACGCTAGTGCACAGTTTTGAGATCTGCAAATCCAAGCATCAGTGATAATACTAGTATTAATAGCTTCTAGTGATCACAAATCTTACAGAAACCTTGCAGAGCATAACATTGTAAAAGCAATTAATATAATTAAATAATATATATATATATATTGTAAACACTGTATAAACATAGCCTCATACTACATAGATAGAGCTGTCCCTTTTTAATATTATAGCTATCAACTTTAATAGAATAAAATCATTCATTTTTAACCACCCTGGTACTCACCAACTTCTAGCCTGTAAATGGTTACTTTTTTGAATCCACTGAACATGGGGTGAATGAGTTAAATAAAGAAATAGAAATAATTTTTGTAATGTTGGAAGGTACTATCCACCAGCACCCATTTCTATGCTAAAGAGTTATTTCAAGTACCATAACCATTTAATTATGGTACATGAAATCTGTAGCAGCATTTCTCTATGAAATACTGCACATACAGAGTATATCCCATCTGCTCTGGGAGTAGTAACTCCCCCCTACGGCTGCGTCATTTAGTGAACTGAAACAAGAGTTCTAGGTTGGCTAAGGTTTATTCTGCATAGCTTTCCATGCACAGTGTGCCATTCATTGCCTGAGATTGGCCAGCTGATATGCTAGTCAATGGATCGCCAGCAGGATTGGCATGTAAAATCCTGCTGCAGAGCAGGTCAGAAGCCCAGAGAAAGCCAGGTAATATTGCTAAAAACCGGTTTGCCACATTACTGGGTAACAGGAGTACCCTGGATACTCCTGACATCAAAATTACAGCTGGCTTATTGCTTGGAGTAACCCTTTAAAGAACCACTCCAAGCACAAGAACAACCTGGGCCCTTTGTCTATATAATAGTGCAAGGCAATTGTTTCTAACCTTCACAGCAAACATGGGCAATCGTTCAGCTCTTCAGAACCTTTTTTAAAATCTTGCTAGAGGCTCTGACAAGCTTATAAGCGGTGTTCGACAAGGTGTATATAGATCTATCCCAAAGCACCTACTTAAAAAGAAAATTATGCCTGAAAACAGCGTGCTGTGTTGCCTATAGTGTTAGGGGACGTGTTTTGTCTCTTAACTGAGACTTGGCCTTGGTCTTGAAAAAAGTCTAATTTAAGAGGCTAAACGCGTAGATTTGAGGTCTCTTCATTTTGGTTGTCACATTTTATAGTGCTCTCTCTTTAAGATAACTGTGGGCTTTTTCGAAGTTACCAGGATCCCAGACTGCACCTCTTGCTCGTGTGGACACAAGTTATTTCAGCTGGTGTCTGGTGCCTACAACCGTCGGCGAGGGTTGAGCTCTCTGGGCAGACCTGGATTTGGTCCAGTACAGCATCAGAGTGTGAGCATCTTTACAGCCTACTTCTATCATCTGACTCGGTGGTGGGGCCCTCCATGGTCAGGTACATAAGGTTTGATTGATATTGCAACCATAGATTAATGGACATTTTTATAGAAATTTTTCTGCTAGTTTATTCAGGTACTTTTCAGAATCTGTTATGTTTATAGTGCTCTTTATTTTTATATATTGTACCTAACCATGGGCCTTTATCCCATGTGGGTCATTTTGACAGTTACACATTTTTCCTGATTGCACCAGTTAGTGGATTATCCCTTTGGGTTTTCACAAACACATAAATCTAAGGTGTGTTTATATTTTGTGGAATTTTTCCTCATACTTTTTGTAGCAGATTTACAACATTCATACAGGTTTTCTGATTGATAAATACTTTTCATTTATTTGATTTTATTAGCACTTTATATTGTGGGATTCCCTAATAAAGTAATTTGTTCATGCTTCACTTTATTTTTATGAAGGAGCGCTCACACTTGACCCTCTGTTTAGATTTACTAAAGTTCATAAAATTATCTACTAACCTCAAAAACAGATCTTTATTAGCTGCAGAACTGACCTCTGATGCTAGTGAAGATTTACCCACTTTTTTCCCCAGAACTCCCATACTTGTTAGTGAGGGGTATTGTGCATATGCTGTGATTGACATCGATAGTTATATTGAGAATTATGGATTTCTATAAAAGAAGATTTAAAAAAAAAAAAAAAAAAATTCCCATACTTTATACCTGTATTTTAACCAATAATTCTATGAGCTCATCAAAATGGTGACTTGCTATATAAAGCTACTGTGGAGGGGGAAATCCATGCTGGGCCCTGATGGAAGAAATCTGCTGCACAAAGTTTGTGGACAGAAATTGATTATTACCAAGTGAAAGAGAAAATGTGAAAATATACCCAGGTCAGTAATCAAGAGAAAAGAGCTCAGCATAGTTCAGACTTATTCTACACAGACACAGGAAAAGTCAGCAGACATTTTGTCCAGAACATCCTGGGATGTGTTACACAAACAGGGAACTGTGGAAAATTAAACAAGCAAATTTCAAAGTTTAGGCCAAAGTAGCAGAGATAGAAAACAGAGGAGCCAGGTACATATAGAATTAGATCATAATTGTTTTCCTATGCAGTAGTATGAATGATTAAAATTGTTGTAATGCATCAAGGCTGTATAGATTTAGTATATGGCTCCATGTTTCTTGACATAGTTTTTCATAACCCTTGACCTTCTGTTCCGACTACTCTTAAATGCGGTTTAACTCTTTGTGGTCTATTGAGTAAAGCGTGATTTTAAAGATCAGCAATATGTTCAGTCTCTATTTTTACCGTTTACATATTCTGATTAGAACGGTCAAGTAGGATTGTTTCCTTATGCTGACAATGGAAAATAATCAACTGCTAGAGAAATCATCATATTGTGGCAATAAGTTACCACTTAACAGCCGACAACAGTGACTTTCAAATGGGCCAATACAAACACAAAAGATATGAATTTTTTTTTTTTTTAACATGCTATATGGCGAGATCTGAATGGACAGGCAAATATAGCTAGCAGCCTTGGTGATGTTACACATCTTTATTTTTAGCCAATGAGTGTGCAGGTAAGCTTGTACTGAGCTCTCTCTCTCTCTCGCCATTTAATGTACGTACTGTGGTGCCAGGAAGGGCTTGCTGCCCTCCTTCATGTCTTAGAAGAGACCTACTGCTGGTCAAAGTCTGGAGCACTGCGTCCACAGATGCACAGGAGGAAAGGAGAGCATAAGATTTAGAGATAAAAGAGGCTGCAAGAGGAAGCCAAAAAGTTTAAAATAATTTAAAAAAACAAAACAAAACAAAAACCATGATAACCGGGTTCGAAGCACATACCTTCTCTTGTGACCATTTCTGCCGTGCTCAGCGCGTGACCACCAAGATCATTGACCACACTGTCTACAGTCTGATGGTGTTTTAGAAAGAATGGTCGGATGAATCGGCTGTAGAGAATTTGTGAGCCATTCCATGTGAAGGGAGCCATGCACCATAATAGGAAAGCACACTGCAAGGTAAATAAAATATAACCAGCACTATCAAAAGACGATTACAGAATGGGAGAAAGTAAGAGACATATGCCCCATACATGCAATAGGAAAAATTTACATTAGCATTGATCCATTCAGGGATGAAATGAAGAACAAGTACAGAAAGAGCATGAAGACACCTGGGCTATAAAAATCCATAAAAGATAAGGTAAAAGCTATTGGACACAACACAGAATAACTGCGCACCGTGGTCTGTAACAACATCCTTACCTTCCCTAAATAATAAAATGGAAACCAGAATAGAAATATGTCGGAAAAAAATTCCACCACACTGAACACCCCATAAACAACCCAGTAGGTCAGCCATATTGTGTCATCTTTTTTATCTGGGCTTTCAATTGCTTTAATCCTGGAGAAGACAGAGGAAAGATTACAACTTGATAAACAGACAAATAATTTTACAAAAATAATTTACATACGAGGACTGAACTTCACATATGCTCCCAAACACGAGACAGTGGTCTGTCCCACCTCCTGCTGAAACAGCTTATGTAATCCTTCTGTCTTCACTCAGTAAACTGTTAAAAGGCTCAATCCTATTAGACTTACGATGTGTAGGCTGGATATACAAAGCCGATCAGATTGCATACCAAAGAAGCTCCATAACCAAATATAAGGTACAGGCCTAAAGAGCAGATGGAACCTAGGGAGAGGAAAAAAATAAAATACATTTAAAACAAAAAAACACACAACAAGAAACCACTACTAAATATTAACAACCTGGACATCAGTTTCAAATAACAGAGAGATTGCTTTCTTATCAAGAACTGTATGAATATTAAATTTTGTGAGATATAAGGTATATTAGCAAAAACAATAGGAGGAAATTGCACTTAATGTGGATTACCTTCCTGTATCAGTCCCCTTAAGCACCAAAAGGTTCACATTAGAGGATTAGTGTCAGACTATTCCCTCCCCCCTCCTCTGACAAGTTCATCAGACCTGAGGGTCATATCTCAATTACCAGAGACTACAGAATCACAACATTTATACGTAGCAGCTACTTTCTATAAGTGAATGTTTGGCTATGCAATGCTGACCTATTTCAAATACTATTTTTCAGACTAATACATATACCTTGTTTCAGGTCTGCCAACTACAGCAGATGTTCTTAAAAGAAGACGTCTAAAGTCCACATTTTCAGGAGAGAGAGATAGATTATATATATATATATATATCCCTGTACACAGATAGACATAAAATACACCCCAAAAAACATGTCTTGTATAAAAGACCATTATACCCAAAGCAGATAAAAAATACACAACAGGACTTCTTAGTGTGTATTCGTGTAATCTCTTAAAAGGACAACGACCATTGAAAATCACTTACAAAAAAACCCCTTTTTTCACAATATGATATACAATTTTCTTTAAAAAAAAACCACACCATTAAAAATTTAACAAGTAACATTTTTTTAATCTGGTTAATTCCAGACACAATCACAGCACAAAGCAAATGAGAAAGAAAAACCAGACACAAAGACTTATGTATCAGCTAGTTTTTTTTTTTTTTTTTTAAATGTATCGAACTGATACTCCACACTCAATACACTGGTTCTCCCCCAAATGAGTAATATTACTGGGAAACATATAGGTGCATATAAAAGGTGTTTTTTTTATACTTTAACAAAAAGAATCACAAAAGCTGCATACTTGTCATGGAAAACCTGACTGTGGCGAAAAAAAAAAAATACAAAACCTACATCACTTTTGTTTCCCCCTCCCTCTTCCATGAACATGTTCAACATACATCAGAAACGTGCAACTTCTGTAACAACTAAAGGGAGCCAAGATGAAGGTGCCCGGTTTCAGGCTACTGTAGGTTTCTACATTTCAATTATTTATAAAATATTTTACCAGGAAAGATACATTGAAATTTCTCTTGTTTTCAAGTATGTCCTGGGACCACAAATCATTGCATTGTTACATTAGGGTACAATAAAATGCAAAAACAAAATTTAATAAATATATACAGACATCACCAGCACTTACATACTATATTCTAGATATATGAAGAGTGACAGTTCCCTTTTAAACACCAACTGACTAGACACCCCCCCCACAAAAAAACAAAAAAAAAACAAACAAAAAAAAACAACACACCAACAAGAGAGACGTCTCACAATACCAAGCCTATTACTGTTTAACTTTTATTTATTTTTTTTTAAAACAAGATAGAGAAAAAAAATTTTAAAAAAAAATGTCCAGGACCTCATTCAATAATGATCTCTAATCTCCCTGGTAGTGCTTAGTCACTCAGTTTCCAACCCTGATTGGGACAGAACCTTCTCTTTATGGTAGATTCGATTTAACCTCAATTCCCCTCCCACAGACAGGTAGGATAACATGAAAAATGCACGCAACAGGATGCACTAAAATCAATGCAAGGAAGAATTCACTTGAAGCTGTTTTTTTTAATGTTAAATAAACAATACGGTAACCATAGAATCGGTGTACATACAATGTACACAATGCACCCTTTTTTTGAGGGGGGAATGCATCCCCCCTTTTCTTTCAGTCTTTATAACTTTTGAATGTTCCACGAATTCCTGTAGATCTTATATCTTCTACTAAATAATGATCCTCTTACCAGTCGCCAGATAGGTCTTTTTGATCCCGGTTTTTTCTTCAAATTTTCCAAATATCCGTGAGACCACGTTGTCTCCGTGGAGATAGTTGTGGAAGCGCTCCCGTAAGGAAGGCATGGTTGGCTCCCAGGAGGTCACAATGGGATCTGATCAGCTGAGCCCAGGATGTCTCTCCCCAGACCAGGGCATGTCACGTGTCAGCCTGGGCGGAGCCTGTGTGGGGAACAGGTGGGTGAAAGTTCATGGTGATGTGGGGAATAAATCACATTTAGGAGTAACTTTGGCGTTTCAGGTGAGCCTAATGTGGGCTCAGCTTCCCAAAACGTCTGGCTAAGCATCTGAGGATGCAGTCCTTAGTACCATAGCTTTTACTTAGTGTTTGTTTAACTAATCTTTCCTATAACAGCACAAAGACTCCCAATACATGCTTTCTGACACTTCTGTGCATCCATTTTGTGCATTTTTTATAACTATTATATAACTGATCTCATGTGAGCAGCGATACATGGCACCCTCGGGGCCACTTTATATTATCTATTTAGGCTTTTACTAACCGTTAACATTTTCAGAACACTCTCTCGCCCCTTAATATATCTTGCTCTACTAGTTGGTACACCTTCACAGGTTAGATTGCTTATGCGGAAGTTACCCTTCATGGAATGGTACATTATACCCCAATAATCAAAACATAACAGTGTAGGTATAAAATGTATACAACATAACACTTCATTACATCTTGTGTATTAAATATTTAACATTTTTGTAATACTTAACTCTTTCCCCACTGGCTATATATCTCCAAATATAATTTACATTTTTATAATATTATTATATAACTGGTCTCATATGGGCAGGGACACCTATGTCATCCTCAGTGCCACTTCAAAATGTCCCTGTGTTTTTTGTTTACTAACGGTTATAATTGTCTGAGTGCAATGTTTTACAAGGTGGTTTTTAGTAAGAGTTAGAATTGAGTGCACGGTTTTATTAGTTGGTTTTTACTAACCGTTATAATTGTCTGAGTGTAATGTTTTACTGTTTTTTTTTTTTTTTACGAACAGTTATACTTGAGTGTACTATTTTACTAGTTGGTACAAATTTAAGGGCCATTATCATTGGCAGAGCACACATTATCTATGTACTGTCCACTCATCTTGTGGCAGATTGTATTATAAACACCAACCGCATGAGTTTCTCCCTAATTGCTTCATATTTGACATTTAGGCCCACTGGTGCTATTTATTCCCACACTACCTGTCCGGGAGCTGCTGCTCTCTCTCTCCAGGGCAGCTCGGTGTTATTGACCTCTAACCCTGAACGTCACTAGACGCAGTTTCCATAGTGACGGTAACACGTGGAAGCCGGTTGCGGCACTCGAAGGCTGGCTGGGCGGGCAGTATGAACTGTGTTTGTGCCCTGGTTATTACTATCGTTATGAGCTTGGCCTGGGCTGGGGAGATTTACATGAATCACTGGGCAGTGCATGTACCTGGCGGCCCCCAGGAGGCGGACAGGATAGCGACCAAATATGGCTTCATCAACCTGGGGCAGGTAAGGAAGGAATAAAACAGGACCGATCATGCGATGTCTTAGGTGGTAGTTCTTCCATGCTGGGACCGATGAAAATGGACATCATATTTTAACTGTTAGAAATTAAATTATTAAGTCCAAGTTGTGCATTACACACAAAGGCTAACAGACATTACAGGCAGGGAAGGATTAAATGGACACTATAGGCACCCAGAACACTTAATCTTTTTGTGAAGTGGTCTGCATGCAGTGCCCCTGTCCCCTTAGCCCTGCAATTGTAATTATTGCAGTTATTGAGAAATTGCAATAATTACCATGCAGGGTTAACTCCAATTCTAGTGGCTGTCTACTAGAGTCACTTCCAGGTCCCTCGCGGTCTTCAGATCCACTAAATTACGCTATACTTCCTCACGCTTTGCATGAGGACACCCAGCATCAGCTAAAACACCATAGGAAAGCATTGATTTCTGTGCTCGCTGCAAATGCGCATTAGGCTCCCCCTTTCCTGTTGGGGGCTGAAGGGGCGGAGGCAGAGACTAGCCCAGTGCCAATGGACTTCGGTACTAGAGTCAGGTAAGGGACTCAAGGGGTTTTTAAGCCTTTCAGCTGAGGGGGGAGTAAGGGGAGAGGATATTATGCTAGGAATACAAAGTTATAGGAAGACACTCTGCTCAAGAAGACTGGGCGCAGGGAAAATGGCCACAGGAGCCTGGCAGGACCCAGGTAATGTATCAAACTGTTTTAAAGTGGTTTCAGTACTTACTCCTGGAACCGTAACCACTAAAGCAGACTGTAGTGGATATGGTGATTTGAGTTACTTTAAATTTACTACAAATTTCAGTTTAGGAAATAACATTGTCAGTTATTCACTAAGAACTCTTATTAGTCTAAGACAGGGGTAGGCAACCTTTTAGCAGCACTGTGCCGATATAGGATTGGGATGTCCCGTAGCACGCCAGTCCTATTTTTTTAAATTGAGGTGTGTATGCTGCCGTATTCTGCTTGTGTTATTTTTACTGTAATTGCTTTGTATTGTTGTATTTGTGCATATATGAGCTATTATCAGGGCCGGCCTTAGGCCTTCAGGCGCCCTGTGCGAAAAATCTTAACAGCCCCCCCCCCCCGCCATCCATGTGTATAGGGGATTTATTAAATGAAAATTTAACAATTAACAAATATTTATCACCTCTTCCCTGTCATTACCTTGCATGGAGGGAGGGCATGCTGATCTCTGGTGATACAGTTTGCTGGGAATATGGTCGGTGCCTTCACTGGGTGCAGACCATCAGCAACTGTCTCCTGAGCTCAGGCACTTACAGTATCAGAGCTTTCCTGTGGTAATCCGCGGCAACGTTCTGATTGGCCGGAACTCGGAAGACAGCTACATTTATCATGTGTGTGTCAGACGTGATTGTGTGATGTGTTCTCTGTGTGCCATATTTGTAATGGGTGTATTGACTGTGTCTGATATGTGTGTGTATTGACCGTGTGTGATTTTTGTTCACTATAGCAGTAGATAGGGGGAGCAGGGGCACTGGGGTAGATGTGGGAGCAATGCACTATAGCAGTAGATAAGGGGAGCAGTGTCACTAGGGTAGACAGGGAACAATGGCAATATAGGGGGAGCATGGGCACAATAGGGATGGATAAGGAGCATGGGCACTATAGGGGTAGATGGAGGGATCAGGTACACTATAGGGGTAAATGGGGAAGCACTATAGGGGTAGATGGGGAGCAGGGGTGCTATAGTGGTAGATCGAGGAGCAGGGGCACTATAGAGGTAGATAGGGGGAACTATAGAGATAGATGGGGAACATGGGTACTATAGGAGTAGAGGGGGCACTATAGGAGTAGAGGGGGCACTATAGGGTAGAGGGGGCACTATAGGGGTAGAGGGGGGCACTATAGGGATAGATGGGGAACAGGTGTACTATAGGGGGAGCAGGGGCACTATAGGGGTAGAGGGGGAACAGGGGTACTATAGTGGGAGCAGGGGCACTGTAGGGATAGATGGGAACAGGGGTACTATAGGTGTAGATGGGGGCACTATAGGGATAGATGGGGAACAGGGGTACTATAGTGGGAGCAGGGGCACTGTAGGGATAGATGGGAACAGGGGTACTATAAGGGGAGCAGGGGCACTATAGGTGTAGATGGGGGCACTATAGGGATAGATGGGGAACAGGGGTACTATAAGGGGAGCAGGGGCACTATAGGTGTAGATGGGGGCACTATAGGGTAGAGGGGGCACTATAGGTATATATGGGGAACAGGGGTACTATAGGGGTAGAGGGGGCACTATAGGGAACAGGGGTACTATAGGGGTAGAGGGGGTCACTTTAGTGGTAGAGGGGGAACAGGGTTACTATAGGGGTAGAGGGGGGCCCTATAGGGATAGGGGGCACTATAGGGATAGATGGGGAACAGGGTTACTATAAGAGTAGAGGGGGCACTATAGGGATAGATGGGGAACAGGGTTACTATAGGGGTAAAGGGTGCACTATAGGGGAAGAGGGGGGCACTACAGGGATAGATGGGGAACAGGGTTACTATAGGGGTAGAGGGGGGCACTATAGGGATAGATGGGGAACAGGGTTACGATAGGGGAAGAGGGGGCACTATAGGGATAGATGGGGAACAGGGGTACTATAGGGGTAGAGGGTGCACTATAGGGGAAGAGGGGGGCACTATAGGGATAGATGGGGAACAGGGTTACTATAGGGCTAGAGGGGGGGGCACTATAGAGATAGATGGGGAACAGGGGTACTATAGGGGGAGCAGGGGCACTATGGTCTCACTTACCAGGCAGCAGATTCAGGCCTCGGTTAGCTCCGCCCCCGCCGACCACTTGGCTCCGCCCCCATCGGCTGCTTGGTTCCGCCTCCTACAGTCTCTTTCGCTGCTAAGCCCTGGTAGAGGGCAGGGGGTGTGCAAGCTGTCAGCCATAGGGCGCCCCCTGCTGCCATGGCGCCCTGTGCGGCCGCACAGCTCGCACACCCCTAAGGCCGGCCCTGGCTATTATATTGTATCTGTTCATGAGTAGTTTGTGGTATCGTGTGTGATACATATGAATGTGGGCTGTGTATGAGGGCTGTTTGTGGAATTGTGTGTGTGTGTGGATGTATATGTCACATTTTGTGTTTGGTTGTGTGTGTATGTGCGGGAGCTGTTTGGGGTATTGCATGTGAGAGGCTGCATGTGGGGTTGTGTGCATGTATGTGGATCGTTAGCGGGTTATGTTTGTGCGGATTGTATGTTTGCTGTGGGCTGTTCGTATTATTTGTATGAGGGGAGGGTTATTGTGCATTTCTGTGTAAATCTAGCAGTTTGGGTGGGTTCCAATGGGGACCAGGCTGGCCAGGTACAGGTGAAGGACAGGAGCTGCAACCAGTGTGGATTCCCATTCACAAGTGCTGGGAGGAAGTGATCTGAGATCACTTACTCTATGTGCTGCAATGCATAAATTGAGGATTGTCCTTCACCACCTTTTCGTATTGGCAGATATCTGAAGTTTCACTGGGACTCCTGATAGGCCAGAGCCTGTTTGGCTGTAGCAGCCTTAGTGCCGTGCAAAGACACCATGAGTGCCGTGCATGGCACTAGTGCCGTAGGTTGCCTACCCCTGGTCTAGGACTATTCATTAAGATGTGGAATTTGTAATTCTCATGTTTACTAAGGCAAAAACACTTGCAATTTTGTCATTTCAATCAGATGATCACATCTCATTCTGTACCACGCACTGCCTGCATTCTCGCATGTGAATCATATATATAAAATATATAAGTAGCATATTTATCAAACACTGTTTTCTTTGAAAAAAAGAGAATGCAAGTTAGCGAAATAAATTAACCCTCTTAAGCAGCCAGTGGGGAAAAAAGTGAAATTGAAACTATAGAGCCAGGAAAACAGTTGTTCCCCTATGTCAAGACCCCTTCCCCACTTCTGTCACTTACCAGAGTCCAGCACCAATGTCCTTTGGCGGGGCTCAGGCTCCACCTCTGCCATTGGCCATGCTCTCATTATTACTTCCCCCATAGGAAGTAATATATATTACAAACCCCATAGGAAAAGCATTATACAGTGCTTTTCCTATGGGGTTTCAGGTGACACTGGATGTCCTAATGCATAGTGTGAGGACATCAGCGTCATTAGGGCGATCACAGAAGTCCCTCTAGTGGCTGTCTGGTAGACAGGTGGAGGTAACTCACAAAGATAATTATTACAGTTTACTAAAAAGTGCAATAATTACCTTTGCAGGGTTAAGGGACCTGGGAATATGCACCCAAACAATTTTAATGAGCGGAAGTGGTCTGGGTGCCTATAGTGCCGCTTTAAGTATAAAATGTGACGATACAGCCCTGGCATCTCTGGCACTGTAGGTGTACCAGTTCAGGCATGCTATCATCATTAAAAAAAAAACACAATAAGTGTTGGCACTCAATTATGCAAGGTGCAGGTATTCGAGGTATAACCCCACGACAACCTCCTAATCTAAATCCAAAAACAAATATGAATACCGCACTCAAAAAAGATAATTCTTGTGAAATCTAAACTGTATTGAATTGCAAGAATATTTATTATAATAGTAATTCATAGGTTAATCAAGTAAACCTTAGTGAAGTTCATTCCAATCATATATATACATCGATTATTTACATATATACACACAAAAAAACTCCCTGTGCTGAATATCATGAACTATATATCTATATACATAGGTTGTGGATCCAAAAAAATGTATGAAAATAAAATGTCCAGAAAAATATAGTAAAAAAGGAAAAAAAGCAAAAAAGAAAAAAAAAAAGAAGAAAAAAATGAATGAAAAAATGTTTATATTTTCCAGTCCTATTGATAGTCCAAAATATAGTGCACTATATACTTCATATAATTCATAAATTTATAGATGGATCTCACGTGAACTTGATAGTATATTCAGTAAGAGGGTGGTAGATCTTGTAGATGATGTATATTGAATCAAAGTGAAGATGGGTGAAAATGAGTTGTAGCTCAATGAAAAAGTAATCACTCGTCCCTTTTGTAGTATCTGGTCAGTCTAGCAGGTTTTTTCCTAAGTTCGAAATCGTGGGCAGTCCTGTGAATCGGGCTGAAATGGGCTGCGCGCTCGGGACGTTCCTGTCCCTTCAAAGGCCCCTGTTCCTCTCCATGCTATCATCATTGCCTAATTAACCCATGGCTCTACTTCCTCATGGAAAGCGTCCCTCAAGGCAGGACTGACGGAGTTGTACTTGTAATGGTGGTGGGATGGGGCCCCAGGAAGCTCACCTCTAGCAAACAGATGACCAGTTGACTCTCTCTCTAGCAGGTACAGATAACTGCTTTCAAGCTTCATTGGGCCCTCATCATTGGCCCGCCCCTCAAGCATCGTGCGGTGCTGTTCCAGCAGAAAGGCTCATCGATGGGGGTCCTGCACACCAAAGTCTTTGTCATGGTAAAGAGACCACCACACCAGTATCGGGCTAGTGGGTATTTGTTGAACATACTCTTCCATGGGTATACCTTTTTGTTCTACCAGTATGAAAAAGAAAATGAGGTTTCCTTGAGCATCCTACGTAGGTGGACTTGTGAGGTGATCTCTAAAGTGTATGGCCTAGAAGGACAACCAGTCCCTAAGGAACTCAAAGCACATTCAATGAGAGCTGTAGGAACATCTTGGGCATCCTTCTCAGATGTCTCCATAGAACACATTTGAAAGGCAACAACATGGGCATCCAAAAATAGCTTTATCAAACATTATAAATTGGTTTTAGGATTAATCACTTATGTTCATAATCATGAATAAACTTACTTTATTTGCTTTTGCTTAATTGAGCTGTTATCCAAATTTGTTTTCCATCCCTAGTGTTTTATAGATTTTGTATTATCCAGTAGTGATGCTGCCAGGGAAAAAATTTTTTTTTTTTGTTTTTCATAGTAGTTTTCCGAGTTTTGTTTTTTTTTGGCTGTTTTCCACTAGAGCATCACCCCTATTTTCTTGTATTGGTCTGTCAGATTTATAATGCGAAATACCCCATGGTGTCTACATTTGCAAATGGTATGCATTTATGGAGTTAATTAAATGTGTGAACTGCTAAAATGCCCTAAATGCAACAAAGGCTGTCCACTTTGCCGTTTTTGAAAAAGTACTAGTTATTAATTGAATACCTTTCTCACTTCTGCCCCCCACCAACACACTCTCCCCCCCCTTCTTTTCTTTCTCTTTTTTCTTCTGTTCTCCTGCCTCTCCCATATCTTTCTCCTTACCCTCTTTACCCTTGCTTTAAAAAAAAAAATAAATTCTTTCTTCATGGATACTACACAGTGCTTTACAATATCTCTGAAGCAACTGAAACAGTGTTTAGCTAGACATCAAGATGATGTGGAGACTTGGTTCTCAGGGCATGTCAAGAATACGATATTAGCGGACGTGGCATCCTTTGGGTAAAACACTATAAAAGAGCTCCAAGGGGCCATCAAGTCCTCAAAGACTGGCAAAACACCAGGCTCAGATGGCTTCCCTCTCCAATATTACAAGAAATGTGGGGGGTGTCCTTCAACCACCACATGTGGCTTCCTTTAACTCAGTGCTACAAGACGGCAGATTAGTTTAGGAGTCACTCATGGCACATATCACCATTTTGCCTAAGGAAGGTAAAGACCCGGAACAATGTGCCAGTTACAGGCCGATTTCTTTACTTAATGCCCACCAGTGGCGTCTCTGATTCATTTTTAGGGGGGGCACATGGTGGGCCAGGGACAAAAGTAGGGGGGCACATTTAACCCCGCCCTCGCCGCAGTTTGACCCGCCCCTGTCGTATGTTAAGCCCTGCCCCCGACACAATGTGTTGTTTTTTTTTTTTTTTTTAATTATCCCTGGTGGAGAATTCATTATTTTCCACCAGGGATTATTAAAAAAACAAACACATTTCCCTTGATACAGTGCCATAGTTGCCAACATTTGAAAAAACATTCCAAGGACATTTTGCAGCACAGCTATCAATTACTGTCTGTGTATAATATCCCTGGACAGTCAGTGCTCTCTGTATAATACAGGGTTGTGTGTATAATAAATAGGGACAGTCAGCGGTCCCTGTACAGTGCTGCTCTCTGTATAATACATGGCTGTGTGTATAATATCCCGGGAGAGTCAGTGCTCCCTGTATAGTGCTGCTCTCTGTATAATACAGGTTTGTTTGTGTATAATATCCCAAGACAGAGCAGCACTATACAGGGTACACTGACTGTTCCAGGATATTATACAGACACAGACCTGTTTTTTATACAAAGAGCAGCACTATACAGGAAGCACTGACTATCCCAGGATATTATACAAACACAGATCTGTATTATACAGAGAACAGCACTATAGTATTATACAGATAGCTGAGCATATACCCCATGTCCCAATCTCTAGACTACTAGTACCTGTCAACAGCAGCTCCCAGACGCGTGTAACAGGGCTAAAGTGTGCGGCAGCTCACACAGATGATTCAGCGGTAAAGCGCACTTGCTGGCAGAGCCAAACTGGGAATCCAAAGCAGCCCTGGAAAAAAATGTATGCCATTCCTACAAGTCAAAATATATATATATATATATATAAGTACAGTGAGCACACAAGCTCACTGACGTGCGCAAATAGGCTCACTGACAGACAAAAAACTCTGACTCACACACGCTTAATACAGACAAACTCACTTGTATACAAGACTCACTACAAAGAAGTTCAGGGACACACACATGCTCACTGACACACACATGCTCACTAAATAGAAGCTCACAGACACACACAAGCAGTACCATCTTAACAGTGTTAAGGGCCCCGGGCAAAGCAGTGCACTGGGACCCTTCCTACACAACAACTCACAGGAATAAAATTTGTAATTATTGATAGACTGCTGAGTACATACACACAGTACACTTAATACGAACACCGAGAGACTGCTGCATACACAGATTTTTCTGAATGCACACAGGCTGATTTATACACTTTCACACAGACTGCTGAGTCCATACACTTACACACAGACTGCTGAGTCCATACACACGCGCGCACACACAGACTGCTGAGTCCATACATGCACACACAGACTGCTGAGTTCACACACACACACACACACACACACTGCTGAATCCACACACACACCCACACAGACTCTGCTGAATCCACACACACACACACACACACCCACACAGACTCTGCTGAATCCATACACACACACACACACACCAGGCCTACCTGTCACTGGAGGCTGTTGCTGGGGGTCAGACAGCCATCTTCCATTCTTTCTAGCAGCAGCATGGTCTGCTGCTTAACGGCGGGGGCGGGGCTTATGTGCAGGAGGTGGAGCTTCGTTTGGGGGCGGGGCCTTGCCGGGGAGCCTGTCAGTGCTCCCTCTGGCCACAGACAATACCCAGCACTGCATTCCCTTGGGCTGTCACAGATTGTTACAGTCCGAGGGAATATAATTTAAACACATGGCCAGCAAGTTGCCGGCATTTGGGGGGGAGGCTAAAGGGTGTACAGCATGATGTAGGGGCGGCCATGGCCCCCTCTGGCCCCCCCTAGCGACACCACTAATGCCGCCTGCATGCTGCTGGCCAAACTACTAGCGTCATGAATGAAGGAAGTCCTCCCATCCCTGATACATGCAGGTTTCCGGGAAGGGAAGCACAACTCCATCAGGCTCCATAACCTCATGCACTTGGCTACGTCAGGTGACTATAGTGTTCCTTTAATACAGAAATGCAGCAAAGGTTCAATAGATCTATAAAATAAAAAACGAACACATAGGGCTTTCTGTATAAAGTTAGTACACATGTGGACAGAGTGAGAAAAATAAGACTCACAAGATATGAGCCATGCCAGGCTCTGAAGAAACCGCCTCAAGGTGCCTATACAGGCTAATGAATAATGTCCAGGACAGGAACACCGGATGAGAAATGAAAATCGCAGATTTTATTAAAACATTATACAAATATATTCGGGGCCAATACAAACCATTGTGTGGAAATCTATTCACAAACCATACTTTACATCGGACACGAGGCCATGCGTTTAGACTGGAAGAGAGAAGATTTCGTCTAAGGCAAAGGAAAGGGTTTTTTTTTTTTTTTTTACTGTAAGAGAAATCAGGATGTGGAATTCTCTGCCTGAAGAAGTGGTTTTATCAGAGTCCATACAGATGTTCAAACAGCTACTAGATGCATACTTGCAAAAACAGAATATTCAAGGATATAATCTTTCAATGTAGGGTAATAAGTGCTTGATCCAAGGATAAATCTGACTGCCATTCTGGGGTCAGGAAGGAATTTTTTTCCTAGCTTGTTGCAAAATTGTGCTTCAAACTGAGTTATTTTTTTTTTGATTTTTTTTTTTTGCCTTCTTTTGGATCAACAGCAAAAAAAAAGTGAGGAAGGCTGAACTTAATGGACGCAAGTCTCTTTTCAGCTATGTAACTATTAAAAATATATATAAATTAAGGAACTGCAGGACTAAGATCTGTATAAAAGGCAGTGCATAACCACTTCCCAAAGTGAGTATATACGAAGAACAGCCGCTATATCAATGAATAAAAAGTGGCAAATAGTATAAGGATAAAGTCACTGCACCGATAGTCCAATACAAAAAAGTCCCGCTTACGCAGACGCGTTTCAGCTCCAGTCAGTCTTCAGTGCTATATGTCGCTCCTCTCTTTTGGGTTTAAATACCTTCTGCAAAGTGGGTAATGCAGTCCGACTGTGTTTCCTATGCCGCGTCACTTCTGGTGCGACCATAATACGTCCCTTCCTGTGTGATGCCGACACGTCACTTCCGGTGAGCCGATAATTACACTCTCCGGCAACTCCATTTTATATGTGGGCAAGGAAGCCCCCAAAAAACACACAAAGGTAAAAAATGAATTGAATATAAGGAAAAAAAGATAATGAATTATTAGAATCAGACATATATATGAAAAAAAATGTGTGCACTGTAAAATCATGTTAAAAGTCTAACAAAAAATATATCAATAAGCATAACCTTTTTCTTGTGGATAGAAATGATAAAAAAAAAAAAATGGGTCGCAAGAGTATACTGAGAACGGGCAGCAGCTGAAATAACCTGCCCTTCGGTGTGTCCCTGCTCAGATCTCAAACTGTTTTTTGCTCATCTTGTGACATTACAGAGAGAACATCTCTGAAACATATCAGACTGGTCCCACCCATACGGGCAGTCCAGATCCGAAATGCCAGCAAGTTCCCTCTGCACGAGAGACACTGCAACCCCAGGCGAAATGATAAAATGATAATACTATTGAAAGGAAGGATTACCCAAAAAAGCATTACTGAAAACATACAGAGATATACCAGAAAAAAGCACAATAAAATATATATTGCAAATGAGTCTAACATGGAGAGGAGAAGAATAAAGGGAGGAGAAAAAAGATGGGGGAAAAAAAAAATCATAAAAAGTGGGTCAACTCAAAATCTATATTCAGTCCTTTAGGGGACCATGTGTCTATGGTGAAGATCCGCCTACTTTCAATTTTGATCAACTATCTAAAATAACTGGAGTGGATAATTTTTGTCCTCCCTTTTTTTTTTTTTTTCTTCTTCTTCTCCTCTCCATGTTGGACTCCCTCAGATTCTCCGTTGGTAACAGTTTTTTTATATATATATATATATATATATATTTTATTTTAATGTTTTTTTTTTTTTTTTTAATTCATCCATGAGTTAAATGTAGCATTATTAAAGGGTAGTCCCAGTATAAAAATAATCAATCCAGTAACTTTTTGGAACAGTGTCTGAGCATGTTCCTTTTCTGAAGCCTAGTAACAGAGTCTAAGAGCCTGTTATCTGCCTGCACTGATCCGTGGTATTTGGGATCTGCTACAGAGCTTGGCATCCATGCCAAAAAGTCTTTTTATGATGCCAGGAGCAGGCAGAAGATCGATCTCTGCTTAAGTGGAAGGAGTGGGCAGAGGGATTATTTATTATATGGAAGACTGTTGGGTTCCCTAGCACCAGAGGAGAAGGGATGGGGCAGGTCTGGATCCCAAGTCAGGGACCATTGACCCCAGTTCCCATTATACCCTTCATTCTCACGCTAGCATTTTCATTTTTTCCTCTTTCTTTTTGTTTTCTGTAGAGTTTTTTATTTTTTTTATTTTGTTTGTTGTTTTATTGTTATTATACAAAAGGCTCTGTGGATGTACATACATGTTTCATAGGTTGACTGCATGGTTATGGATTATTTGATGCATTTTGTGTCCAATGTAATATTTTTCTCTAATGTCCTATTTTTTTTTTTTCGTCCTGTGTATACCCACACCTGCTTAAGAATACTACTATAAAAACATCTGATGTTGCTGACCTCGAATGCTAGGTGTCTGCCCATGCCTTAAAGCAGCACTGTCATGCTGAACTTACCTTTTTCCAATCACTTCCTCTCTCCGGTTCTGTTCTTCATTTCTTCCTATCTGATTTAGTTTTCTTTAAAACAGAAGACAAAGTAGGGATCACTTTGTCTTTTGTTATGTACAGTTGTGCTCAAAAGTTTGCATAAATTGAAATTGTGAAATCTTGGCATTGTCTGAAAATATGACTGATCATGCAAAAATATGTCTTTGATTGAAGGGTAGTAGTCATATGAAGCCATTTATTATCACATAGTTGTTCGGGTCTGTGGCTAAAGTAACCTCACCACTGGGCTTTGGAGAGGCCTGCTTGCCAGCCTCTTGCCCTCTGACTATGGCTTCTGGGGTGTATTGCCTTTTAAAAAGTCTATTTGTGCATATTGGGACTTAGCACAATGCCCCTTTAAACTTTCGAAGTGGAACTTCGAACTACCGAACAGCCGGACTCCACACAAGTGGAGTGTGCAGCCAATTTACCTCCCAGACTGGGAGCTAAACCGCAGCCTAATTGACGAACGGCTGGGTGTTTGCTGTTCGTATAGTCGAACACGTGGCGGCGGCCATCTTGTTTAGTTGAACATGTTAGCTGTGTTTTGTCGATGAGTTCATGGAACTCAAATCGGACACGCGACTGCACGAACACTGCTGAACTTTACCCTCTCCGGAACTTCGAATGCGAAGCGTTCGGCAATTCGAATGCCACTTTAACACTGACCCCCCGTTCGTGCATTCGAGCTGAACTTAGTGTTGGAAATAGACCGGCTGAGTTCCTGTTTGTCACATATTCATCCGCTTATAAAAATGTGGTTAATGACATTTACTGTCCACACAGGAAAAGTTGTGCTGAGCAGCAACCAAATCCACAGAAGGGTTAATGCTGAGCAGCAATTATGCAAATGGGAACTTGGTAACTGCCTTTGGGGTCAAAGGCCAGTTACAGCCTATCAGATCTAGAGGAGGGGTATTTAGGCCCAGTTCTCATCCTGCTCAGTGTCCTGTCGTGGTTTCCCTTGTGGTTGTCCGAGAGCGCGTTATTGATTCTGGTTATTAAACTTTGGCATTCTTTTTGACTTCCCTGTTTTCTGTCATCCCTGACTCCTGGCTTTTCCTTATCGTTGTGTCTCTTTCTGTTTCGCTTGACCTCGGCTATTCCTGACTATATTCTTTGGTACGTTAGTCCGGCTATTCTAAGGTCCGGTATACGTTCCCTATCAGTCCTCTGTGTTACACAATTCTACGTGCTGGATCATTCTGTAAATCCTGACACTGTTTTACCCTCAACATAGAGCCTTGTCTCGTGTGGGGGGAAAAGGCTTCATCTACACTGGGGGATTGCTATACTCTGTATACTTCCCTGGGCTATAATCACCAAGCTCTTTAAGGAGCTTGTTCCTACTTCTGTCTCTTGGAGGAGAGGTTCACCCACTGGAACCTGGAGCCTTGTCGTAGGTCTACCCGCAGCACAAATGTGGACGGCAAATACCGGCAAGAGCTGGCTGCCAACCTGAGACGCCCGCAGCAAAAACTTTGAGCCGCAGAATGTTCAAACCTTATTACGTTATGTTTTGTTTTATGTTATGTTACGCACTAGCTACTTTTAGCACATATGTTTACTAGATATTGCACAGCTGGCCATGAGGCAGATAACAGGCACAAAAGATGGCAACGCCTTTTCAATCATTATATGTTACAACCTGGACACTTGGTGCCAAAACTTACCTCCATAAAGTATTTACTATGAAAGGGCTCATGTTAAAACAGAATCAAATGAAGATCATTTTGTCCATGCACATACAACTGTAGAATGTAGAACTATGTAAGTGAACAAGTTTTAGAATGTATCGCCAAATAAATGTCATGTAAAAGTTTTGGTTCGTGTTAAAAAGGCTTTGTCTTGGAAGCTCAAATGCTGTAGCCTCTTGGAGAGTCTTGAAGGCTAGCCTCCTGCCCACAGACTATGGGGCCCGTCACGAGCTTTAAAATGAGGTGTCACATGTGGGTGTACATTGTGCTGTTATTATGTAAAATGTTAAACTGGAGGAAAACTATTGAGTCAATATTGTGTAACTGATATTGTGCAATGTGTCTTGGTGTCCAGCAGGTAATTAAACTATTATGTCTTAACCTAATAAAATCCCAGACAGGATATGTAGTAATTTCCCACATGGATTATTGTAACCCTCACCTAACTGGTCTTCACAAAAACCGTATTGCCTCGCTACTGTCTGTAATGAATGCCGCTGCCACACTGATTTTCCTCTCTAGTCGATCCTCTCACACCTCACTCCTCACTCCTTACATTGGCTTCCTGTATCCTATAGGAGTCAATTCAAAGTGCTAACCAATACCTATAAAGCATTGACCAATTCTAGCCACTCTTATATCTCTTCACAGATCCATAGGTCTACCCCTTCTTGGTCTCTCCGCTCTGCCCGTGACCTTCTCCTGTCCACTGCTCGCACCTGTACGGCCAACTCACGTTTGCAGGACTTTTCGCGGGTGGCTCCCTTCCTATGGAATAGTCTGCCATCAAACTCTCCCTTAATCTTCAATCGTTTAAGAAGTGCCTTAAAACCCATCTCTTTAGGAAAGCTTATGGCCTCCCAGAGTAACCTCTACCTCACATACCTGTCTCTTGCTCTCTCTCCTAAATGTGATGTATTTTTCCTGTTCTACTGTGTTTTACACCCCACCTCCTATAGACTGTCAGCTCGTTTGAGCAGGGTCCTCTTCAACCTATCGTTCCTGTAAGTTTTCTTGTAATTGTCCTATTTATAGCTAAATTCTCCCCTCTCATAATATTGTAAAGCGTTACAGAATCTGTTTGCGTTATATAAATGGTAATAATAATAATTGTGTAAAATAAGTTTGTTGTGAAACTCATCTTAGAGTCCTGCAGTTATTTCAATTATGGAAGACACCAGGGAGCGTTTTGCATTGTTCTGGCTAAAGACCCAATGTTGTGTGTAGGGGTATAACTACATGTGTTTTCCCTGCAATAAACCGTTCTGTTTTACCCAATACAACTGGTCTTGTCCACTATATTGGGGAATTTTACAAGGTTCTAGATGGCTATCATCACTGTATGCTGTAGCTGAATCCTGGATCAACAGAGAATTAGAGAAGCGGCGACCAAGAGACACTAAGAAACCTTACTACCCATGACAAGTTTAAAGAGATACTGTAGCTGCTTCATCTCATTGAAGCCATTGGTGCCATTCTTCCATTCAATGTTTTTAATGTTTTATTTCTAAAAGTGAGTCCCCAGCAGCCCAGCAGAAAATCCAAGCAGGTCTGTGCCGCTTGGATGAATAAGCTCGAGCAATTGTGGACAGCAATTATTAGCTGAGAATGTCAGCTGACTGGTTTTAGCATATTACAGTACCCTTTCCTGGTATGGCTACAAGGAATAATGTAATATCTGCCTTAGGCATACCTCCAGTAAGGGCTGTGCTGCAGGTGCACAGGGACCCTTATTCAATGTTAAACTGCTTGAAAATTGTTTATCACTGAATAAACAGGCAGCACCAGAAAACTCTGGTCATTATCACTAATTCAACCAGATTAAATTTAAATTAAATATAAATAATAATAAAATGGTTATAGAGCCCACAATATAGGGATATATAGCATAACCCAATGTCAAAAGGGTCATATCTATGAACCTTGGAGTATACATTTTGCTGAGCATATTATACTCACAAAGTTTCTCAAAGGTATAATCGGATATCAATAAAACAAAAGTGGTGTTTTGTGAGTGTGTGCTATTTTTTTTTTTTTCAGGTTGTAAAGGGAAGTGATTACTACCACCTCCAGCACCGTGGAATACAGAGAAAATCTATCAGCCCTCACTGGGGGAGTCATATTCAGTTGAAAAAAGAACCTAAGGTAATCCATGAAAAATATATATTCTTATTTTTAATTTTGAAAATTAAATGAATATTGCCTGAAATGTAGTAAAAATTTCAATTTTATTCCCGTATAAGATAATGTTACCTTGTCCTATCTACTTATTTCGGGTGACTTTTCTGTCAATATAGTATCTAATTATTTGGGGGAACAGTGCAATCTAACATTTCATATTTATCGGCATGTTAATGGCTACTTGTGAGCTGTTCACAATGTTGAATCTCATAATTTTAACAACATTTTTGCGATTATAAGTTGGAAGCGAAAAACTCCTAATGCAACCTTACGTTAAACAGTTAAGCTAAATTGTTTTCAGTCCTTAAAGGAACACTATAGTCACCTGAACAACTACAGCTTAATGTAGTTGTTTAGGTGAGATCTATAACTCCCTGCAGGCAATCTAATGTAAACACTGTATTTTCAGAGAAAATACAGTGTTTACATTGATTGATAGGAATACCTCCAGTGGCCGTCACTCAGATTGCCACCAGAGGGACTTCCTATCATGTAGGGCCCTAAAAAGGCCTTGTACACGTCAGACGTATTAAAATACATCTGACGTGTGCAGGAGAGAGAAGGCACTGTATTCGCGACTTCTCTCTTCTGCCTGTCAGCAGAGGAGAGGGGGCGGGCAAAGACTGCGAGCTGAGCTGTCAGTCAGCTCAGCTCGTGGCTGCGCACACCATGCGCATGCGCGGTAGTGCTCTCAGGACTTCAGAGGGTGGCATGAATGCCGCCCTCTGAAGTATGTGCGCATGGAAGCGTCTGATTGCTCCCTGTTCGCGCCCGCCTATTTCATAATTTTGACGAAATAGGGGGCGCGGCTTCATGAGGCTCCCGGCGCTGGAACCAGGTGAGTAAAACTGGTTGGCTGGAGAGTCCCTTTAAACCCTTCAGTACTGTGCACTTTTTGATTGAAAAAATATTAAAGGAACACTCCATTTAGATTTAGCCATTATGGTGCTTGAACTTGTTATGGTGACAGGAGGCCTGGGGAACACTATTACCTTAAGAGTTTAACCCCTTAAGGACGGAGCCAAATGTACACATTGTGAACAAAACAAAATGTAAACCAAACCTGGCATTTGCGCTACATGTCTGTCCAACCGTAATACACCTCTTTCATAGTAAATGCACCCACCCTTATTATATATCATTTTATTCAGGGGAAACAGGGCTTTCATTTAATATCAAATATTTAGCTATGAAACATAATTTAATATGAAAAAAATGGGAGAAAATACGTTTTTTTTTGGATTTTTTTAGTTCTACATGACATTTTAACGGTCAATGTCATAATACTGTTTGCTTTTACTGCAATAAAATACACATATTTATATTCAGTAAAGTCTCACGTGTAAGACAGTACCCCCTATGTACAGGTTTTATGGCGTTTTGGGAAGTTACAGGGTCAAATATAGCACGTTACATTTGAAATTGAAATTCGCCAGATTGGTTACGTTGCCTTTGAGACTGTATAGTAGCCGGGAATGAAATTTACACCCATAATGGCATACCATTTGCAATAGTAGACAACCCAAGGTATTGCAAATGGGGTATGTCCAGTCTTTTTTAGTAGCCATTTGGTCACAAACACTGGCCAAAGTTAGCGTTCGTATCTGTTTGTGTGAAAAATGCAAAAAATGCCAATTTTGGCCAGTGCTTGTGACTAAGTGGCTACTAAAAAAGACTGGACATACCCTGTTTGCAATACCTTGGGTTGTCTACTATTGCAAATGGTATGCCATCATAGGGGTAATTTTCATTCTTGGGCTACCATAGGGTCTCGAAGGCAACATAACCAATCTGGCGAATTTTAATGTGAAAAAACTGAAATGCAAGCCTTATATTTGACGCTGTAACTTTTGAAAACACCATAAAATCTGTACATGAGGGGTACTGTTGTACTCGGGAGACTTCGCTGAACACAAATATTTGTGTTTCAAAACAGTAAAAAGTATCACAGCAATAATATTGTCCGTGTAATGCTGTTTGTGCGTGAAAAATGCAAAAAACTTCACTTTTACTGGCGATATCATCGTTGTAATACATTTTACTGTTTTGAAACACTAATATTTGTGTTCAGCGAAGTCTCCCGAGTAGAACAGTACCCCCCATGTACAGGTTTTATGGTGTCTCTCGGAAAGTTATAGGGTTAAATATAGTGCTAGCAAATTAAATTCCCTTTACTTTCGGCATGGGTTGTCAGGCAGGTCCTGCTAATTGTAATTAATTAAGATACCTAATTATGTAAAAATATTACATAAATATATATGTAGAATATAATATATGTATATATCTATATAATTTTTTTAAAATATTTTTATTTATATATAGGTATATATATATATTTATATATAGTGATCTATACGTATATATTTATGTATATAGATATATATTATTTCGTTCTACGTGTATTTTGATAGATAGATATATATATATATATATATATATTTCACAAAACAGAACGAAATAACACACATCTATATATTTTTTAATTATTTATTTTTAATTATTTTTTTAATTTTATTTTTTAACGTATTTACATTTTTATTTTTTTTATATTATATATAAATATATATATAACAATAATTATATATATATTTAATCAGTATCAGTCTACGTGTAATTTGATATATAATATATATATATATATATATATATATATATATATATATATATATATATATATATATATATATATATATATATATATATATATTAATAGTAAAATACACCTAGACGGTGTATGTGTATGTGTGTGTATATGTATATGTGTATGTGTATATATATATATATATATATATATATATATATATGATCTAAGTATATATAATTTATTTTTTTACACCATTAACTTATTTTTATTTTATTTTCTGGCAGCAGGGGGACCACCTGTCATTACAGGCAGCCCCCCTGCCGGCAATACAGAAGCCAGCTATCCCCGGCCATGTGATTGTGGGGTCCTCGCTAGGACCCCACTCTCACATGGCCGGGGGGCTTTGACGAGGACGGACGTGCCGCGGGGGGCTCCCTGGGAGTCCCCCCAACCGCGATCGCCGGCGGTCCCGGGTAAGTTAACAAAAACCGGAGGGCGTACAATTACGCCCGGCGGCGTTTAGAGCCGCCTATTAGAGGGCGTAATTGTACGTCCTCCGGTTTTAAGGGGTTAGACAGTTCTTGAATGGTTTAACCCAAAAATGAGTCTTCAGCGCCAATTCTGAGGTACCGCATCCGGCTTTTGAATCTGTTTCATGATGCGGAGTGCCACCGGGCAAGGTCACTGCTAATTGTCGGAGAGCGGTCAGCTGACACTCTCAGCCAATCAGTAGCTAAATGCAGTCCTCGCTCAGGAGTAAACCGTTAAGATCCACAGAAAAATACACAGAAATAGTGAAAAAGTTAACATTTATTGATAGAAAAATTGCAGCAATGTATGGCAGCACTCCAAAAAGCTGAATATAAGAGCAGGAATATTGAGTAATGCAGACAGCAAATGTTAATCACAAGATGAATATACAGATATCCAGGCAAGGACAGCACACTTACAAAAAATAGGAACACTTAAGGGATAAAATATTAAGTAGTTGTGATACCTGCTGCTGCCAGACATGAGAAAGACCTGTTGACAACATGATCTGTTGAGAAAGCCCCAGGGGGGTGCGAAACACGTCCAGGGTACTCACTCTTACCTTTTTGTGGGTGGCGGTGTAGGTGTTCTTCCTCACATTTGGCGGCAGCTGGTATCAGAACTACTTAATATTTCATTCCTTAAGTGTTTCTATTTTTTGCAAGTGTGTTGTCCTTACCTGGATATCTGTATATTTATCTTGTGATTATCATATGCTGTTTGCATTACTCAATATTCCTGCTCTTACATTCAGCTTTTTTGAGTGCTGCCATGACTATTTTCTGCCATACATTGCTGCAATTTTTAGATCAGTAAATGTGCACTTTTCCATTATTTCTGTGTATTTTTCTGTGGATCTTAAAGGGACACTATACTCACCAGAACAACTACCGCTTATTAAATTTGTTCTGGTGAGTAGACTCATTACCTTTAGGCTTTTTGCTGTAAACACTGTCTTTAAAGAGAAAATGCAGTGTTTACATTACAGCCTAGTGATAACTTCACTGGCCACTCCTCTGTTGCGGCTCCCGACCCGCCGCAGCCGTGCCCGACTGGCACGGCCTTGCCGACACCACAAGCTTACCTGCTCATCGGCGAGCCAGGAGCCGCTCCTCTGCCTTCTCTGGGCATCGCGCCCAAATCAAAGATGGCGCGGACCACGTGGTCGAGTCCATCTTAAGCTCCGCCCCTCAAATGAATACAAACGTGCGCGTGACGTCACAACGTTAACGCACGTTCTGGGGTCAGAGGTCACTGGACCAATCAGAACCCAGAGAGGGATATTTAAATCCCTATTTCACTCTAGTTTCTTGCCCTGTCGTCGTTTCCTGTTCCTGGTTCCCGAGAGTGCGTTTATCTTTGTGAATCTGACTTCCTGGTATTCTGATCTTGGATTTTCCCTGGTTATTCTGAATTCTGGTTCCCCTGACTTGGCTTGTTTAAACGGTATTTGAGTATTTCTGGCTTCCTTGACCTCGGCTTTCCCTTTGACCATTCTCTATCTCTAGCGTATTAGTCCGGCCATTCTAAGGTCCGGTTTACGCTCTGTCCTTTTATTTTCCTTTTTCTTTTGTATGTATATGTTTACATAGTTTCTGCGTATTGGACCACACTAGCAGCCGTGACATTATGACAGGGCCATGAATCCTGCAGAACTATGCAAACGGGAAGAGGAATTGGATGTACTTGTCCATCTAGGGACAAATTACTTGGCTTGCAATGAGGTTTCAGAGGTTAAGGAAGTTTTTAGTGTTTTTGCCAATGATATACGGCAGGTTGCTTCCACACTGTCATTCTCTGAAGTTCTGCCTGTGCATAACACTCAAAACGACAGGCGGATGCGTATTTGGGACTTTAATTTGTGGCTTGGTGAATGGTGTCCGGAGCAAGGATTTCACTTTATTTCTCATGTTAGCTCTGTTTGGAATGGAAATAAGCTGTACAAAAAAGATGGTTTGCATCTTTCTCAAAAGAGAACACATGTTCTCAATGAGCAGTTCAGAGGTTTTGCTAGGATGTATTTAAAGGAGGGGGGCAAAAGGGTGATAAAACATCAATCCAATTGTCCCCCAAAACAAGGACAGAAGGTGCCTGTAGCAAGTGTGTTTAAAAAATGATAAACGTAGTCATGTCTACAAATGCTCGCAGTTTAGGGAATAAGATCCATGAACTTGTGGCAATAATGGCAACTGATAATGTAGATTTAGTCGCTGTTCCTGAGATATGGTATAATGAGAAAAATGACTGGGACATAGCAATACCAGGGTACTCTTTATATAGAAAAGATAGGGAAGGCAAGAAAGGGGGAGGGGTGGCCCTGTATGTGAAGGAGTCATTATCAGACTGGAGCAATTTAAATGGAGTACAAGAAAAATGGGATTATTTAAAAGTTGCACTATTGAAGGCAACAGAAAATTGCATTAGGCTTGTCAGTAAAAGCAAAAAATTCAAGAAACCACTGTGGTACTCCGCAGATGTGGCCAAAATAGTTAAAAACAAAAAGTTAGCATTTAGAAATTATAAAAAAACCCAGAGTGAGGAAGACAAAATGATCTATAAGATTAGGCAGAGGCTAAGCAAGTTATAAGAGCTTCCAAATCACACACAGAAGAGAAAATAGCACAGTCAGTAAAAAAGGGGACAAAACATTTTTTTAGATATATAAATTTAGAAAAGAAAAGTAAAAAAGGATTAGTTAGATTAAAAACAAAAGAAGGAAGGTATGTAGAAGAGGATAAAGGTCTAGCTGACTGCCTCAATGAATATTTTTGTTCTGTAATTACAGATGAAAATGAAGGAAAGGGACATCAGTTAAGAAAAAGGATAAATGAGTCATTTATTACACGTGAGTTTACCGAGGAAGAAGTTCTATTTCAACTGTCAAAAGTAAAGACAAATAAGTCAATGGGACCTGATGGAATAAACCCAAAGCTATTAAAAGAGCTTAGTGGTGTACTAGCAAAACCATTAACAGATTTATTTAACCAATCATTGTTAACAGGAGTAGTCCCAGAAGATTGGAAGTTAGCGAATGTTGTGCCCATTAACAAGAAAGGTAATAGGGAGGAGTCGGGTAACTATAGGCCAGTAAGCCTTACTTCAGTAGTGGGGAAAGTGATGAAAACCATGTTAGAGGATAGGATTGTTGAACATCTAAAAACACATGGATTTCAAGATCAGAGACAACATGGGTTTACTTCAGGGAGATCATGCCAAACTAATCTTATTGATTTTTTTTTTTTTTTTGATTGGGTAACTAAAATTTTATAGATCAGGGTGGTGCAGTAGACATTGCTTACCTAGATTTCAGTAAGGCTTTTGACACTGTTGCACATAGAAGGCTTATCAATAAACTGCAATCTTTAAGTTTGGATTCAAATATTGTTGAATGGGTAAGGCAGTGGCTGAGTAACAGGCAACAGAGGGTTGTAGTTAATAGAATATATTCGAAGCTTGGACTTGTCACCAGTGGGGTACCACAGGGATCTGTACTTGGGCCCATTCTATTATTATTAGTGATATTGCAGAAGGTCTTGATGGTAAGGTATGTCTTTTTGCTGATGATACTAAGATATGTAACAGGGTTGATGTTCCAGGAGGGATAAGCCAAATTGCAAATGATTTAGCTAAACTAGAAAAATGGACAGAATTGTGGCAACTGACATTTAATGTGGATAAGTGCAAGATAATGCATCTTGGACGTAAAAACCCAAGGGCAGAGTACAGAATATTTGATAGAGTTCTAACTTCAACATCTGAGGAAAGGGATTTAGGGGTGATTATTTCTGATGACTTAAAGGTAGGCAGACAATGTAATAGAGCAGCAGGAAATGCTAGCAGAATGCTTGGTTGTATAGGTTGTATTAGCAGTAGAAAGAGGGAAGTGCTCATGCCATTGTACAGAACACTGGTGAGACCTCACTTGGAGTATTGTACACATTACTGGAGACTGTATCTTCAGAAGGCTATTGATACTTTAGAGAGGGTTCAGAGAAGGGTTACTAAACTGGTTCATGGATTGCGGGATAAAACTTACCAGGAAAGGTTAAAGGATCTTAACATGTATAGCTTGGAGGAAAGACGAGACAGGGGGGATATAATAGAAACATTTAATTATATAAAGTGAATCAACACCGTAAAGGAGGAGACTATATTTAAAAGAAGAAAAACTACCACAACAAGAGGACATAGTCTTAAATTAGAGGGACAAAGGTTTAAAAATAATATCAGGAAGTATTACTTTACTGAGAGGGTAGTGGATGCATGGAATAGCCTTCCAGCTGAAGTGGTAGAGGTTAACACAGTACAGGAGTTTAAGCATGCGTGGGATAGGCATAAGGCAATCCTAACTATAAGATAAGGATAGGGACTAACGAAAGTATTTAGAAAATTGGGCAGACTAGATGGGTCGAATGGTTCTTATCTGCCGTCACATTCTATGTTTCTATGTAACATATGATTGCCTGTGAGAGTAGGGTGAAGGACATGGACCACAGGTTTGATCAGTTTGCCCAAGCATTCCAGACCTTGCTCCAGAGAACTGCCTATCTGGAGGCACCCCCTGTACCACCTGTGACTCCACCACCTGTGAGAACACCGGTGGCACACACACCACCGTCCATAACCCTTTCAACTCCACCTCGTTTTGGAGGTGATTCTAAAGAAGTTAGAGGTTTTTTTTTTTTTTTTAAACCAAATCGAATACCCCTTCAGATTCCCCTGGTTCATTCCCTACAGATAGATCGAAGATTGGCTATCTAATGAACCAATTAACGGGTAAGGTTTTAACCTGGGCTAATCCCTTATGGGAGAGTGGGAATCCAGTAGCCCGTGTTTACAATGTATTTCTAACAGCATTTAAAGCTACTTTTGAGCCAAAAGGGAGAGAAAAGAACGCTGCCAGAGCCTTAATGAGAATAAAACAAGGTAATCACTCTGTAGCTGATTACGCTATAGAGTTTAGAACATTGGCGTCTGATGTTGACTGGACCAATAGCGGTTTGGTGGCTCCGAAGGTCTAGCGGAGAATATACAAGACGAGACCGCAGCCAGAGATCTTCCGGTTAACCTTAATGACTTTATTGCCTACATGATAGATATTGACAACAGGCTCTGAGAAAGAGAGAGAAAAACAAACGTACTAGACCTTCTACCATATCCGTAGCCCCTCGTTTCTCTTACCAAGTGGTAATTAACCATGCTCCACCTCCAGAACCTGAACCCATGCAACTGGGCATAGCAAAACTCACTGAGGCAGAGTGACAATACAGACGCAACGAGGGGTTGTGTTTGTATTGTGGCAAAAGGGGACATCAAAGATTTTCATGTCCGGTTTGCTGGAAAACCTGCGCACCTAAGGCACGTTCGGGGACCGACCTTAGGTATGATGTATATGTCCCCTAAATTGACTAAGAACCGTTTCCTTATAAGAGTTACTTTATCTTGTAAGAAAACCGCTGTACAGTGTGAGGCTATGACTGACTCTGGGGCAGCGGAGAATTTTCTAGACAAGGAATTCTCTGCTAAATATCTCTTGCCATTAAGGCAGAAAGAGAGACCCATAGCAGTAGAGGCTATCGATGGGAGACCCCTTACCCAGCCTCTCATCACGCACGAAACCCTGCCAATCACTGTCTCAGTGGGTATTCTACATTCTGAGGAAATGGTTTTTCAACTTATATCCTCACCTACATGTCCGATCATACTCGGTTTCCCTTGGCTCCAGAAACACAATCCACGTTTAGATTGGATTGAAGGAGAAATCGTGAGTTTGGGTGAGAGATGCAGAGGTGTTTGTTTAAAGCAGGTGCCACAACCTATTGGTACCATTAGTATACCTATAGCGCCTCCCCTAACCACAGAAATCCCACCGCAGTATTTGGACTTACAGGAGGTATTCAACAAAGTATTCAGTCAGAGATACTACCACCATAAAGACCCTACGACTGTACCATAAACTTGTTACCAGGTACTATGCCTCCTAAAGGAGGAGTATATGCACTATCTCCTCAAGAAAATCTTTGTTTAGAAGAGTATATAAAGGATGCTCTCAGAAAGGGTCACATACGTAGATCCTCTTCACCGGCTGGGTTCTTCTTCGTTTCTAAAAAAGGAGACCTACGTCCTTGTATAGGGGTTTGAATAGGATAACAATAAAAAACGCCTATCCTATTCCCCTTATTTCTGAATTATTTGACAGGTTGAAAGGAGCCCGAGTCTTCACTGAGCTCGACCTCAGAAGTGCTTACAACCTAGTCAGAATTAAGGAAGAGCATGAGTGGAAGACCGCGTTTAATACAAGAATGGGAGATTACGAATACCTAGTTATGCCGTTTGGACTATGCAATGCTCCAGCGGTATTTCAGGATTTCATTAACGATGTCCTTAGAGAGTATCTCCACATGTTCATTTTAGTGTATCTGGACGACATTCTCATCTATTCCCCAGACCTAGAGACACATCACGAACATGTGAGAATAGTATTAAAAACCCTGTTAAAGAACGGCCTCTACTGTAAGCTGGAGAAGTGCCATTTTGACCAGACCGAGATACAGTTTCTGGGATATGTTATATCTCCATCTGGCTTACATAGAAACATAGAATGTTACGGCAGATAAGAACCATTCGGCCCACCTAGTCTGCCCAATTTTCTAAATACTTTCATTAGTCCCTAGTCTTCTCTTATAGTTAGGATAACCTTATGCCTATCCCACGCATGCTTAAACTCCTTTACTGTGTTAACCTCTACCACTTCAGCTGGAAGGCTATTCCATGCATCCACTACCCTCTCAGTAAAGTAATACTTCCTGATATTATTTTGAAACCTTTGTCCCTTCAAAATGGACCCTCACAAGTTGGAAGCAGTCTTACAATGGCCGCTACCCAAAGGCCTTAAAGCTACACAGCACTTTATAGGTTTTGCGAATTATTACCGCAAGTTCATTAAAGGTTTTTCCTCTGTAATCTCTCCTATTACCAACCTAACCAAAAAAGGAGCAAATTGCAATTCATGGCTCAAGGAAGCAAAGGAGGCATTTGAGCAATTAAAATCTTTATTTGCCTCCGCACCTGTCCTGACACACCCCGATCCAACGAAACCATTTATTCTAGAAGTAGATGCGTCAGAAACAGGATTAGGAGCCATTCTGTCTCAAAGAGAAAGTCCTGATACGCCTTTACATCCCTGTGGGTTTTTCTCTCGAAAACTAACACCTGCAGAGAGAAATTATGACATTGGGAATAGGGAATTATTGGCCATTATACTTGCCCTCAAAGAATGGAGGCATCTCTGATTTTTACCGATCACAAGAATTTGGCTTATATTGGGGACGCTAAGAGATTGTCCTCTCGTCAGGCTAGATGGTCATTGTTCCTCTCCCGATTCAACTTTGTAATTACCTATAGGCCCGGGACCAAGAACACCAAGGCAGATGCACTGTCTAGACAGTTTGAGACAGATGAGATTCCTGAACAAGATGTATTCCCTATCATACCTCCAGAATGCCTTATTGCTACTACTGTTTCTGAAGTGTCTTCTCCACTCTTCTGTGCTATAATAGCAGACCAAACTCAGGCACCCGTGGAGAGACCTCCGGATAAACTGTACGTTTCACCACCTTTAAGAAAAAAGGTACTTGGTTTATTCCATGATAATCTGACAGCAGGTCATCCTGGAGTCCATAAAACTCTCTCTGCTATCTCCAGGAGGTTCTGGTGGCCTACACTTAGGAACGACATCAAGGATTATGTAAGGGCATGTCAAATATGTGCCGTTTCTAAATCCTCTCACAAATCACCTCCTGGGTTGTTACAACTATTGCCTATATCTACTGCTCCATGGACCCATTTAGCCATGGATTTCATGGTGGATCTGCCCAGCTCAAACGGATTTAACACAATCCTTATGGTCATAGATTCTCAAAAATGGCACATTTTGTTCCTCTTAAAAAATTACCATCTGCTCAAGATCTTGTACAAATATTTTTAAAAGAGATATTTTGCTTACATGGGGGGCCTAAAAACATAGTTTCTAACAGAGGTACCCAATTTATTTCTAGGTTCTGGCTTGCCTTTTGTAAACAATTGGGTATAGAACTTTCATTTTCCTCAGCATATCACCCTCAGACTAATGGCGCAGCAGAGAGGGCCAATCAGTCCTTAGAATCTTATTAACGTTGTTTTATCGATGCCAATCAGTCTAACTGGTATGAACTCTTACCCATGGCTGAGTTTGCCAGGAATAATGCGACTCATGAATCCTCTAATCATAACCCTGATTTACATAAAATAGACTATCACCCCACTGTTTTTCCTCCTGAATTTTCAGACACAGATATTCCTGCCTTGAACACTTGTTTAAATTATATTCATGACACTTGGGATTCCGTTCATACGGCATTACAAAAGGCATCAAAACGTGCTAAAATCCAAGCTGACAAGAGACGGGGTGCCAATCCTGTTTATCAGGATTGTCCACACATCATATCAAACTTAAAGTTCCTTCCGTGAAATTTGCCCCTCGGTACATCGGTCCTTTTTGGGTCCTCCGACGTATCAACCCTGTGACTTATTCCTTGGCACTCCCTGCCCACATGAGAATCGCCAATTCATTTCATGTATCATTGCTCAAGCCTCTTACTTGCAATCGATACACTAGAGTTACTGCTCCTCCTCCGCCCTTGGTAGTGGGTGACCAGGAGGAGTACGAGGTTCGTTCTGTATTGGACTCCAAATTCTCCAGGGGTATTTTGTCTTATCTTGTTGACTGGAAAGGATATGGTCCAGAGGAACGTTGTTTGGTTCATGCGCCCCGTCTTGTCCGGTCGTTTCACAACCGCTTCCCTCATAAGCCGGCTCCTTCCCTCCCGGTGGGCGGTCTTCAAGTGGGGGGTACTGTTGCGGCTCCCGACATGCCGCAGCCGTGCCCAACCGGCACGGCCTCGCCGACACCACGAGCTTACCTGCTCGTCGGCGAGCCGGGAGCTGCTCCTCTGCCTTCTCTGGGCATCGCGCCCAAATCAAAGATGGTCGCGTCCATCTTAAGCTCTGCCCCTCAAATGAATACAGTGTGCCTGACGTCACGTCGCACGTGCACGTTCTGGGGTCAGAGGTCATCCTCTGACCAATCAGAACCCAGAGAGGGATATTTAAATCCCTATTTCACTCTAGTTTCTTGCCCTGTCGTCGTTTCCTGTTCCTGGTTCCCGAGAGTGCGTTTATCTTTGTGAATCTGACTTCCTGGTATTCTGATCTTGGATTTTCCCTGGTTATTCTGAATTCTGGTTCCCCTGACATTGCTTGTTTAAAGGGTATTTGAGTATTTCTGGCTTTTTTGACTTCGGCTTTCCCATGCATGCAGAGTTACAGCTTCAGGCTTGAATACAGTAAGATTTTTACTATATTTATGGAGGCAATGACGGGCCTAGGGGGGCTAGATTGTGGTTTTAACACTATAGGGTCAGGAATACATGTTTGTGTTCCTGACCTTATAGTGATCCTTTAAGTGTTTACTTCTTAGTGCGGACTGCGTTTTGTTTTGTGTTACTTGCTGCATATATGGGATAGCCCAGCACTGGAATTAACTCTATCAAGGCCTTGATCTCAGGATTATTTTACCTGACATTTAAGACATTTTACTTGGAGTTGCTGTATTGTCTGTGGATGGGTTTCATACCACACCCACATATTTTTTGTTATACTTTGTCCAATCAGTAACTACCCATTCATAAAAAAAGACCATTTTATGAATAGGGAGTCACTGATTGACTTAAAGCATCAATATCTTAAAAAAAAAATCCAAAAGGCCAAATAGTATTAAAATTATAGATCCACTTCATGTCAGTCTTTCTTAACTTATTAATGGCATCTTCTTCCCTCCAATTCATGTTAATTTTGTTTTGTTTTTTGTCATAAACTGTAAATGTTGTGGATCACTGTGTGCTTAAAGTGTAGTGAGACACTGGGTTTTTTTAATATCCATTTCTAATGTTCCTTAGATGTTAATTTATCTTGCATTTCTTTTAAATAACTTGGGCTTTTTTGAACTATATCAATAAATAGGATACCGCACTTAAATTGGTATACCAAATTGTTATATTAGAATATTATCAAAACCTCATATACAAAATACATTCAAAGGGAAAAAAAATACAATTGGATTGTGCGCCTATAATCTCATCAGTACATCAAACTCATGACTTACGTTATCAGGAGAAGTATATACTTCTAATTACATAAAGAAACCTATAAGTGGATCCACCCCCTTGAGACAAATGTTGGTGTATAGCGTTTGGTAGTAAATATATTCCACTGTGGTGGTACTATATATGAAAAAATCTGTACAGTTGAAAAGAGAAAAAGAAACAAATAGTAAAAATTCAAAAAAAATAAATGAATGACAAAATCCAGTAATTGGCAAAAGAAGGGGGGAAAAAATTCAAAAAATGTGTATATATATTGTTTTAGTCTCACCACCCTGGTGGGTAAATAAGTCCTGATCCAAGGAATGGATGTAGAAGAATCAGTGAAGTATATTCTTTGCAAAAATCTCCAGAGTCTGGCACCAGTTGTAGGCTCTTTTAAATGTAATCCTGGTTCAGAAGGCTGTGAGAAGGCAGTCAGCTGCGGTCAGGCTTGTTGGGCTGCACGCTCGGGACCTTGTTGGTTTTACATATCAGGACCTAACAATCACCTGATCCTTAGCAGGTCTTAAAATTAGTTAAATATAATCTCAAATGAACAACAGCACATGACCTATTATTTGTCATGTTCTATTTTATAAAAATAAAGCCACATTGGAGAAGCCATGTGTGAAAAACTAAGTAAACCCTCAATGCATCCATATGAATGAAGAGGCTAGCTAGCAGAGATGTGCTGCTAATCAGATGCCCTTGATTAATTGATAATCAGCAAGTATCACCACCTATAAAAGCTGAAGTTTTAGTATTTGCTGGACTGGAGTATTGAGGTGTGTGTTAACACAATGTCAAGGAGGAAAGACCTCAATAACGCGAAACAATTTGAAGTCCATCATTCTACAATGAGAATGATTATTGAAAAGTGGAAAACATTCAAGACTGTTGCCAACCTTCCCACAAGGTCAGTCCGTGCACTGCTCAGAGAAATTGCAAAAAAAAATAGTTACAACTCAGACTTTAGAGGTCTCCGTTAAACAAATGCCAGCAAATCTCGATGAAGCAACGTTGTAAAGAAAAGTGAGCCAAAATTACTCCACAACGATGAGAGACTGATACAGAAAACTATTACTTCAATAAACTACAAAAAAATTTAATAAAACACATATTTAGGAGTTGTAGATTTGTTCCTTATTAATTGATTTCCTACTTCAAATATTCTAATATTTTGGCTATTTGACTTGGAGACCCACACACATGCCCTTCTACTTAAAACTATTTTTATCCCTTGTCTCCTCTCCCCCCACACCATGGACCTGGGTGAAAGGTCCAAAAAATATATAGTTAGCTCCAGATTTGGGGCAAAATAACAAACAGTTTTAATGTTCATATGTTTTGTCTCTGTACGTATTCTATGACTTAGTAGGAATCTCCTGGTGTATTGGTTCATGACTCTCTCTTTTCTTTTGGAGATTTCTCCCACGGAAATTGAGGCTCATGCACCCTTCCCACAGTCTGGCAATGTCTAAGACCAGACTCACTCTGCAATGGTGTGCATTGTTTATTCTTCTATCTCTACCGTTCTTTCACTCCCCTTTCATCTACTCTCTTTTCCTCTTCTACCTCCCTTGCCTCTGGTCGCTCACTCCCAGGACCTCTCCTCCTTTTTTCCCGACAGGGTATTGGGTGGTGGTGGGAAGTGCTCACCAACTTGTGGATACATGCCTTAACCCATGCTCACCCCTTATATCTTATACCAATACTGGACATAATACTCCCCAACCATGGCTCTGAAGAACTTATCTCTTAATACCAAAGGCCTAAATGCCCCGCGTAAATGATGCACCCTCTGAGGGAAATCAAACACCTGAACCCAGACATTGCATTCATTCAGGAGACACACCTCGAAAAATCTGCACAGGTCTCCATTCGGGATCATAACTATACCATCGCCATAGAAGCTAGGGCCTACTGAAAATGAAGCAGAGTAGCTATTATGATCCACAAAATATGCCCACTACTTATATCCCACCAGATTTTTGACCCTGAGGGCCAGCATGTCCTGGTTACGGGCCGGATCCATTCACACACTATCCACCTCATCAATGTATATGCACCCAACACCCCTTCTCTGGACTTCTGAGACCAGATTGCCAAAATGGTCTAATCCCTATCATATTACTGGGGGAGACTTCAAGGCGGCGCCAATCACTGCTGCCGACAAAAGCATTTGTCAGGGTATCACACGATCACATGGCCTGGGCAGGCAGGATAAACTAACTACTGCACTGCTTTATTCGGAGAACAGGGCTCATAGATGCAAGGAGGGCTCAACACCTAGACGGCCTAGATTTTACAGTCTACTCTTCTCCCCATGACACCTTTTCAGGTATCAATCTTTTTCTCACCAATCACGTGGGTTTTTCAAAGGTCACAGAGACCGAAATAGGCTTGATTTCATGGTCCAATCATGCAGACATTGCCATATACCTTAGCTGATTACACACGTCCTTCCCGTGGACATGGAAACTAAACTCCTCATTACTCAAGGACCCAACCGTGGTTGAAACCATTCGTCACCAACTCTCCACATATTTCCAGGAGTACCTGGCACCTGATATCCCCATAGCCACTGTCTGGGCCGCACATAAAGCAGTGATAAAGGGCACCCGTATTAAGATGTCAACCCACAAAAAGAAGCAAAACATCCTGAAGCTTACTAATCTCTTATACTCATTACGGAAAACAGAACAAAGGCACAAAACCACTCTGACCCCCCCAAATCCTAACACGGCTCCAGGCATTGCGACACTCCATCTCCTGATAGACGATATGGCCCGCTCTTTACTGTGGTCCAAAAGGACCTACTATGAGAAATCCAACAAAATGGACACAATGCTTGCACGCACCCTGAGGCCGAGGCTCAGACATCCTCACATTACGTCCATCAAAGCACCAGACTGTACATTACGAACGTCCCCAGACAATATAGCCCAAGTCTTCACTGCCTTCTATAAGACCCTATATAACCACTCCCCGACACAAGATACCTCAGATGACACTCAGCTCCCAAAGATAAATGACTTTCTAATTTTACACTTCCCAAGCTCTACACAAAAGCCAAAGAGGCGTTAGGGGCTCCAATCGCTCAAGAAGAGATCTGACCATCTCTGCACTAAAAGGGGGAAAAGCCCCGGGCCTTGATGGATTCGAGGGAGGCTACTACAAAATACTCCGTGACTAATCCCGCACCTAGAATCCCTGTTCCACAAAATAATGGCTGGAAACTTGTCTGATAGAGATATGATAAGGGCCGACATAGTCCTAATTCCTAAACCAGGCAAGGATATCACTATGCTGGAGGCGTATCTCCCTATCTCCCTAATCAACCACGATAGCAAAATCCTGGCCAAAATACTTGCAAAGAGATTAAATCCCTTTCTGACTCTCTTAAGTAAGATTCATACTGGGAAGGCAGCTTTTCAAAAACACTCGCTGCAAGATAGGCGTCATCTGGAAACTAGCATCATCACAAACCCTTTCATTCGTACTATCCCTCAACGCTGAAAAAGCTTTCGATAACGTAAAATGGCCCTATATGTTTGAACTTCAAAGCCATCTGGGATTCCCTCCTCCCTTCATTACGGCAATACCCTCGGAAATGGCACCCGACAGGACTGCCCCCTGTCCCTTGTTGTTCATCTTGACACTCTAACCCCTACTCCAGGCGATTCGTGAACATCCCCTTATACAAGGGAACCAACAGTACCTGGTATCAAGATACGCAGATAACCAAGCCGGTAGTGTCCATGCAGGCCTTAGTTCCCCTTCTGTCAGGATTACTAATTGATCCAGCACGTAGAATTGTGTCACTCTTAGGACTAAAAAGTAACGTATTACCGGGCCTTAGAATGGCCAGACTTAACGCACCAAACAATAGTCAGGATACTAGCCGAGGCCGGGGGGTATAGAATGAGACACAACTATAAAGGAAAGCCAGAATACAGGGAAGTCAAACGAAGCCAAAGTCAAATACCAGAAATAAACGCTAAGGAACACACTCTCGGACAACCACTAGAGAAACCACGACAGGGCAATGAGGAAAAGTAAATTTGAGCTTAAAGTGCTTTACATGTCTGGGCGAAAACTGACTTTGACCCCAAAACGTGCGCGTGACGTCACGTGCACGCCGACGTCATTAACGTGGGCGGACATGGGGGGTATAATTTGGCGTGGATCTGCAGTGGCCGGCGTCCATTAACATGTTGCAAGAGTCATTTGTACTGATGTACGGTCGTTGGGCGCAAATACCGTAAGTTAAGAGGAATATGTTACCCTCCTCACCTCTTTCGGGGCCATCTCAGGCTACAAAGTAAACATGAGTAAATCCAGTTCTCTCCCCATAACGCTGTTGGCGACGGACATAGCACAAATCGAAGGTTCCTGTCATATTCAAACTTCATACACCTCTATTAAGTACCTCGGTACCAACCTCCCGGCTGATCCCACTCAACTGCATCAATTGAACTACATACCCATGATAAATACATTAATCTCCGACATGGAAAACAAACAGGGCAGACAAACCTATATTCTGGATGGGCAGAATTCACTCCATAAAGATGAACATTCTCCCTATTCTCAAATGTTGCAAGTAGATGTATAAACTTCTGTGTGGGGGTTAACCCCTTAATTTAAATCAATACTTAAGCGAACCAAGGCAGGCGTTTTTAGCAGGGTACAATAGCTTGTCCCTAATTATCAGGAGTCCTTAAAAAAAAAAAAAAAAAAGTGTGTGTGGTAAAACGTTTATTAGTTACTGTAGAATAAAATGAAACAAAATATATTGAAACGCCCGAATAGTAAATTATCACCTAGTGTAAATAAATGTGAATGACAAGCACCACTAAACATAAATTCTTAAAAAAACTGAGCGCTTATTGCTGTCTAGATAAAATATTTTCCAAATAGGAATAAAGATCAGAGTATTGTCCTTATCTGATCAACCTTTTAATCTCTAGGACACTGAGATATCTAATGAGACAAAAAAAGAAAAGAAAGGTGGAACACTCTACTAAGCTGTTACATCTAGAAGCCCAGTAATTAATTAGCTGTTACCTGTTAATAGTTTTATTATCCTATATCAGAGGAATTCTTAGTTATTGTTGCCAGTATTTTTACTTCGTCATGTATCTGAGAAGTTGAAAATATGTTTCTACAAGAATGTTCTATTAATAGATACTATGATATACATTGTTGCAAAGTGAACCTTGTAGTTAGCCCAGTGAGTGTATGTGTTCTGTGCACATTTGTTTGTGTGAGAGGGGATAAGGAGGATAGACTAGCAGGAGGGAAAGATCTTTTATAATTCTTATATTTGTCCCTGTCTCCTTCGCCTCAGTGGTTTGATTTTTTTTTTTTTTGTCAAGATTTTTTTAAAAATCTGTTTCTTCCTATTTAATTTATAAACCAAAGCACAAAAAACATGCAGAACGGAAATTCCCTATGGCTTTAATTTCAGACCATAGTTATTACAAGGTCAATGGTTAGCTCAGGATAAAATGTGACTAACAAAATCAGCTTTGTGTTAGTCTTGCGATTATCAGTTTAGTAGCCAAACATCAAAGAATTTCAATGCCTGCAGGATTTGGTATCCCTCTTAGAAAGCAATGAAACCAGTACATTTAAACACTATACGGACCTCCGCCCCAAAAGTAAGTTCACTCCTAACTTTAGAGATTTCGGAAATATTGATCTTTTTGAGGAATCTGCTTCCAATATGATTTTAAAAAATCAAATCAGAGTCGATATCAGTGAGACCTAGAGGTAATCTTACTAAAGGCGAATGAAGGCCCCTTTGTGACCTGCGTGACATTGAGGACGTCATCATAAAGCCAGCCGATAAGGGCGGCAATATTGTCATTATGAATAGGCAACACTTCGTCCAAACTGCAGAGATACTTCGTGATAGTCAAACATACAATTTGTTTACCATAGACCCTTCGTCTAAATTCCAAACTAAGTATATGTCCCTTTTGGATAAAGCCTATGATCAAGGCGTCATTACTAAAGACAAATTTGTAAGCACCTATGTGAAAAATCTTACAATATCCACCTTCTACTGTCTCCCCAAGATCCACAAACAACATACTATTCTTACAGCTAGACCAATAGTGTCAGGATCTAACAACTTTACTAGCAGGGGGAGTCTATATGTCGACAGGCTCAAGAACTATCGCTTTCATTCAACAAGCTTCTGTAGTTAGCAATTTTGAAGTCTATCTATTTCTAGACTAAATTAGTAAGTAGCTTGGTCACTTGAGATTATTTCTATGAGACCGCACCATAAGGGAGACTGGTTGTCTATATTAGCCTTTATCTAGTTCTAGTTCTTACTCTAAATATCAACCTTGTAGTTGATTTACTTATCTCTAGTGAGTTCACGTAGGCTTAGCTATATCTGTTATTTCCTTTGTGATGGCTTCTGTAACATCTAGCACAATAACAAGTGGAAACCTTGTCTAATACCTTTGTTACAACTATCCACTAGTCAATTGTGCTTATTTTATATTTAGGATTGCCTCACTTTTTGGGATACAATATTCCTCAATATACCAGTGAGTGAGGCTTATATATTAAAGATCTCCATTTGCTGGCTACCTTTTTATTACACAGCAGACTCCTATACCCTGCTACCATTATTACCTTATTAGGGGTTATATGTTGTGTTATCTTGTGTATGTGTTACTTCTGTTTCCTTTTATTATACTTTAATAAATTGTAATATTTTATTCTTCTTACATACCTATAGGGACTTTTCTGTGTCCTTGGGACTTTCGGTCCACAGGCCATCTCAGTCTATTATTTTGCAATTTTGTAGGGTTACCCCTTCAAGTTCCCTTAACACATTACTGGTACCACTAAGGGACCTTCTTTACTTTTCTGTTTAGATGCATAAACTAGGGACATCATAGCAATCAGTTTTTAGATGCATAAAATTGGCACACCATGTCAATCTGTTTTAGATGCATACAATTAGCACATCATGTCTGCTTTCAATGCATTTAATTGGCACACCAGGGCAATCCGCTTTAGATGTATAAACTTGGCACATCATGGCAGATTTAAAGGCATCATTTTAGTATATCATGGCAGTTTTAGAGTCATAATTCTGGGATGATATGGTAGTTTTAGAGGCATCATTTTGGCATGTCATGGCAGTTTAGAGACAGAAACTTGGCACATCATGCAATCGGTTTTAGAGGCATACAACTGGTTATTCAGACTCAGGCAGAATCAGAAGCACTGTGTCCCCCTCTTTCATCCAGGCATCTAACCTTGAGTATTCCTGTGGTAGATCCCCATCTGTCGGAGAACTCCAACAATGCTATGCCAGCTGGGGATCTACCATTTGTCCACATTTGCAGGGTTGTATTTGTTAACCGTGTTTAAACGTTTGAATGTAAACATGTTTTTGTATGAAGTATAGGTGTGGCTGAGTTTGTATGTACCATTGCTATTGGAATGTAGTGGTGTACTTGTGTGTAGTGGTGGTGTTTGAATGAAGGGGTGTTTGTATATAATTTTAGTGTTTTAATACAGGGGTGTTATTTGTTTCTTCGCTTTTCCATTGTATCGCGATTATCAGTTTAGTAGCCAGAAATATCTGAGTCACAAAGATTTATTATAAAAAGACAAGTTATCCAAATTAAGATCACATGAAGCTATCTCGGGCTGTGCTGGGATTATTGTCTGTTAGATCTGTAATCACACCAAATACCCTAGACCAGGTCTTCCCAAACTTTTATGGGCAAAGACACACTTTTGAAAACAGATATTGTTTGAGACCCACTCACTTTTAATGCATATTTGAAAAATGAAAAAAACTTGGTGCATTTTGGCCGGTTTAGATGCATAAACTAGGCATATCATTGCAATCCATTTTAGAAGCATAAAATTGGCACACCATGGCAATCTGCTTTTGATGCATAAACTAGGCACATCTTAGCAGTCAGTTTTAGATGCATAAAATTGGCACATCATGGCAATTCATTTTAGATGCATACAATTGGCACACCTGGCCAATCCGCTTTAGATGCATACAATTGGCACACCATGGCAATCCATTTTTAGATGCATACAATTGGCACATCATGTCCGCTTTAGATGCATACAATTGGCAAACCATTGCAATCTGCTTTAGATGGATAATATTGTCACACCAAGGCAATCCAACATGACAATCAGTTTTAGAGGCATACAACTTTAGGTGAGAGTGATGGTGACCAGGCCAATACTGTTTAGTACAGTCCCTGGTAAACCAGTGGTTTCCTCTCCTTCCCTCATCCCTGGTGGTCCGGTGGACTTGGCCGTTGCTCTCCTGTCTGCAGCCTCCACTGGCTGCACACCATGCAGACATTGTCGCATGTGCTCTGGCACTTGAAGTTTCGGTCTCAGAAGTCTCAGAGTGTGGCCAAGCTCACTGACCGTTACTTCATGGTGTGCTGCTCTGCCCCCAGCAGAGGCAGAGCTGCAGACTGGAGGGTTTTCTCCCAGCAAGCCGCTGGGCCCCATCATGGTGTTGGACCTTCGTCGTGGGCTGAGGGCCTGACTAAATAAATAGCCTGCTTGACTTTCTCCCGAGACCCCGGGGGGCCTGGATGCATGGGTCAGCGTGACCCAGCGGAAATCAAGCTGTGATCCGCACTTTGGGAAACCCTGCCCTAGACCATCCATTAATTTTCTCACAGGACCATTACATATGAAGTGAATTAACTCGTTCTTTCTTACATCTGCAACATAGGATGTTATCTTTAGCTTTACATTTGTGGAGTATCACAGATGTGTAATGCCATCTGTGTACTATTTTATATTTGAGTTCCTGCATAGAAAGACAGTAATTTTTGTTATTTGAGTCCAACTTTTCCACCATTGTTTTTTATCTAAAGAAATTGATAATTCCCTGTTCCATCTCTAAGGCTTTTATTTTAGAAGGCTTATTTTCAAAAAAATGTACCAGGCTCTGATTATCTTTTTGTTTTTGTTTCCATTAATTTTTCAAAATGACCTTCTTTTAGTTTGTCTGGGAATTCGCATATATGACATATTTCATTCTTAATATAGAGAAGAAATCTTTAGGTGTACATCCGTACTCTTGTTCTAATATATCTAAGTCTTTACATTTAGAAGCCTGGAATAGATTTGAGATTTTCAGATTTTGTCCTTGGAGGCATATTGTCAGTTTCATACTAACCCTATTTTGTTGTACTATTTCTAAAGGTGTACATAGGATACATTTATCCTGTATTTGATTTTTCCTTCTAAATAGAATCCATTCCTTGATCATTTGTTTTACTATTATTGATTTACATTCTTTCAGAATATTCTTTAATTCTGTCTCTGTACCACAAAATTAATTCTGTTATCAACAAGACACAATTCTTTTTTTGTAAATATAATTTTTATTGGGTATCCTCTTTTTTCCAGGTTAATTATATATCGTGGACACATAGGTCCCATAAAGCTGGTTAAAAGGTTGCCTCGTTCAAATAGTTGAGGAAAAGAAGATGTTGAACATGCAAACAAAAATTGGTGACGCGCAGGTCACAGTGTAACGTTAGGAACAGTGACTTGTTGGACTCGCAGGTCCCATGAAACATAGACATTAGGTAGTATTTTCACCTGGTGCGATATATGAGGATGTGGACATGCAGGTCCCCATGTACCTAGAGTTAGTGCCTGTGGCAGGAGGTTTCGGGCTGCGTCGTGTATCAATGCGTGTTTGTGTGCTCGTGCCAGCGGCACGCATGTCCTTAGGTGGTAGGTAGAGTCATGATAGAGTCGCCTTTGTGGCAAGTGCCGAGGCGATTGTAACTCGCAGGCTTCTGTGTAATGCCGCAGTCTAAGAGGTCGGGGAATACGTTTCCCTCACCTGTTGTCCATCTTGTGGTGTAGGAGTCGAAGTTATAGTGAGTTATCGTCGCAGTTCATACAGTCTGTAGGGGCGTGCGTGTAGTGTGGGGGTTCTGTCTGTGGGGGGTCGGCTTACTGTCGGGGTATGTCTTCGTCTGCAGTCACTTGGTCCACGTATCGGAGTCTGTGCGCGAAGTCTGCTTTGGAGGTCGTCAGGAGCCAGTGTGACCAGATTTCTAGATATTTGTCGGAGGCGTTGGTGGCGCACATGTTAAGTTCTTCCACTGCCCTAAGCTCTTCCATTTGGGCGAACCATGTAGTCAGTGGGGGTGTAACTGTCTGCTTCCAGAATTGTGGGAGCACCTGTTTGGCTACATTTAACATTCGTATGGTTAGTGATTTCTTGTATCGTGATCTGGGGGTCTTCGTGTGGTGGAGGAGCATGGCCTCGGGTAAGAAGGGTGGTGGTGCATCAGAAAATGTTTGGAGGAAACCGTGTATGCCTTTCCAGAAGGGTCGGATAGCCTCACAGTCCCACCATAGGTGGAGAGTGGTGCCTATGCCAGTATTGCATCTCCAGCAGAGTTCTGAGTTGTCTGGGTTGATAGCGTGGAGTGTGGTCGGGGTACAGTACCAGTTTGTAAGAAGCTTAAATGCCGTTTCCTGTGTCTTGCTGAAGACTGAGCAGTGATGTGTTAAGTAGCACATCTTCTCCCAGTCTCCAGCAGTAAATGTTTTACCTAGTGTCTGTTCCCATTTCCCCATGAACTTCGGTAGCTCTGTTAGGGTTTCCCTCTGGAGTGTGGAGCATAGGAGTGAGATCTCGTGTGGCTGGGGGTCTGGGTCCATTCATAGTCGTTCGAACGTGGTGGGATCTCTCGTCAGAGCTGTGCCACCTGGGAGTGTTCGTACATAACTTCTTAGTTGTCTATATTTGAGGTGGTGTAGTAGGGTGGGAGTGGTCCCCTCTAGGAGGTTAGGGAGTGTTTTGCAGTCAGTCCCGTCGAGTAGATGATATAGTTTGGGGTTGTCATGGTGTAGTAGGTCTCTGAATGCGTTGGGGTCGGAGCCTGGGGGAAAGTCGTCGTTGTGGGTCAAAGGGAGGAGGGGGGATGGGTACCGCGCCAGTCTGTATCTTTTTGCCGCCCCCCTCCACACCTGCAGCGTCGCTGCTGTGTAGGGCGAGCAGCGTCCTCCCCTCCCCCCCCCGCTTGCCATGGCAGGGTGGACAGTGGCCTCCCAGCCTCCGCTTCCTCCACGTCTTTCCACATTTTGGGTACCTTCCCTTTTGACCACTCCATGCCTCTTTGGAGGTGGCAGGATTCATAGTACAGGGTAAGGTCTGGCATAGCCAGGCCTCCCCTGTCTTTAGGTAATGTCAGCATAGACATCTTGACTCTCGGTCTGCGTTGGTTCCAGACATACTTTCCCATTGCTTGTCTCAGGGTGGTAAAGAAGTGCCTGGGAATAGTGGTGGGGAGGGCCTGCATAAGGTAAAGTAGGCGCGGGAGGAAATTCATTTTTATCACTTGGATCCTGCCTAACCAGGATATGTGTGGGTATGCCCAGTCTGACAGGTCTCGTTTAAATCTGTCTAATAGGGGGGCAAAGTTTTCCTTGTAAAGGTCTTTGGCCTTTTTAGTCAGCCATGTACCAAGGTATTGGATCTTACGGTCCGCCCATTGGAACGTGTGGCTCTGTCTCAGTGGGATGGCCCTGGCCTCGGACACGCTGACATTCAGGATGTAGGACTTCGAAAAATTGATTTTAAGGTTGGAGATGGCCCCGTATTCCCTGAACGCTTTCAATATGTTTGGTAACGTGATCTCAGGGTTGGTGACAAAGAACAGGAGGTCATCGGCGTATGCCGCTACCTTATGTTGTGTGCCTCCCTTTGTGATGACCCCCAATGTCCACGTCGTGCCGCATGTGGGCCAGGAAAGGCTCAAGTGCCAGCACGAATAGCAGGGGGGACAGAGGGCATCCCTGCCTTGTGCCGTTGTGTATCGTCAGCTCTTGTGTCACTGCGCCGTTGACGACGACATGTGCCGTGGGTCCGTCGTATAGTGCCTCAACCCAGCTCCTGAAGTGTGGTCCCAGACCTATGTGATTCAGTGTATGGAACATATATTGCCAGTTAACCCTATCGAAGGCCTTCTCCGCATCCATGGATAGCAAGAGAAGGCCTCCATCGTTATCGCCCCGACCGTGTATAAGGGTCAGCGCCATGATTGTATTATCTCTTGCCTCACGGCCCATGACGAATCCCACCTGGTCCGGGTGTATCAAGTGTGGGATGTGGGTTTGGAGGCGTGTGACAAGAATTTTCGCCAGTAATTTGACATCGCCATTGATTAGTGAGATCGGTCTAAAGTTACCGCAGTATTCCCTGTCTTTGTCACCCTTTGGAATAAGTGTGATGTGAGCAGTCGGTGACTGTTTAGGGAGGCGATGGCCCTCTCGTAGTGCGTTTAGGGCGTCTAGTAGGGGGGCGTAGAGGTGGTCAGCGAACGTTGTATAGTACTTCAATGGCAGCCCATCTGGGCCTGGGCTTTTGCCTTTCTTCGTCATTTTGATGGCCAGGGCCAATTCGTCCATTGAGATGGGTTCGTCCAGTTGGTTAGTGGTGTCGTCGTCTATCGTCGGGAGGGGGTGTGTCGTCAGGTACTTAGTGATTTTCGCCCGAAGGCCGTCTTTCGCCTTGTCCGATTGGGGCTGTGGGAGGGCGTATAGGTCTGAGTAATATCCCCGTAATATGTCTGCGATTTTAGAGGGCAGGCGTTGCAGGGTGCCACTAGTGTCCCTCATTTTGTCAATATATGTCGTCTGTCTTTTTTTGGCGAGCATTCTGGCCAGTAGCCTCCCGCTCTTGTTGCCATGGAGTAGGAAGAAGGGTTTATGTCTGACCACATCTCTGTGGTGCTTTCTGTGGAGGAGGCTGGTCAGTTCACGTCGTAATTGTAGCAATGTCGACTGATGTGCCTGGTGTTGTGCAGTTTTGTTGAGGGAGTCTAGGCTTTGTATTTCTGTCACTAGCTCCTTCATTCGGCAGTCTGCCTGCCTTTTGAGGGTGGCGCTCTGTCTGATGAAGTGTCCGCAGACTACGCTTTTATGCGCCTCCCATCTAATGGTCGGCGATGTGTGTTCAGTCGTGTTCGTCTCAAAGTATTCCTTGAGTTTTTCCCCTATGTCCGTTGTTAGGTCTGGTCTGGTGAGGAGTTAGTCGTTAAGCCTCCACTTAGTGATTCTCGGTCTGTAGAGGGGGGATGCGAGTGTCAGGGTTACGGGGGCGTGGTCTGACCAAGTCGCTGTTCCGTGTTCCGCATTACGTGTTGGGGGCAGGTGATAGTGCGTAGTAAAGACATAGTCCAGTCTGGTGTATGCGTTGTGTGGGTGTGAGAAGAAGGTGTAATCTTTCTCATCGGGGTGGTGGGCCCTCCAGCAATCTACCAATTTATGGCGGGTCAGAAGTGCGTTGATTTGGTTGAGGTGTTGTGTCGGTATGCGGGAGGTGCCGGAGGATGTGTCCCAGCGTGGGTGCAGTGCGACATTCAGGTCGCCCCCCACCACGAGAATCCCCTCTGTGAAAGACTGCAGCTTTTTAAGTGTAGTCGTAAGGAATCTATGCTGCCTGTGATTCGGGGCATATATTCGCGATGGTATATGCCTGACCCGCTATTGTGCCCCTTATGAATAAGTATCTGCCCTCCTTGTCCGTCATCTGACCCCGCTCTTCAACGGGAATTAGTTTGTTGATCCGGATGGCTGTGCCCCTGGACTTCCCTGCGTGGTAATCACTATAGTACCCCGTCGGGAAGTGGTGGTTAGTCAGTTTCGGTCTGCAACCTTCCCTAAAGTGCGTCTCTTGTATCAGTACGATGGATGCTCTGTTGGCGTGGAAGTCTCTCAGCGCCCCAGAGCGTCTCTCTGGTTTGTTGAGGCCTCTGGCATTGATAGAAAGGATGGTGAGGTCGTCTGGTGTGAGAGCCATTTGCGTCTCGGTGGGGTGGTGAGTGTGCCTGTAAGTCTGTGCGTCCCAGTCTGGTCTAGGTGTTTTGGGGGTGGTACGTCAGGTGGGTCCGTCTGAGTAGGGTTGGTGGGTAAGGAAAACGATGGGAATGGGAAGTGTATGTGTGTGGGGTCTTGTCTCCTGTGGGCGACAAGGAGGAGTTAGCGACGGGGAGTGGGAAGTCCGCGGTCTCCTACGGTCCGCGGGTTCTCCTCACCTTTTAAGGGTCGCTGTGTCCTACCGGGTCGTAGGAGGAGGTAAGAGGATTCCGGGTGGGTCCAGCCCTCCCCGGATCTGTGTGGTTGGCAAATACCTGAGAGTAGTGTCTCGGTCCCTGCTCGTCGGGTCCCTGTGAGTTCCCTGGTCAGCTCTAGGTCGTGGAGATCGTGTTGGTGATATGATCCTCATCAGTGTGGTTCCAGGTCAGGTGGCCATGGGCTGGCCGTGAGTGTCCGCCGTGGGAGTGGGCAGGTGTAAGGCATCGTAACTGTGCATGAAAACAATAGCAATAACATGTAAACCTATACAGATATCAACAGCGTATTCCGCGTTACAGGCACCCCTTTCAGAGTGTACGGGCGACTGCTCCCCACTCCCTGTTCCCCTCCCAGGTGAGCGCGTCCCCACCTCTGGTCGGGACCCCGGTCCCCCTTGGGGCAACCCCCTCGTCTCTAAGTCTCCTCAGTTGCTCCTCGTCGCGTTGGTATCTAATTGAGTCAGTAGGCGGGGTACATGGTATGGGGGCTGAGTTGATCAGTGCCTGTGGACCTCAGGGGTGGTGGTCAGGTTCGTTTTGCCCGGTCTCCTAGCGTGTCCCCTCTCCCTCCCCGCGGGTTATGTGCGTTCTCGGGCTGTGGGTAAGTGAGTGAGTGGGCCCCGCCGGTGGGGCCCCCCGCCTGCTCGCTCGGGTCATCACAGGTCTATCAGGGCCCCAGCGGCGTGGCCCAGTCTGGGTGGGCCCCCCCCCGTATGGTTAGGATAGGCCGCCCCCATCGGTTTCTCAGAGCATTCCTGTCCGACACCCTGCAGTCGTCTAGAAGCATCTCTCCCCTGTGCCATCCCCCACCCGAGCCTTGTCTGCCCGAATGTGCCTCCCCTCCCCATGGGGACTCCCTGGGCCCTCATCCCGGTCATTGGAGGATGGCCTGGACTTCACGCAGGAAATCAGTGCAATAGTAGATGGGTGCCCCCCGTCCCCCCCCCCCATCATTTGTCAGTTACCACATGTCGGCCAATGTAGGCCTCTGAGGGATAGTAAAGGATTAGAGTCCCGGATGAAGAGAGTGTCCCAAGGGGTGCTACTTGCGGATATGCGCTGCGGTCGTCTCCAGGTCACTTATGCTGCAGTCCCCGAGAGCCTGGTGGCTTGCTGGCGGGATCCCCTGCTTCTGCGGGGCAAGGATGGGGGTCCTCGCGTGTCTGAGTTCATCATGTAAAAAGCAGTGGGGTCCGGCCATGTCATGTGGATGGGAGGGAGTTTCAGCTCCACAATTAAGTCAGTTAGGTCCTCAGGGTGACGGACCGTGAAAGTGCCCTCGGCAGTGATGGCCTTTAGCCCAGTCGGGAAATTCCATCGGTATCGAATCTTTTGTGCTTGGAGAGCTCTAGTAAGGGGCCTCATCGCCCTCCGATAGGCCAAGGTAGCCGGGGAGAGGTCGGGGTAAAGCTGTACCTCCACGCTGTTTAGTACGATCCGCTCCAGTCCGCGTGCTTTGCGCAGTATGTCCTCCTTAAGTTGGAAGTCTGCCAGGCAGCAGACCGCGTCTCTAGGGGGGCCTCCGGCGGGCCTCTCGGTCTTAGCGCCCGGTGGGCCCTGATAAAATCAATCTTGGTGGGTGCTGGGCGGCCCAATATTTTATTAAACAGTTCCTTGAGAGTGTCCAGGATTGGTGTTGATTGGTCAGTGTCCTCTGGGATGCCTCTCACCGGAATATTCTGGCGTCGGCCACGATTGTCTAAGTCCTCCAAGTGTAAGGCCATTTGCTGCATCAGTGCAGTGTGGTTCTGCATGGTGGTCGTAGTGGCAGACTGCGTGGATGTCAGGTGGTCGCAGTCCGCTTCCAGCTGAGCTACCTTGGTGTGAAGGCCTTGAATGTCTTCCCTGAGGGAGTGCAGCTCCGCTGTAATGGAGGTCCGCAATTCGGAGTTGGCCTCCTTGAGGTCTTGTTTCATCGGGAGTGTCCGGATAAGTTGCACCCAGTCAGGTTGGGAATCCAGGGGTGTCTGGGTTGGCGGTGTCTGGCGGTTGCCACGTGGTGATGCTGGGCGGGAGGCCTCTGAGTCGTTGGAGGCCTGAGATGCCGTGTCGGCGTGGGACAGCAGGTATTGCCGCATGGAGGAGGGAGCGGCGCTTTTCGGCGTGTCGGCGGACTTGGCAGAGTGCGATGCCCGGTGAGTTTTGCCCATGGTCGCTCAGGTGGTAGTGCTGGGATGAGGATCTTAGCTGAGCTTGCTGGGGAGCTCTGGGTTTACGCCGCCATCTTCCTCGGCCTCCAAGCCACGCCCCAAGACACAATTCTTGCTCTATATTATGCAATTCTTTGTTTTTAAGAATTACAACTTTTAGTGGTATCGTTCTAAAATTGAATAACCACTTCGGTAGTATATAAGATTTGATTATATTCAGCTTTCCCATCCAGGAGATAAATAGATCCTTCCATTCATTCAAATGATGGATTAAATCCTTAATTGCAGAACTAACTTTAGCATCAATAACTTGAAGTAATTGTTTTGCATTACTTTATTATTGTGGCCCACTCTTCTTTACAACATTGCTTCAATTCATTAAGGTTTGCTGACATTTATTCATGCACAGCTCTATTAAGGTCCTGCCACAGCAGTTCAATCAGGTTGAGGTCTGAACTTTGACTGGGCTATAGCAACACCTTTTATTTTATTTCTTGCCATTCTGTTGTATTGTGGTTGTGTGCTTGGGATCATTGTCCTGTTGCATGACCCAATTTTGGCAAAGCTCGTGCTGTCAGACAGATGGCCTCACATTTGACTCTAGAATACTTTAATCTACATTGCTGAGTCAATGACTGCAGTGTTCCCAGGTCCTCTGATTTAAAAAAAGAAAAGAAGCCCAAATTATTACCTCTCCACTGCCATACTTGACAGTTAATATATGAGGTGTTTGTGCTGATATGCTGCGTTTTGACTTTGGCCAAATATGGCATTGTGCATTATGGCCTAACATCTCCACTTTGGTCTCGTCTGTCCAATGGACATTGTTCCAGAAGTCTTGTGGTTTGTTTAGATTCAACTTTGCCAACCTAAGCTGTGCTGCCATGTGTTTTTTTTTTTTTTTTCTGTAAAAAAAAAAAAAAAAAAGAGGCTTTGTCCTGGAAAACAAACCATACTTGTTCCATCTTTTTTATAATTGTACTGTCATGGACTTAGGCATTTAACATGCTAACTAAGGCCTGTAGAGTCTGAGATGTAACTCTTGGGTGTTTTGCAGTTTGTCTGAGCATTGCACGGTCTGACTCTGTGGTGAATTTGCTGGGATGTCCGTTTTTTCTTTCTCTTTCAAGAGTATTATATTTTGTGACTTATTTGGTTTAATACCTGTGTTTCACGAGATTTTGTAAGTTTGTCTGGATATCACTGGGATATTTCTTCACAAAGAGCTACAAAGTCCTCTGAGTGCTCTTTCCTTGGAAGATATATTGAAGGCATAAAGTTTGCACCGAGATCAGCATGAGACGGTAGAATGGGTGCCAGGCTCACATTGGATATAGAGATGCAATGATACCTTTTTTTTATTGCACTAACAAAATACTTAGACAGGTTTTTGAGAGTTTTCCTCTCTTCCTCAGGTCTGAAGCAATAATGATAGAGATAAACTAAACATTTAAAACAACTGATGGTTGTTAGAGAAAGGGTGGGGGGAGGGGGGGTGGGTGGGGGGAGATTAGCTGGCTGTAACACATAGCAGAAGACATGCCTCAGAGTGAAAGGTACAGATTGGTTGAGAACAGCCAGAACAAATAAATAAATAGGAGTCAATAAGCTAATTAAAAACAAACAAACAGCAGAGCAGGACATACAAATATACAGCTGGGGTGTGTGTGTGTATGTATGTATATATGTGTGTGTGTGTATGTGTGTGTGTGTATGTGTGTATATATATATGTATATATATATATTCTCAAATATAGGTAAAGCTGGAGTATTGAAAAATAAATATATAGGACATTAAGATGTGTGTTTATAAGTTTAGGCATCCGACAGGGCTGGCGCATAACCTCCGCATACGAGCGGTGAAGAGAGGGCTGCGGAGGTCAAAGCGAATGTATGCCTGCAACCTACCATTCACTGTACCCTGCCACAGTGTCCCTGCACAGTGCTCTGAAAGAGGCAAACGCTGCAAGAACTATCCGCGCTGTGGAAGGGTTACCGCACTACTAAGCCGAATGTGGACATCATGGTGGATCTGAAGTGCTGCTCCTGCGGTTTGTCAATGCTGGCGTCCTGAATCGCCTCCACGAAATGCTGGACTCAAGAATCCCTATGCCAATAGTCTCCCATCCGCAGGTATCGGCTGAGTGGTCCTATATACAGCACGCAAGATCTGTAATAGGCTGTACTATAGGCCTAGAGGTTTTGATTTTACACCCCAACAATTAGTGCTCTATGACACTATATCCATGTTGTTTGTTTCCTCTAACAGGCTAAAGGCCAGTCTCACACCCTATCACAGCATACTTTTATGTGGGTTAATAGTTATTATTAACCCCTTAAAGACCGCAGACATACTAGGTAATATGAGCGCTGGAAGCGATCGTGATTGCTTCCAACTGCTCTGAGGGTATTGCAGCGATGCCTCGATGTCGAGGTATGCTGCAATACCTCTCCTGACTGCCGGGCAGTGCAGCAGAGCATTGGAAGCCATCGGGGCAGGCTTCCGATGCTCTGCCTGTGTGCTGAGTACCTTGAGGTGCAAGGCACCCGGTGAAGACAAATTACTCACATAAGATGCAGGTATGGTTAGGCAGCAATAACTCACACTTCACTTACAAGGGCAAAAGGTGGAAAGCACAGCAGCTCACAGTGGAGCGCACGCAAAGAAATTCCAGTGGCAAACACAGCATTCTCATCCCCCACTCTCCCAGAGCCGGCAAAGAGGAAAGAGCAACTAAGGGCCCTACATTCTGATACCGATTTCCCACTAGGCGATGTGCTAACCATACCTACATCTTATGTGAGTGTGTTTTAACTTAACTTATCTTTTACTTTAATAAAGTTTTTACAGAGAGCCCTATGTCTCTCCTATTCTTATTTTAGATATACCACAGCGTGGGATCCTGGCACTCATATCATTATCTGGAGTATGCGAACATCTCAAAACATAAAGATCCGTCAAGCTATATTAGTGCTTATGGTACATATTGGATTACAGCCTAAAACTATACCAATTCAGCTTATTTAGGAAGTCCCCAGACTTTTCACCATAGTAGGGGTTACTTCGCTATAACTTTATCAAGCTGACACATTGTTCTAACACAGAGGCAGTCATAAATTGACTCTCACATACTACCTCAGCGTAGAGCTCTTTGGACATTTTAATGCTGTGGCTAACTACTGCCAATCCTTTTTTCTTAGTATTCATTGTTAAATCACTATTGCACTTTGAACGTACAGATATTTAGTTGATATTCACCTTTTTTTTTTCTTCAATAGCAGCCTACTTTGCTATTTTTATCCATATTTCTTTAACATCGGGTGGGGACTTCACACATCTTACCAGTTATAGTGGGAGATTTGGTTTATCTATTGATTTTTATATTTTGCTCATTGCATTTTATTTGTCTTATCCTCTGTATTGCACTTTATCTGCATATCCTATGTATTCTGTCTCCTCTCCCCACCCTGTGTCTCACAGGAAGGTATTATATTACTGTACCATCCAGGTTTTCACTAGCTCTACATATATTCTTAAATTGCTATGTGTGTCAAACAAATCACCAACATTTTTTTAAATTTGGCATAGATTGGTGGTAAAATGGTTGCATGAAAAGCGTCAAAATAACTTAAGGTATTATACTTGGGGTATCTTCTTTTAAAAAATATATACATGGGAAGGGTTATTCACGGATTCCTGACCGATATCAGTGAGATTAAGTTTCATTAATATTGGGGAAATATATGGTTTGGAAATAGCAAAAAGCTAAGAACATGTTAACAATGGGTATTTCTAAACTCAGGACAAAACTTAGAAACTATTTAGCACAGGTGTTTTTTGGCAGTTGTAGATTCGTAACAGATTTTGGGCGTCAAAGTTAGAAAAATTATTTTTTCTCCATATTTTATAATTGTTTTTATAGTAAATTATATGATCTGATGAAAATAATGGTGTCTTTAGAAAGACTATTTAATGTCGAGGAAAAACTGTGTATAATATGTGTGAGTACAGTAAATGAGTAAGTGGAAAATTACAGCTAAACACAAACACTGCAGAAATATAAAAACAGCCCTGGTCTTTAACCCCTTAAGACCGGAGGGCGTACTATTACGTCCTCTAATAGGCGGCTCTAAACGCCGCCGGGCGTAATAGTACGCCCTCCGGTCTTTCTGTACTTACCCGGTCGCCGGCGGTCCCACGCCGGCGATCGCGGTGGGGGGGACTCCCAGGGAGCCCCCCGCGGCACGACCGTCCTCCAGGAAGCCCCCCGGCCGTGTGAGAGTGGGGTCCTAGCGAGGACCCCACAATCACATGGCCGGGGATAGCTGGCTTCTGTATTGCCAGCAGGGGGGCTGCCTGTAATGACAGGTGGTCCCCCTGCTGGCTGAAAATAAAAATGAAATAAATAAATAGTGTAAAAAATAAATAATATATACTTAGATCATATATATATATTATATATATATGATCAAAGTATATATATACACATATACATACACACATGTACACCGTCTAGGTGTATTTTACTATTAATATATATATAATTATATATATATATTAATATCAAATTACACGTACACTGATACTGATTAAATATATATATAATTATTGTTATATATATATTTATATATATTATAAAAAAAATTAAAATGTAAATACGTTAAAAAATAAAATTACAAAAATAATTAAAAATAAATAATTAAAAAATATATAGATGTGTGTTATTTCGTTCTAACTGTATTGTGAAATTAATATATATATATATATATCAAAATACACATAGAACGAAATAATATATATATTTATACACATAAATATATACGTATATATCACTATATATATACCTATATATAAATAAAAATATTTAAAAAAAATTATATAGATATATACATATATATACACATACGTATATATATATACATATATTGATTCTACATATATATTTATGTAATATTTTTACATAATTAGGTATCTTAATTAATTACAATTAGCAGGACCTGCATGACAACCCATGCCGAAAGTAAAGGGAATTTAATTTGCTAGCACTATATTTAACCCTATAACTTTCGAGACACCATAAAACCTGTACATGGGGGGTACTGTTCTACTCGGGAGACTTCGCTGAACACAAATATTAGTGTTTCAAAACAGTAAAATGTATTACAACGATGATATCGCCAGTAAAAGTGACGTTTTTTGCATTTTTCACGCACAAACAGCATTAAACGGACAATATTATTGCTTTGATACTTTTTACTGTTTTGAAACACAAATATTTGTGTTCAGGGAAGTCTCCCGAGTACAACAGTACCCCTCATGTACAGGTTTTATGGTGTTTTCTAAAGTTACAGCGTCAAATATAAGGCTTGCGTTTAATTTTTTTCACATTAAAATTCGCCAGATTGGTTACGTTGCCTTTGAGACCCTATGGTAGCCCAAGAATGAAAATTACCCCTATGATGGCATACCATTTGCAATAGTAGACAACCCAAGGTATTGCAAACGGGGTATGTCCAGTCTTTTTTAGTAGCCACTTAGTCACAAACACTGGCCAAAATTGGCGTTTTTTGCATTTTTCACACACAAACAAATACTAACGCTAACTTTGGCCAGTGTTTGTGACCAAATGGCTACTAAAAAGACTGGACATACCCCATTTGCAATACCTTGGGTTGTCTACTATTGCAAATGGTATGCCATTATGGGTGTAAATTTCATTCCTGGGCTACTATACAGTCTCAAAGGCAACGTAACCAATCTGGCGAATTTCAATTTCAAATGTAACGTGCTATATTTGACCCTGTAACTTCCCAAAACGCCATAAAACCTGTACATAGGGGGTACTGTTTTACACGTGAGACTTTGCTGAATACAAATATGTGTATTTTATTGCAGTAAAAGCAAACAGTATTATGACACTGACCGTTTAAATGTCATGTAGAACTAAAAAAATCCAATAAAATCGTATTTTCTCCCATTTTTTTCATATTAAATTATGTTTCATAGCTAAATATTTGATATTAAATGAAAGCCCTGTTTCCCTGAATAAAATGATATATAATAAGGGTGGGTGCATTTACTATGAAAGAGGTGTATTACGGTTGGACAGACATGTAGCGCAAATGCCAGGTTTTGTTTACATTTTGTTTTGTTCACAACGTGTACATTTGGCTCCGTCCTTAAGGGGTTAACGGTAAGAAAATTGAAAAACGGTCTGGTCAGTAAGGGGTTAATAACTCTGTTATACTGCCCTAATTAAGTATCTATATTAGTACCAGTGGTATTACTTCTTGAAAGTAACTATCTACAGTTCTATGTTAAAGCATGTTTGTTTCTCCCTCAGTCTTTCTGATACAATTGTGCTCCTGATGTTTTTTTTTTTCATTTATTATAAAAAGTGATCTTGACACTTCATGCTCCAATTTCAATTTTTATGGTCACATATACTCTTATGCAATGTCTCTGCAAGCTTCTTTGTTCTAATGTGCACTGCAAAAATAACAGCTTATTTTTTTTTTTGTGTTTGTATAATGTTTTGGTAGTGTTGGAAAGCTAGCATCTACATTAAGTCCACCACAATTGCAGATGGGCACGAATATGATCCCTTAACCCCTCAAGGACCGAGGACGGTTCAGGACCGTCATCAGCATTTTCCCATTGCCGACCGGTGACGGTCCTGAACCGTCCTAACGGTCCTAGTTACTTACCTGATCGCCGTCGATCCCCCGGCGGCAATCAGCGTTGCTCCCAGTGTGGGGAGACTGCCTGCAGCCCAGACAGTCTCCCCACACCGGATTAGGACCCCTGTGGCCATGTGATCGCTTAACACAGTCTCCCTGCTAGTGTAAAATAAAAAAAATAAAAAATTGTGTGTGTGTGTGTGTGTGTGTGTGTGTATGTATGTATGTATGTGTATGTGTGTGTGTATATATATATATATGAAATATATAGACATTATGTCTATATATCATATGTCATACTAAGTGTATTTTTATATTAATATAAAAATACACTTATAATTAAATTACACACGTGTGTGTATATATATATTGTGTGTGTGTATATATATATATATATATATATATTATAAAATATAAATAAGTAAATTAATTTTTTTTTTTAAATAAAAATTGAGAAAAAATTATATCTATATGAAATTTTATTCTAACTGTATTTTAAAATTAATATATATTTATATCAAAATACACTTAGAATGAATTTGTATATATATCTATGTGTATATATAAATAAATAAAATACGAAATATGCATATGTCCATATACAAAATTACATAAATAATTATATAAATATACACGTAGACTTCAAATATATAAATATGCATATATATTTAAATTCTACGTGCGTATTTATGTAATATTTTTACATAATGAAGTAATTTTATTGATTGCAATTTGAGGGACCTGCCTGCCAACCCAGGCCGAAAGTCCAGAGAATTTAGTTTGCTAGCACTGTATTTTACCCTGTAACATTCTACGACACCCTAAAACCTGTACATGGGGGGTACAGTTTTACTCGGGAGACTTCGCTGAACACAAATATTAGTGATTCAAAACAGTAAAACATATCACAGCGATGATAGTCAGTGAAAGTGACTTTTTTTGCATTTTTCACACACAAACAGCACTTTTACTGATGATATAATTGTTGTGATACGTTTTCCAGTTTTTAAACACTAATATTTGTGTTCAGCGATGTCTCCCGAGTAAAACAGTACCCCCCATGTACAGGTTTTATAGCATTTTTTGAAAGTTACAGGGTCAAATATATGGGTCAAATATTTTTACATTGAAAATGGCCAGGTTGGTTACGTTGCCTTTGAGAGCGTATGGTAGCCCAGGAATGAGAATTACCCCCATGATGGCATACCATTTGCAAAAGAAGACAACCCAAGGTATTGCAAATGGGGTATGTCCAGTCTTTTTTAGTAACCACTTGGTCACAAACACTGGCCAAAATTAGCGTTCAATTTAGTTTTTTTACTTTTTTCACACACAAACAAATATGAATGCTTACTTTGGCCAGTGTTTTCGACTAAGTGGCTACTAAAAAAGACTGGACATACCCTGGGTTGTCTACTTTAAAAAAAAAAAAAAATATGTACATGTGGGGTGTTATTCAGAGATTTATGACAGATAATAGTGTTACAATGTCACTATTGATAACTTTTAAAAATTTATATTCTGAAACCGCAATATCCTACCTGTACCTATAGCCCTATAACATGCAAAAAAAGCACGTAAACACTGGGTATTTTTAAACTCAGGACAACATTTTGAATCTATTTAGCAGTTTTTTTCATTCGCTTTTGTAGATGAGTAAAAGATTTTTCAAGTAAAAGTCAAAAAACATGTATTTTTTTTTTTTCAATTTTTCATCATATTTTTAAAAAAAAATTTTTAATTAAAATACATGAGATTATATAAATAATGGTATGTAAAGAAAGCCCCTTTTGTCCTAAAAAACCCAATATATAATTTGTATGGGAACAGTAAATGAGAGAGCAGAAAATTACAGCCAAACCCAAACACCACAAAGTGTAAAAATATGCCTGGTCGCAAATGTAAGTAACTAAAAAAGAAAAAAGGAGAGCCTAGATATGAATATGAGGCACGAATATGGGTAGAAACAAAATGAGGGGTAACCCCTAAATGGTAAATTCATATGAATACAAAAAAGAAAAGAAAAAAACTACCATAGAGTGTCTCACTATATTTTGGTAAATATAGTCACAATGAAATGGGCATAAAAAATAACTTTTAATGGATATATTAAAATATAAAATAGAAAAGATAAAAGCAAAACAAAAAGCACAAGGCTAAAAAATATGTCCTATAAACTAGTTGGGGTATTAAACCTCCAATAGAACCAATAGCAAGAGAAGTGTTGCTTCAAAGAAATACTTATTGGTGTAAAGTAAAACTACTTGCTATGAACAATGTAACTGTATTCTAAATAAAGAAGTTGGATACTAGTATCTTCAAAACTCTTCCTGCAGAACAGGGTAGGTTGAATATAGATGAAATGCCTCTAGTGTACAAGGGGTTAAACAGCACAACAGTTGGTTGCAATGGTTAATAGAAAAGAGGCAGGGAATACCTGTAAAATAAAGCGGTTAGCCCTATAACATGCAAAAAAGCATTTTTAAACTCAGGACAACATTTTGAATCTATTTAGCAGTTTTTTTTTTTTCATTCGCTTTTGTAGATGAGTAAAAGATTTTTCAAGTAAAACTAACTTTTTTTCAATTTTTCATCATATTTTGTAAAAAAATTTTTTAAATTAAAATACATGAGATTATATAAATAATGGTATGTAAAGAAAGCCCCTTTTGTCCTGAAAAAAACAATATATAATTTGTATGGGAACAGTAAATGAGAGAGCAGAAAATTACAGCCAAACACAAACACCACAAAAGTGTAAAAATATGCCTGGTCGCAAATGTACAACATCGCAAAAACAGTCCAGTCCTTAAGGAGTTAATGTTGTATGTTTTGTTATTGTGCCTGGCTGTGTTATTGCCACATATTGGTTGGCACAGTTTGCAGAAGGATTTGTTGCATTGTACAGTGCTATTCTATATGAACTACCGTTCTGGGGTCAATTTGCTGTGGGCAAAGAAAAGGCCGCTGGTAGTTACCTATAACCCAACTCTAGAAGGAGTACATAATGATGTACAGCCATTAAACTCAGAAGACCCCACAGTCCAAATAAAAATTTCTTGAGCTCCCATACTAGCATTCAATTAACCACCTAACCTGACACAGTTTGGTCCACTGAATATTGACCCCAGAAAAGGAAATTATTAAAATGTTTCATCATCCTTATTTGAATTATTGAAGTTGTTTTAATTTCATTGAATTAATAACCTTTTGTCTCATTTCAGGTTCCTTGGTTTGAGCAGCAGACGCTAAAGAGAAGGGATAAAAGGCAGATTATTGTGTTACCCACAGACCCATTGTTCTACAAACAGTGGTACTTGGTATGAAATAAGTATGCTTACACGTACCAGATGTGACTTAGTTACAAAATAAGTTGTTTGATGTTCAGGATATAAAACTGCTCCAGAAAGCAATGTTTTTCCCTTTAGTACATAATGCAGGACAATATCTGTTTTTTTTTTTTGTTTGTTTTTTTATAATAGTATATAATAGTAGAAGACTTCAGTCACATATAAAGAGGTTCAGTTCTCATTGGCTTCCCTGTAAGCGAATCAAAATAATTGGAAACCGTTTCAGACAATACAATAACTGATCAATTACTGTAATTAGATATGGACACATTGGTTTTGAGGAGCACTGAGTAGGTAAAAGCTTTACAAAAGTATTTAAAACATTATTATTTCTTCAAATAAAGTGGTGCTTAAAGTTCCCTGGTGCTTCCCTTCCATTCAGTGTTAAAAACATTTTTAATTAGAGTCCTCAACAGTCCATCATCTTTGTTGTGCTTGGAATGATGAAGAAGCATTAGCCTGCGCAACAATGCATAGCTATGATTGGCTGAGTGTGTCAGCTGTCTGCTTTTAGCCGATCACAGTGCCCATTGCTGGTGTAAATTGATATTATTATTTTATTATTAATATAGCGCCATCAGATTCCGTAGCGCTGTACAATGGGGATATTGCTAGAAGGAAGAGTTTAACCCCTTAAGGACGGCGGGCGTGCTATACCGTCCTTGGGAACACGACTCTAAACGCCGGCGGGCGGCATAGTACGTCCCCACCATCCAGGGGACTTACCTTCTCGCTAGCGATCACAATGGGGGGACTTACCTAGCATCCCAGGGAGTCCCCCTGCTGCCGATCCGGCCCTCCTGCGCCATGTGATACCTGGAATGACAGGTAGGCCCCCTGCTGCCTGAAATAAAATGAAATAAAGTTAAAACCGTGTAAAATAAAACAATATATACTTAGATCACATATATAATATTATATATATGATCTAAGTATATATGTGTGTGTGTGTGTGTGTGTGTATATATATATATATATATACACACACACACACTGTCTAAATGTATTTTAATATATATATAATTATATAGATATATTAATATCAAAATACACGTAGAATGATATTAATTATATATATATATATATATATATATATATAGGTGAACGCTTGGCACTCACCTCCAAAAAAAATTGGGTAAGTGTTTATTCACTTAGATTTGTATTTTATATATAAACACTTTCTTGTCATGTATTATATGATCTTGAAAAAGACCCGGCAGGGTCGAAACGTCGATTGATTTTTTTGTACATCACAGATGATTTATTAAAGCACCAGTTTTCCTATTAACCAGAAGACCTGTGAGTGCATTTTTATTTTTATTTTTGTTTATATATATATATATATATTATAAAATAAATATATAAATAGGTTAATAATAAATAAAATGTGTAATTTCGTTCCAACTGTAATTTGACATTATTATATATAATAATTAATCTCAAAATACACTTAGAACGAAATAATATATATCTATATACATAAATATATGTATGTATATATCACTATACATATATATTTATAAATAAAAATAATTTTCAAAAATTATATATACATTTTAATTCTATGTATGTATTTATGTAATATTTTTACATAATTAAGTCATTTTATTATTTACAATTTGCGGGACCTGCCAGATAACCCAGGCAGAAAGTCCAGAGAATTTAATTTGCAAGCACTATATTTAACCCTGTAAGACCCCAAAAAACCTGCACATGGGGGGTACTGTTTTATTCAGAAGACTTTGCTGAACGGCACTTACACGGATGATATATTTGTTGTGATACGTTTTACGGTTTTGAAATTAATATTTGTGTTCAGCGAAGTCTCCTGAGTATAACAGTAGCCCTCATGTACAGGTTTTATGGTGTTTTCAAAAGTTACAGAGTTAAATATCAGGCTTGTGTTTCAGTTTTTTCACATTGAAATTCGACAGATTGGTTACGTTGCCTTTGAGACCATATGGTAGCCCAGGAATGAGAATTACCCCCCATGATGACATACCATTTGCAAAAGTAGACAACCCAATGTATTGCAAATGGGGTACGTCCAGTCTTTTTTAGTAGCCATATAGTCACAAACACTGACCAAAATTGGCTAATTTGTTTTTTTGCATTTTTTGCACACAAACAAATATTAACGCTAACTTTGGCCAGTGTGACTAACTGGCTACTAAAAAAGACTGGACATACCCCATTTGCAATACATTGGGTTGTCTAGTATTGCAAATGGTATGCCATCATGGGGGTAATTTGCATTCTTGGGTTACCATACGGTCTCAAAGGCAACGTAACCAATATGTTGAATTTTAATGTGAAAAAAATGAAAAATTTAACATGCTAGATTTTATCCTGTAACTTCTACCAAAACACCATAAAACCTGTACATAGGGGGTACTGTTTTACACTTGAGACATCGCTGAATACAAATATGTGTATTTTATTGCAGTAAAGGCAAACCGTGTTATGACATTCAGTTAGAATGTCATGCAGAACAACAGCAAAAATCTTAATTTCTCACATTTTTTACATTTTATTCATATTTTATTCAAATTAAATTAAATGTTTCATAGCTAAATAGTTTGTTAAATGAAAGCCCTATTTCTCCTGAATAAAATTATATTTAATTAGTGTGGGTTCACTTAATATGAAAGAGGTGAATTACGACTGAACAGACATATAGTCAAATTCCAAGTTTTGTTTGTTTTATTTTGATCAAAACATGTACATTTGTCTCAGTCCTTAAGGGGTTAATCTCTGCCCTAGGCTGTGGGTGGCCGGGGGACCCTTATTTAAAGATAAACTGCTCAGAAATGATTTCCACTGAGTGGAGGCACTATTACTAATTTGAGAAGCTGATATGGTTATAGTGCCTACAGTATCCCTCTATGGTTAATAGTGAAGGAATAGTCAGCCAGTATCCAGTTACCTGCTTATGAGTAAGCAACCTTAAGTTGTGAAATGCGTAATGTGTTCGTCGCCTCTGGCAAGATCTTACTATTGCTGGTTTCCCTACCATCCACTCACAGTTGCACTATGCAGTGCCACAGTGTGTGCATATGTCTTTTTATGTTATTTTTAAAAAATCTGGTAATTCAGCATGCAATTCTTTCCCCTCTATTTATGTTAACTTGTGGTTTATTGATATCTATATAAACCACAATCTCCCTTCACAAAAGAAGAGGATATCACTGTGACGGACACCTCCGTCAATCAATGCTCCTAGCGCTGCTCAAGGACCAACCGCACCGCACTCGACACCCTAGATGTCGCAGACTCCACGAACCGCCGTAGCTTGGCTGGGATTTCGCCGTCTCCTTCCCATCCTGGGACTCCAACCTCTGGATCCAGGAGCGTGTGGGAAGGACCCCTCCTCCAAGAGAGTATAGCTGGGTCTCTCCTCCAAGAGTGTATGGCAGTATAGCTGAAGAGAGCTCTTACAAGAGCTAGCAGTGATATATCTGGTATAGCTGTTCCCTACAACAAGAGACAAGGCTACAAGTTGAGGATAAGAAGTTCTGGTTTAAAGGACCACTTTAGTGCCAGGAAAACATACTCGTTTTACTGGCACTATAGGGTCTCTAGGTCCTCCCCACCCTCTGGGCCCCCCTCCCGCCGAGCTCTAGGGGGCGGAAGGGGTTAAATCTTACCTGTTTTCCCCCGCCGGGCTCACTTGGCACAGGGAACTCTCCTCCTCCTTTTCGTGAGCGCATTCAGCCAGTCCATAGGAAAGCATTCTCAATGCTTTCCTATGGACGCTGGCATCTTCTCACTTTGAAAATCAATGAGACAGCCACTAGAGGCTGGATTTACCCATTTGTAAACATAGCAGTTTCTCCGAAACTGCTATGTTTACAGAAAAAAAGGTTAAACCTAGATGGATCTGGCACCCAGACCACTTCATGAAGTGGTCTGGGTGCCTATAGTGCAGGGGAGGGCTGGCAGCCTTAGGCCTGGGGGGCAAAACCAGTCAAGTGGCCCATTGCACCACCAAATCAGTTCACCATCCATGCCCACCTTTTCCTGGTTTTATAACGGATATTGATGTTATGCTAATCAGTAGCTCTTTGCCATACCCGCTCCTTCACGGCTCCAGGCACTGCTTGTTGTGAGTGTGAGCCACTGTAAATTAGGGGCAGAGGGCACTTGCACTGCGGTAAAGATGGGGCTGGACAGGAGGAGAGTGCAGTGCAATCAGTGCACTCCCCTCCTGTGGGTCACCAGTAGACTGGTGCACCTGCCCAGGATCAGTGCCGGTGCAAGGATTTTTGCCGCCCTAGACAAAATAAAAATTTGCTGCCCCCCCATGTGACATCACAATGCCCCACCCATATGAACTAACGCCAGTGCTGCACACAGTGTGTGTTTACATTAAAAAGCCTGCAGGGACCAGCTATAGACACCAGAACCACTTCATTAAGCTATAGTGTCCCTTTAATGTGAGGTACATTATAGATTAGTGTCACTAATAATATACTAGATTGCCTACTTACAAGCAGATGAGGATGATGATGGGCTGCAGTTTGGCTCCACTGGTCTGGTGTAGAACAGGATCTCTGGAGGCTGTTTGCAGCTGTGGTCACAAAATTCAATGTTCTGGGAGAATTGGAAGCAGCTCCATTTTTTGGGGCCCCTTACACAGCTCAAGGTCTGGGCCCCAGGGCCTGATGGTGAGTATGCCCATAAGGCCCACTCATAAGTTCCACCCACCCATGAGTTCGCTCACAGGGAGTGGAGTGTGTAGGGGATGTGTTATGTGTTATTGTAGAGGATCTAATATGTGTGCTTATGGTATGTAGTGTATAGGGTTACCAGTTTGTGCAGGTGATGTAGTGTGTTTGTGTGTAGTGGAAGCAGTGTGTATTTGTGTATAAGGGATGTATTATGTGTTTCTGGTTGTGTGTAAGGGATGCATTGTGTGAATCTGTGTTTGTATGCATAAGGGATGCAAGGTGTGTGTCTGTATGTGTGTGCATTGAGTGTAAGAGATGCATTGTGTTTCTGTGTTTATGTAAGAAAAGAAGTGTGTGTGTTTGCATATGTGTGTACGGGTTTGCATTGTCTGTTTCTGTGTATGTGTGCAAAGGATGCATTGTCTTTGTGTGTAAGGGTTGCATTGTGTGTGTGTGTGTAATGGATGCATTGTGTGTTTCTCTGTGTGTAAGGGAAGCATGTTGTGTTTCTGTGTATGTATAGGGATGCATTGTGTGTGTGTGCGCGCGCGCTTAGTGTGAAAGAGCTCCCTGTCTTGGCCCCTGTCCTATAGAGCTGCCCCTTCTGTCCCGTAGAGCTCTCCCCTGCACCTTAGTGGTCTCTCCTCTCCCCCACCCTCCCCTTACCCCCCTCTTTTTCTTATCTCCCCTCCTTCTTACTCCGCCCTCCCCCTTTTCTTATTCCCCCTCTTCCTCTTCTTACTCCCCCCTCTTCTTCTTCTTACTCCCCCATCTTTTTCTTACTCACCCCTTCTTCTTCTTACCCCCCTCTTTTTCTTATCTCCCCTCCTTCTTACTCCCCCTCCCCTCTTCTTACTCCCCCCTCCCCCTCTTATTCCCCTCCCTTAGTCCCCCTTTTTATCACCCTCCCTCTTCTTATTCCTCCCCTCCCCTCTTCTTATTCCCCCTTTTTATCCCTCCCTCTTCTTATTCCCTCCCTCTTTATCCCTCCCCTCTTCTTATCCCCCTCTCCCCCTCTTCTTATTTCCCTCCCCTGTAGGTGCCTTCTCCGGCCCGGTGGCCGGCCGGCCGGAGTGATAGGAAGGTGCACACTCAGTGTGCACTTCCTGTCAGTCCGGTCGGTAACAGGAAACAGAAACTCCGCGCGGAACAGGAGTTTCTGTTTCCTGTAACCGGCCGGACTGACAGGAAGTGCACACTCAGTGTGCACCCTCCTATCACTCCGGCCGGCTGGCCGGCCACCGCGGTCCGGAGTGCAGCTCGGCCACGCTAAAGGGGAGGGGAGAAACTGCAGCCGCCTGAGGCTCTTAACAGAGCGCTCAGGCGGCTGCAGTATTTAAAGGGCCGGCCCGGAATTTAGGGCGGCCTGGGGGGCAATTGCCTCCCTACCCCCCGGCCCAGCCCGCCCCTGCTATAGTGGCCCTTTAATGAGCACAAAGGCATTTATTTTATACACCTTTTCAGGCCAGAGGCACACCCCCTGGACCTGATGGTAAACAGGGACAGAAGGGACACAAACCAATGGGAACAATAATTAACAGAGTAACACTCCCACATACAGTCAGCAATCCCTCCCCCTCTGCCTGTGAATAACCTAATTATCCACAGGCAGAAAATATTTTTTTTTTACCCAAAGTCCAGAAACACCCCAAAACCCAAACCCAAACATATCCCCATAAATCCTACATCCATGATAGCCCTGATCTGGGTGAACAACATATCCAAAAATCACCCAGATCAGAGCAGGGGTTCAAAAGTTTTATGGAAGTCACATTTGACTGACCACAAACATGGCTTTCATGCCCAAAACCATTCCACAGATTTAAGCTGTGCATCCAGTCTATCTTCTCCTCTATCCTGGAGATAATTGGCTTAAGTGGCTGTTAGGAAATATCTTTAAGTCCTAAAACTGTTACAAAAACCACATAAAAATACATAACTCTTCTAATACAATGTTTAACCTATATGTCCAACATATCCCCAGATAGCTTGGATCTGAGCGCTCAATATGTCCAGTGTTAAAAGTGCCCTATAGTACAAATAAGGGTGGGGTCAGAAAATAGCAAGGGCTGATGGGAGGGACAAAGCAGCCGGTTTAAACTGGTCTGGCAGTGTCCCTGGGACAACGCCCCGCTGGAGAAACGATAGGACAGGAAAAAGGGGGAGGGGGAAGAGGCACATTTTTGCATGCATTTAAAGGGGCAGAAAGTGTTTTAAAATACAATAAGCCCAAATAGACTTTTTTAAATGGCAATACACCCCAGGGGCCATAGTCACAGGGCAAGAGGCTGGCAAGAAGGCCTCTCCAAAAACCATTGGCAAAGTGCAATTCGTCACAATCACATATAATAAATCCAGAAAAAATGAAATTAAATATGTATAGAAAGATGAAATTTCCAAATAGGTAAGTTACAATTATAGCATTAACCTTGTGTTCCAGTTGCAGCCAGATTTAATAGAGAACTATAATTGAGATCAATCGAGCATTTAGAAGCTTACCTCTTTCTCCATCTGACTTTGTTTTCCCAATTCTCCTGCCCCACCCCCCAATACTCGTCCCCCCATCTTTTTAGTACACATCAGTTCCAGGCCGCGACCACCAACCCCCTCCCACCTTATTCCATAAAAGCCTGATTTAGGCATCACCCTTAAAGGGATAGTGTGCATTTTTGGCGTTCTGTTGCTTCACTTTATTCTATCTTGTGACCAGTCTGTGGTTTGTGCTATGGTGTTGTTGTACAAAACCAGCTTGGGGTTTCGCCAAAGGAGGGAGAGATTAAAGTCCTAGGAGCCAGTGGTGCGACTGTGTGTGGAAAGCGAACTGGTTGTTTTATCCAGAGCAGTCAGGAGGGGGAGGGAAGTAAGGGGGAAGAATGAGATGCCTGCCCCCAGTCACCACCCCTTTCCTCAAAACCCTGAGTGGCCCTCTCCGCAGCTCTGAGAGCCCTAGTTTGATACCACCCCTTGCCTATCCACTGGTCAAGATTCTTTCGAAGGTGTTCAAGGTCATAAATTCCAAATAGTAAAATCATTGCTATTCCTTTCTGATATTGCTTTCAGGTCTTGTATTGTCCACCTTCCCAACTCACTGTCGTAGCAGAGGTGTGCATGCTTATCTCCAAAATATCCAGACCAGCACTTTTGCAGCGTGTAAGAGTCTTGGTATCAACGACTTTTTATAGATTGGGGAGAATGCATGGTGTAATAGAATAGGGGTTCCTCCGACAGATGCCGGATAACTCGCCCTATTGCTTCCCAGATTTTGTAAAAGACCCTGTAGGGTCGAAATGTTGATCTACTTTATTATGTAACTTCTGCACTTAAATTTAACTTCAAGAAGACCTGTGATTGCTCCCATCTTCAGTGTATATTTAATTGAATGCGGGATTTCACCAAGGCATTATCTGAAGTCTATATAAGGAAGGAAAGTGCCAAGTTTTGCTGTACATTCTATATATAAAAAAATACCCTGCCTTCCTTTTACAAACAATGTATTATAAACCGATTAAATAAGTCTGTCCTTATGTAGGAGGGGTCTCATGTCCATCTAGAACAGTGATGGCGAACCTATGGCACGCGTGCCACAGGTGGCATGCCAGACCCTCTCTGTGGGCACGCGGCCATAGGTTTGCCATCAATGCAGAGTAGGCGCCTACTCTGCTTTCTTGTCGGGAGAACCGGAAGCAGTGGGAGGGATCGAGGAAGCAGTTCTCCTGTCCTCCGGCGAGCTGTGTGGAGCGTTGCTGCACGTTACCATGGCAACGCTCCATACAGCATCGCGCGGGAGGACAGGAGAGCTGCAGGACCTGTTCTCCTGTCCTAGATACTTACCACTACCGGACCACCAGGGATGGCTGTGTTTCCCCCCCTCCCCTTCACCAAAGGTAAGAAGGGAGGGGGTGGGCGGGATACTGATTTAATATGTATTTAATATGTTTACAAAAATAACAAGCATCTTCAGCTCTCCCCACACACAGCACCCCAACCTCCCCACACATACAGCACCCTACCCCCCCCCCACACAGCACTACACACAAACAAATACACTGCACCCCTCAATGCAGTATATGTGTGTGTGTTCAGCAGTCTTTATGTATTCAGCAGTGTGTGTGTGTGTATTCAGCAGCCTGTGTACTCAGCAGACTGTGTGTGTGTGTGTATTCAGCGGACTGTGTGTATGTTTGTGTGTGTATTTAGCAGACTGTGTTTGTGTATTTAGCAGTCTGTCTGCGTGTCGGTGTGTGTATGTATTAAGCAGTTGGTGTGTGAATGTGTTCAGCAGTCTGTGTGCATGTATTGCATTTGTTGGAGATACTAATAAATATAAGCTTAATTTATATCATTATTTAAAATGTGTATCATTGAACTCTGTTGTGTTATTCTTTTAAAACAAAAGATGTTAACTAGTTCGGACAACTGTACAAGTTTTTTTTTTTTTTAACTTAAATCTCAGTATTCGGGTTTAATTGCCGTTTTGGCACTTTGAGGAAAAAAAGTTGGCATGTATTGCGGTTTGGGCACTCTGGCTCAAAAAGGTTCGCCATTACTGATCTAGGATAAAGATATAATCAAAGTTAAATCTATGCTATCAAAGTAAAAATAAATAAATAAAAATCTTTTTACGTCAGTGAAAACATTTAAGTTTAAAATGACATACATAGTTACATAGCTGAAAAGATACTTGCGTCCACCAAGTTCAGCCTTCCTCACATTTGTTTTTTGCTGTTGATCCAAAAGAACGCAAAAAAAACCAGTTTGAAGCACTTGCAACAAACTAGGAAAAACATTCCTTCTTGACCCCAGAATGGCAGTCAGATTAATCCTTGGATCAAGCAGCTATTACCCTACATTGAACAATTATATCCTTATTCTGTTTTTGCATGTATGCATCTAGTTGCTGTTTGAACATCTGTATGGACTCTGATAAAACCACTTCTTCAGGCAGAGAATTCCACATCCTTATTATTCTTACAGTAAAAAAATATTTTCTTTGCCTTAGACGAAATCTTCTTTCATCTAGTCTAAATGCATGACCTCGTGTCCTATGTAAAGTCCCGTTTGTGAATAGATTTCCACATACTGGTTTGTATTAACCTCGAATATATTTTTCTAAACTAAAGAGGTTTAAATCTGTTAACCTTTCTTCATAACTGATATGTTCCATTCCTTTTATTAAGTTTGTAGCCCGCCTCTGCACTTTTTCTAGTGCCATAATATCCTTCTAGAACAAGTGCCCAAAATTGCACAGCATATTCAATATGTGGTCTTACCAGTGATTTATAAAGAGGCAAAATGATATTCTCATCTTGAGAATGAATGCCCTTTTTCATGCATGACAATACCTTACTGGCCTTAGCCACTGCTGATTGACATTGCACATTTCTGCATAGTTTGTTGTCTATAACAATTCCCAAGTCCTTTTCGTGTGTTGTTATCCCTAATTTGCTTCTATTAAAGGGCATACTTTGCTTGTGCATTCTTTATGCCAAAATGCATAACTTTGCATTTTTCAACATTAAAATTCATCTGCCACTTGAGTGCCCAGTTCCCCAATCTAAATCCCTCTGCAGCAAGGTAATATCTTGCTCACAATGTATTACTTCAGAGTTTTGTGTCATCTAAACCTTATCTTTATGGTTTCCAAAATTTGTTACAGAGAGATTTAGCTACAGTTGGAAACTTTTAGTATTTGGTACTGCAGGATACACCAGTTAGTAAATAGCATTTTTGGTATTATATGCCGCAACATCAAAAATAAACACTATGGCCTTTTGTAAACTTAGATGTTAATCATTATTATTAATATTATTGCCATTTATATAGCGCCAACAGATTCCATAGCACTTTACAATATTATAAGGGGGGTGTATTTAACTATAAATAGGACATTTACAAGAACACTTATTGGAACGATAGATTGAAGAGGACCCTGCTCAAACGTGCTTACAGTCTATAGGAGGGGGAGGGTGTGTAAAACACAATAGGACAGGAAATAGCAATCAAATAAGGTGGGAGTGAAGCAGAGCTGGATGAGAGAGTAGAGTACTACCCTTTAGGAGAGTGCAAGAGACAGGTATGTGAGGTAGAGGTTATTCTGGGAGGCCATAAGCTTTCCTAAAGAGATGGGTTTTAAGGCACATCTTAAACGATTGAAGACTAGGGAAAAGTCTGATGGCAGTTGGCAGGCTATTCCATAGAAAGGGAGCCGCCCGCGAGAAGTCCTGCAAACGTGAGTTGGCTGTACAAGTGCGAGCTGGGGACAGGAAAAGGTCACGGGCAGAGGGGAGAGACCAAGAAGGGGCATACCTATGGATCTGTGAATAGATATGAGGGACTAGAATTGTTCAGTGCTTTATAGGTATGGGTTAGCACTTTTAATTGATTCCTATAGGATACAGGAAGCCAATGTAAGGACTGACAGAGGGGTGAGGTGTGAGAGGACCGACTAGAAAAGAAAATCAGTCTTGCGGCAGCATTTATTACAAGCTGTAGTGGGGCAATACGGTTTTTGGGAAGAACAATTAGGAGAGGGTTACAATAATCCATGCAGGAAATTACTAAAGCATGGACAAGCTCCTTAGTAGCATCTGGCGGATGTGGGCTATGTTTTTAAGATAGAATCTACAGGATTTGGTAAAGTGCTGGATGTGAGGCTTAGAGGTGAGGCCAGAATCAAGTATAACACCAAGACAGGGCGCTTGCAAGGATGGACTGATGTGGATACTACTGACTGGAAGGGAGTGCGAAAGAGGAGGATCAGTATTAGGAGGAGGAAAGACAAGGAGCTCAGTTTTAGAGAGATTTAATTTCAGAAAGCAGGAGGACATCCAGTGCTGATCTCCAAAATATGCAAAATATTATGAAGTGTTTCAGGACGGCAGAGGAGAGGTCCGGGGGGGAGAGATATATCTAGGTGTGATCAGTGTACAGGTGGTAGTGGAATCCAAATGAGGTAATACATTTGCCAAAAGAGGCAGTATAAATAGAAAATAGAAGGGTACCAAGGACAGAGCCTTCGGGGACTCCGCCCGAGACAGGACGAAGGGAGGAGGTACCCTACATGTATTATATATATACACATGTAGGGTATCAAAATAACTCCTTTATATAATATAAATGTGTGCATTTAATGGGAAATGGCAGAATGATAGAACAAAAAAGACTTCCATAATATAAGTGAGCAACTCCTTCATTGTAGTAACACCAATGAAGCAGCTGAAAAACACCTAGAATGCCCACTATCCCTTTAAGAGAATAGCACAGAAATGACAAACCTGAAACCGGTGCAAAGGACCAACCACACACATTATAGTGACCTTTGAATTTGAATTTGAAAATGCTCAATATTTTATACTCCATATATAAAATGGGGCAATATCATTTTGATCAGTTTGCATACAGATACCGTTTAAGTCCTGCAGTAAGTAAAAAGCTATTCATCACTCCATTCTCCTTTATGTTGAGAATGCTGATCTATATTTTATTTTAAAAGAAAAATCACTCTTTCTTCAAATGCCTTAGAATAATTAGTAGAGGTATTAATTTCACACACATTAAAACAAACATGTCAAAACACACATATCCATTAGCAGCATACAATTGTGATTAACCCTTAAATAAATATAAAATATTCAATCACACATATAGAAATTTCTAGGTTATTTTGTGTTTTTTTTTTAAAAAATGTTTTAAGTGATATAATATGCTAATACTTCCCTTGGGCATTTGTTTTCCTTTATTTTATTTTTTTTCTTGCATTGTCTTATGCTAATTGTTATGCAGCAGAGACAAACATGAATATGTCTCTTTAATGCACTGTGCAAATATGAGTACTCCTAGAAATATGTAGTAACTGAACTTTGAATGCCTGAGACCCAATTTTTAATACTATGATGTTGTTTATGGTCAAATTAATTACCAATGATCAACTTTAATTTGACAGTGCTTTGCGGTAAGGTTAGAATATAGCATTCTATTCCAAAAAAATCATTCTAGACCTTGCTTACCTTACTCAATCCAATGTTGCAGAATAATGATGTGAGCTCTGACATTGGTGTGTTAACTGCTTGGAGCTATGGCTATACAGGACGAGGTGTTGTCGTGACCATTCTGGACGATGGGCTTGAAAAGGATCACCCAGATTTGTCGAAGAACTATGTAAGGAAAAAACCCTTTTTACAAATTCTATATTTCTATATATATATATATATATATATATATATATATATATATATATACACTATTGTTATTATTACTGACATTTATAAAGTGCCAACATATCCTGCAGCATTACTATGCGTTAGAAAAAAAAAAATCTATAAAATCCCAGTTTAAACCTATATCTGTCTGTCTATATCAAATAAATTATTACAGTGCAGCATGCAAATGGCAGAGCCAAAGTACAGTGCATGCCATAAGTATTTGTAGTGGCTTTGTCTAATGAGTTCTTTTTTGAGAAAATTCCACTCAGTAGTGGAACTCTTTTTTGAGAAAATTCCACTAGGTAGTGGAACCCAGTAAGTGAATGAAAGCAGGGGATCTGCTTCCCTTGGAGCCTTAGTCTTCTTTCGTAGCAAGTTATGAGCTGCTGTATTTCTTTTACCCTTGTGCAAGAGTATGAAAGGCATGGGTGTTTAGAGGTCCTGTGAAGCAGCAAGAGCATTGATAGATCATCTCACATGTGGACAGTGGAGATATTATCAGGATCTTGGGAATATTGTGCAAGATAATGCTTATTGTCATAAGCCATCACTGGCTAACGCTGATGGGGGGAAATTAAGGCATATTGGAAATTACTATTCAGATTTTGTAATGTCTCAGACATAGGTCTGCGCACAGGGTACACGGCCCAGCAGCTGTCGGGTTGCGGAAGTGACTTGGGGGGAAGAGTGGTAGGAAGCTGGGGAGCTCCAACTTCAGATTTGCAAAACGGTTTAACCTTTGAAGGTAAGACTGAGTCTGACCACTTCTGCTTCCATAACAACTGAAATGTACTATTTACTTTAGTTGTTATTGAGATAGGAGTGTTGCTTTAAGTATTTGAAAAAGTATATAAATCTCTCTGCTGTAAATCTGAGCGCAGGACTTATTTTTGTGTATTTGCTTTTCTATTACACTGCCATGTTACAATGCTGCCGCCCACACCATGTGTTCTCTAATAAGGGTGTGTAGGGGTTTAGAAAAATTAGGACCCACCTAAGAGGTTTGCATTGACGTTGCAGGAGAACTTCCATTTTGCCGTTGGACTGATACTAAAAAACCTCCAGTTATTTAAATATGCATAGAGATTTGGGATAGTGCGCAAGTAACTATTTTCTTTGGTATTTATTGTATGTATTGGGGCCGATGTGTACTATGGTCATTGCTGCTGCCCAGGAGTAGTGGGAGTCTGAGCACGGAACTTATTTTTGTGTATTTGTGTCTACAAACTCTCCAGACAGGTTGTCAAACTGCTCTTAAACTGTTTAACAAATTACTCTAGGAGGGCACCAGGTATCATAACCACTACAGTGGGTGGAGAAGCTATAGTACATTTTCTTACTACTCAATTGCATATGTTTTTCAATGGTTTTGATGTAATGTTTTGCAGTTTACCACACAGTTTATTTTGAGACAGCTAATATCTGTTAAATTTCTCAAGTTTAAAAAAAGTGTTTCAGCTTTCTGCAGGGCATCTCCGCCTTGCTAGAAATGAGTATGCACACTGCTTAGCTGATAAGAGTTCAGTGTAAGAGTTGCTTTCATGACTCCATCCCAAAATCAACCGGTGTTCTTATAAACTTTCACCATTTGCATTACTTTGAAATACTATATAAATAAAAAGAAGATAGTGATTTTTCCTGTGGGGAAAAATTATGACAACATCTTTGCTCACGCTGGTATCTTACTGGAAGACTTTTTGTTAAAAAGGTAGCTGTTGCAAAGTGGGACTAAAGTGTTCTTTTAGAACAATAAGATTCCTCTCATGGAGCAAAGTGGGATGTTAAAGAAGCAGATATTTTAAATTTTATTTTCTTGCAATACTATTTATATAGTGGCAAAATATTCTGCAGAGCTGTACATACAAGGAAACAAGACCAACATTTAATTCTCTCAAAATATGTATGACATACAGGAACAGTAGTTGAAGTGGGCCCTGCCTAATCTTGTTCACAGTCTAAAGGACAAAATGGATAGATGTCACTAGATGATAGTCCCACTAATATACCATGTGGTCTGTCCTACATCTTGAGGCTAGGATTCCTGACATAAAAATAGTTCCCAAAAGAGGAACCCAAAGAATGTTGGATAGCCTTGTTTTTAATGAAAGAGCTTTCAGTTTAGTTTAAGTTTAAAGGAAACCCAAGAAAAAAAAATAATTAAAAATGTAGGAACGATAAATTGAACGGAGACAATGCCCTCACATATAACCAGTGCTAAATGGTATAGGGAAAATCCTTTATTAATTGCTAGGGTATTTGTAGAGTGGCATGTCCACTAAATGTCTCAAAGTAGGAGCCGATTTGACTCTACACAGGAGGTAGTAAACGCGCGTCTGGCGTTTCACACGCTTTTTTTTTTTTTTTTTTGTAGGAGAAGATTAGTGTTTATGTTCTAGTCTATCTAATATTCAGGAGGTAGCGGTTAACGGCTGCAGTCCAGCGATTATGTTCGCGTTAGCTCCGATTTCTTTCGGCTACATAGGGGTACGGAGTCTCTAGTGGTATCCCTGATGTATGCTTTATTAACCTAGGGAACCACTTATCTAACAAGGTAGCCTCTAGATCTGCTGGAGAGGTTGCTTATTGATCTTTCCTCCAGATTTTGGGTGACTACCTGTAAGGATTTGTACCTTAGAACTGCATATTGGCTATATATTTTTCAGCTTGATTCGAGTGTAGTAGTGAGTCATATCCTTCAGAGTGCCTGGTTAACTTTAGGGGGGTTTATGTGCTGTGTGCATGATCTAGATTTAAATGTACTTTTTATAGCTCTATTCTTTCCATAATATTGATCTCTCCTTTGACACTCCTATCAATACAGTGTTGCCACTCAGACACAAGAGGTTAACACTAGTCGCAACATTGTGGTTCTCTATGGCTACTGGTAGACTCACATTTACTACCTCCTGTGTAGAGTCAAATCTGCTCCTACTTTGAGACATTTAGTGGATATGCCACTCTACAAATACCCTAGCAATTAATAAAATTTCCCTATACCATTTAGCACTTTTTAAATGTGAGGGCATTGTCTTTTAGTTCTCTGTTCAATATATCATTCCTACATTTTTATTTATTTTTTTTTTTTTTATTGGGTTTCCGTTAAACTTAAACTAAACTGAAAGCTCTTTCATTAAAACAAGGCTATCCAACATTCTTTGGGTTCCTCTTTTGGGAACTATTTTCTGTGATTATAATTGTAGTTCATGCTAGCTTTAATATACCTATAATCTTAATTTTATTAGTGGGCACAGACAGAGCAGGCCAATCATAAGGGCACAGGCAGAGCAGGCAAACACGTTTGTTTAGTACAAACGCGTAAGTGCCAATGTGTTTGAGTAGGGTCTCCGATGTGTTTACAGGTCCCCATGGTATATCGGTGTTAATTACCCCAAAACGTAAAAGGTCTTCCCGGCATTGGCACCAATGGGAGTAACCCCAAACCAGGCGACCGGTAGACACCTAAGTCTTGCAGGCAGCCACAGACAAAAAACTCAGCTGCAGGGAAATCCCCATGCAGCACAGACTTCAATGTATAGGGAAACACCCTTATAAATTGCCCTCTATAGGGCACACTGAGCCGGCTTTAATGGGGGCCAACTAAGCTCCAAAAACTTGAGGTAGTCTGGCAGGGCCCTTGCAAATCGCCACTAGGGAGGTGACATATCTGACATATCCATCCACTATATAAATTTATACACCTCCTGTGTCACTTTAATAAAATGATAATTCATATGGCGAGGGCTTGATAACTGATGGCTTGGAAGCCTTCACTTTAATAAGTCAGTTCACAAAGGTAATAATTACAGGGCATATAAGCAACTCCTATCACCTGAAATTTCAACTTGATGCCATAATTAGGAAAGCATTTGCAGGAGCAGAACCTGCAAAGGCATACTTTAAGGTAAGTACATATTCGACGGGGAAGCGGCCGCGAGCAGGCTCAGCCTCCCCCACCCGGTCGGACACATGTGGCCCGTTTCGGGAGCCGACCGCGGGAGAGCGGCCATGTGGGAAAGAAGTTCCGGGTGCTCATGCCGCTTGCGAGCACTCCAGGGCCGGTAGCCTGCGCACGGGACCATCGGACCTGCACACCGTGGTTCTGGAGCTCAGAGGTCTCGGAGAAGGCAAGCTGCATACAGTCTCCTGAGACCCCCGAGCAGAATAAACCGCTGAAATAAAAAAACGACAAAGGGAGATAGCCAGGAAATAATGGCAACAGGGGGGAGGGGGGGTTGGGGTGGAATTAAAGGAAGGCACAATAAGCAAAAGAAGTTACAGCATTGATATATGGCACAGAAATGTAAATATGGCAGTAAGGCACAGTAAGGAATATGAAGGCACAGTATGGATGACAAGGACCCCATGAGTCCAAATACAGTCTAACAAAAATCTAGGTAAGCATAAGATGCACAGAAAAAAACCCCGAATAAACCTCAATAAAAAACTGTAATAAGCAATAAAATCCCAAAGCCACCAACTATAAGCAGGAGGCAGTGGTACTGTGACCTGTACTGACTGCGGAGCAGCAAAGAAAGAGGAAATGATGAATGGGGAGGGGAGTTTTATAGAACCTAACTTTTTTTTTCTGATTGGTTGTTTTTCTGTGCTGCTGTGGAGTTCTAGTAAAGAGAGAGACTTAAGCAAATATGAAGCCTCCTGTCATGTTATAAAATTAGGGTCAGGCCCTTTTAGTTGGATGGTCCATCATCAAGGGACCTATACTTCTTCCTTCTCTCGGTTCCTGACATAAGTATAAATCCATGTAGTGTATGCACTACCTGATCCTCCTTTTCCCCCACTTCTGGGTATAATAGGGTTGGGTGTCAAATTCCTCTTAGGGATTAAGAAGTCTGCACCTCTTTATCCAACAACTAAGAGCCTCAAATTTAGTTCCATTGTTATAAGCTCAGCACCTGGCAGCCTCTCACTTTAAAATGCCATTGTCACACCCCACCTTGCAAAATTAGTATTTCATAAAGATAGAATCTTTATGAAATACTCATATTGACTATGTTGGAATTTCACTGAAATTCAAACTTCGTCAAAAGATATTCTGAAACAAAGTAGAGATTACTTGTCTCTGTATTTTTTCTATGCCTGACACTTCTTGACACTGGGTAGAGTTACTGCATCTGTGACGGCTGCATGGAAATTATCTCTATCTATCCCCCAGGATCCTCCATAGACCTCTCTGCTTTACTCTTACTCATACGTGAGCGTATGGCAGTGATGTAGGCCCCTGACCGCTGAAGCTCCAGGAGTAGAAGAGGACTGTCCAGAAGAGCATGGTGGCGCTCTCGATGGACAGGTTCAGTTAAGTAGGACTCGCCTGCGCAACCAGACCAGCAGCTGTGCTGTCCCCATCGGGGGTCTTTGCAAATTATGATCTGTAACTAAGGGGGGGACACATTGCCCCTTAAAAAGACCCTACTGGGCCGCAATCCATAAAATCTTGCAGAAATTCTCAGATCCCCCTCCACCTCTGAAACCAGCACCACTACTCCTACACCACACTAAACTCCGCACGCCAATATATAAGAAATCATTAACAATCAGATTTCTCAATGTAGCTAAAGGCCTAATACCCCTCTACTGGAGACAAGAGAAACCTCCCGCGACGCCCACATGGCTTCAATGCGTGGAAGAGCTACGCACTATAGAGAAAGGTCACCATGCTAGCAGACGTACATGGTAATCTGGACTCAGTGGATTCTTACTGTAGACTCAGACGATTCCGAAACTTATGGCAATGATTGATAGGCCAGGAGGGAAACAACCTCAATACCGTACCCTCAAACACGACTCAAGCTCAAACTAACAAAGGAAACCACAATAGAGATGGGAAATGCGATTCGGGAGGGAACCCTTTAGGGGGAAGTGTGCCAGGGACACCAGAGTAGCACTAACAAGAGACTCCCCTCTCGCTCCCTTTTTTCTTTTTCTCCTCTCTTGCTTTCCTCTTCCCTCTCTTCTCTGCTTCTCCCACTCTCCCTTCTAGACCCCTCCACCTCCCCCCTCGGCTAGGCCCCGGATCACGTGCCAAGGGTAGCATCCCTGTTGTTGGGGACTATGGAGAGGGATGGGAGAGACGGGCAGGTGTGCCCTCTCTGGGTCATTGCGGCAAAGAAGCGTGGCCCTCGGTCTCTGGGCAAGGCGCACTTTTTGTTTGCCTCTGGGTTCTGTGTGTAGCCTTTGTCGGTTCTGGGGGATCTGCGCATCCCAGCTCAATATTTACTCTCGGAACGGGTGCCTGCGTGTGCCGAGCTGATGTGTAGTTGGGGTGGGCGGTGCCTGCGAGCACGGAAGTGTAACACATATGCACCAATACTGGTACCTACGTGTTTTTTTGGGTTTTTTCGCATCCAGCGTCGCAAAAGCGCCTCTAGCTGCTGTCAGGAAGACAGCCACTAGAGGTTGGATTAACCCTGAAATATAAACGAAGGGTTAAAACCTGGGGGACCTAGCACCCAGACCACTTCATTGAGCTGAAGTGGTCTGGGTGACTATAGTGTCCCTTTAGCAAAGAACGCTGAAAGACAACACTATTATTCAAGCCTTCCACACCTCTAATGTGCTTCTAGACAAACTACACTTACATCTTATGCATACATTAGCTCAGTTCATGCGCAGACAAATTTCACCAAATCTCATAGGTTACTTTAAGGTGACAGCTAAACTATTATACCTTTAGCCACACACTGATCTCATGTTTACCATCCTTGCATTCCTGAGAAATGTACTCATACCCACATTATCACACCACAAAAACATGGAAACAATGTGCCAGAAATTTTGCCCTTAATCGCTGTTAAATTTAAATCTGAAAATCTATGAGAAGGTTCTGGCAAACGGAATGGCTAACTTCTTCCATTGCTTTTGCACATTGACCAGGTTGTTTTTGTTTAATCTTGCCAACTCTCTGATTACTCTCGGATTACACCTGAAAATTTATCAATATTCTCCACGTCACCAACATACCATATTGACCTTTAAAGAGTCCACTGGCATTATATGCTTAAGATTATGCTGTAATGGAAGAAAACTTGGAGTGTTATTGAACGATTGACCAGCTGTAATATAAGAATGAATATATAATATAATTTTTTTATTTTTTTTTGTATAACAACCACTTTTGTGTTTTTAAACTTCCTAAAAATGTATGTTGAAAAGTATCTCAGCCAACCTATTCGAATTGAGAAAGTTGGAACTGTCCTGGCTTAGTAGAAACACAGCTGTAAAGATGAATTTGGGTAAAACCTACTGCCAATTTCGTATATATTTTGCCCCTTTCATGTTTTTTTTTTTTCTTTTTCCGTTCGGAAGTTGTTACATACGAACTCCCTCCATTTGTCTCCCGAATGAGAACCACCCCTGTACCCCATTAGAACGTTGACACCAGCAACTTAAGTGCGAAACCGCAAGGGAAGTAAGTAATGAATGCTTTCCCTGGGTGGCCGCCATTTCATGTAACCGAATGCTGGTGGTTGAGAAAAGAATGACTGCCTTCTTCTGTCCCGAATGTGGGCAGCGGCACTTGGTCGTCCAGTGCCTGGAACTCTTTTTGGCTAGGTACTCGCACGAACCCCGGTAAAGATTAGATCGCTGCCTGTTCTACTTCCTGACCAACTATACGAACAATGTTTGGGAGATATGAACTACTAAACAGGGGGAGCATTCGTACTCTGAAACTAAGAGAATCCCTTGCATGGTGTTCGCATAGGAACTCCCGAACAGAGACTGTCCAGGACACCTATTTCCTTGGAACTGTTTTGGGCTAGCGTCTCGTGTCCAGCTGGTCAAAAGAAAAACCCGGTGGCATTCCCGTTTCACCGCATCGATCTGAGTGATCTTTGGATATATGTTATACACTCAGATCGGGGCTATTCAGGGTTATAACTTTTGTGGGGTTCCTAGTTATGGTGGGGGAACTTTTTGGGTACTGTATGTTTTGTATAGATTTTCTGTACCTGATAATTAAATTATAGGTTTTTCTCACGCAATTCTCTCTCAGGCACAGAGGATCTTGGGATTGAAACCCCCATGTAGGGGGTCTGTGCATAAAAGCTATGTGTGGTATAAAATAAATCAGTTGACTCCCAGAACTATGTTTCGTCTGGTTACTGGGGGAATGGATGTCTGCTTATTTTAATGGTTCCAGAGTGGCTCAGTGAAGGAATTAGCAGAGGTTTACCTGTTGTCCGCTATATGAATTAACAACCAAAACGTATATACCTCATGCATAACATACTAGTCTATATCTCTGACACTTAAGTCTCCATAATTCAGTCAAGTTTACACAGATAAATCACTGCAAAACATTCAAAACCGTCCTAAAAATACACTCTCTATCATATTTGTATGGAGAGGGTAGATTAGCCATTCCGAGCCTAGAAAAGCTTTTACCATCTTCCAGGTTATCCTTTTCTATGTGAGACAAAGTATACTAATCCATACCACATTTGAAAAAATTATACAGTATTTACCCCTTTAGAACTTTTTAAAAGAGCATCCCACACTTGTCCCTCCATTCATGGAGTGGGGGAGGTATTCATAGTTGTTGTGACGAAGTGCCCTTTGCCACTTGTGCCTGGAGAGGACTGCTTGCCCGCCTCTTGCCCTGTGACTATGGCCCCTGGGATGTATTGCCCTTTAAAGACATGATTTGGGCATAATGGATTTGTGTTGTGCTGCTGCTGGTCCTTTAAGAACCATCTGGGGACATACTGTGGAGTTACTGGGTGGCCACCATTTCCTGTATCAGAAGCACATGGTGAGAACAATGGATGGCGGCCATTTTAACTCACAGACACTGTTTGGACTTTTCAACACGGTGCCATCTCGCCAGTATTTGGTGCACAGAGACATCGTGCAGTGGTTTTGGACTATACAGCAGGGGACACATTATACAGTAATTGTTTTTCATTTAGCCTGTATATGTTCTGCAGAATCTGCATTAAACTGTATTTTCCAAAGTACTGAACGGATCTGGGTGAATTTTGGATATGTGGTTCACCCAGATCCCCCGGTTCCAAGGATATACTTTTTATGTGGTTATTGCATGTTTTGGGGTCCCTGTGTGTTTTATGAAACTGTATAATTTCTGGCCAGCAAATAATTGAGCTTTGTGTATTGTAGAAACTCAATTATCTAGCCTGGCCCAGAGGAGGAGTTTTGTGTTGCATAAATTGTGAGTTCTGTGTGCCAGTAAATCAGTCTTGTTCCAGCATTAAGCCTTGGCTCATGTTTGGGGGAAGGGATACCTACACTCTGGGGATTGCTATAATCACTTACTCCCCAGACGAAGCTCTTGCAATAGCTTGAGTTGTTCCTGTTCCTGCTCTCTGGGGAAAGAGAGGTTCACCCACTGGAAGCTGGATCCTGGCCTTGGGTCCAGGGTGGGTGGAAACAGCAGAGACCCCGGCGCAGTTGCATCGCTGGAAGTGGGGTCTGCAGTGCTGATGGTGTCGGTTGGAGTGCTTGGAGTCCTCAGCGAGCACTAGGAGCATCGATTGGCGGAGGTACTCAGTCGGAGTGCCAGCGTTCCGTCACAGTTGTGTTTGTCTAGAAACATTTAGTTTTTTATATTTTGCATGAGAATGGGCCTATCTTTCCAGGAATTTTACAAATCCCTCCAGTTAGGAACTCTTTGCCCCTGCATCACACCCTGTGGGCTGAGGTCTTCAGAATAGCTTCTCAATTTATAGGTTGCCCCATACGAGTAGGATCATCTATTAAATATGAATGAAATTTTACTCCTCAAACGTCTTTTATAGGGACACTATAAGCATCAAAAGAACATTTGCTCACCGGCGTATGGATCGTGCCCCTGCAGTTTCACTGCTTAGTTTTAAGCCATTAAGGAATAAAATCCCTTTGTTTATCCCACCTCAGCATGTGACCTGTACAGTTTTGTTACAAATTTCACCTTAAGAGAGATTGAATGTTTAAACTTCTTTTATTGGACAATCAGTTTAAATTAGAATTTCTAAACTAATGCTTTTTTTTATTGGCCTACTAGATCCTACCAGAACCTCATAGATATGATTTAAAGTTCTATTAACAGAGCAGGCGATACAATAGAAGTAATGTAAGTTCTGAATAGAAATAAAGCCATTTTTTTCCATCCACACAATATTACCTAAAAGGGTGAATGCCTCTGCAATCTCACTGCTCAATTATCTGCCATTTAGGAGATACATCACTATTGCTTCTGTTTATTTATCCCTAGTAACACCTCCCCTGATTGTGAATGACACAGCCTGCATACATTTTAAAATATATATTTATTTTTCAGTCAGACATTACCTTGCTTTAGGCATATTTATCTCCTGCTCTGTAAATTAAACTTTAATCACGAGGCTCTGCAGGATCTAGAAGGCTACTAACAGAGCAGGAAATAAGATATTTTGTATATTTTTGTAAATATCTCCTCTGCCATAGGAGACCATGAGTAGTCGTGGGCTCTGGGTTCACTGTACTGTTCACTTATGTACTCCTTTACTTGTATAAGGAAAATGTGTACCACTTCCACAAGCCTGTTTGGACCATGGTCCAATCTAGTGTGTACTATAAGAATTCATAGAATTTGAAAACCTGACAGGGGCAGCTACCAGAGCTTTTGATAGGACATCATCCCAGAGGAATGTTGGAATGTCGTCTATAGAAGAGGTTTGGCAATTAGGGTATGCAGTGCTTATGGTGTCAAGTGGAGCGCTTGGAGCTACCAGAGGAATGTCGTCTATGGAAGAGGTTTGGCAACGAGTATGGTTGCACCGTAAAGGACTCCAAGGGGAGATCTGAAAATCATTGTTGTATTTGGATCCAATGCAGTGCATGTCGGATTTAACCCCTTAAGGACACAACTTCTGGAATAAAAGGGAATCATGATGGAATATTTCCGTCATGTGTCCTTAAGGGGTTATGCTGCCAAGTTATATTCCTCAGCCTTTGTGAGATAAAGCCCCCTCTTTGGTTCTATCTTAATTAAGTTTAGTCAAACTAATTTCTTGACCCTTGCCACAGAAATTGTTTTGCTTTCTTGTTCAGAACGCATTTGTCTTTATTGGAGTAGTGTGAATACCTTTAAGCAGTTTCAGGAAGCTAATCAATTTGTATAGATTAGACTGTCCTATGTATGAGAGAGGCAATTATTGCCATTGTTCCAGTTCTTGAAAAATAGATGTAAGGAATTGGTGGAATATTACATTTGTAAAAGGGGGAGATGTTTTGGGAGATTTTAATCCATAGGTATTTAAGAGTTGTGTGCAGCCACTTCCTTGGAAGACATCTCTTGTTAAAAAAATAAATAAATAAATAAATTAAAAATCATCTATGTACTTTCTATAAAGGACTAAATTTGACCCCCAGCCATGTTTTGAACAAATTACATTTTTTTTTTCAATAGGGCATAAATAAATTAGCACATCTTGGGGGCAAACTTGGTCCCTTTAGCGTTACTCTAAGTTGAAGATTAGTTATTTTCAAACCAAAAACGTTTTTCTTTAAAATACTCTTTATCCCTTCAATTATAAAATGTATCTGTGCCCCAGGGAGTTCTTTAGATTGTTCTAAAATATATATTGCTCCTTCACAGCCTTTCTCATTTCTATGCTTGCGTATAAACTATTTATGTCTCAAGTAAATATTAGAAAATCCTCCTCAAAATTTGCCCCAAGCTATGCTGATTTATTAATGTCCTATTGTGATTTTTGTTTTTTATTTATTAAAGGCATTACTGGGGCTCAAACCTAGTCCACTACTAAGGTATGTAACGGATCACCTGGCACCCCGACTGGGTATCTCCATTGATGGATGCGCCTAGTTCTTCCAGAGGGCTCCAAGCGCTCCACTTGACACCATAATCACTGCAGACCCCACAAACCACCGCAGCTTGGTTGGGGTCTTGCTGTCTTCTACCCACCCTGGACCTACGACCAGGCTCCAGGAGGTGAACCTCTCTTCCTTCAGAGAGCGAAGCAGGAACAAGCTCTTAAAAGAGCTTAGTGATTATAGCCAGGGGAGTATACAGTGTATAGCAATCCCCAGTGTAGATGCAGCCTTGTCCCCCACACATGAGATGAGGCTCTATGTTGAGGGTAAAACAGGAACTCGGCAATCTGAGGGTTAATTGTCTTTTATATACAGGTTTTTCCCACAAGGTTACCACCCACGTGGACCTTGTGGAACACAGGATACAAAGTTACAAAGCCAATCAAAACAAGTTTGTACAGATACACTCCCAGATAATGTACATAAACCCCTCCCTCTGCCTGTGATACAATTAACAAACACAATGGATTCAAGCTATTTTAGGGATATGTTGGATATATAGGTTAAACATTGTATTATAAGAGTTATGTATTTTTATGTGGTTTTTGTAACAGTTTTTGACTTGGAGATATTTCCTGTACCTGGAGATAATTAAGTTACCACAGCCACTTAAGCCTATTATCTCCAGGATAGAGGAGAAGATAGACCGGCTGCACAGCCTAAATCTGTGGAACTATTCTGGGCATGAAAAATGCTTGCAGTCGGTCAAATGTGACTTCCACAACACTTTTGAACCCCTGCTCTAATCTGGGTGATTTTTGGATATGTTGTTCACCCAGATCAGGGCTATCCAGGGATGTATTTTTAGGGATATGTGGTGTTTTGGGGTGTTTTCTATGTTTTGTGAAAAATGTGTTTTCTGCCTGTGGGTAATTGATTGTCCATTGTGTTTGGTAATTGTATCACAGGCAGAGGCGAGGGTTTGTGTACATCATCTGGGAGTGCCTAACTGTACAAGAGTGTATTGATTGGCTTTGTAACTTTGTGTCCTGTGCTCCACAAGGTCCACATGGATGGTAACCTTGTGGGAAAACTTGTATAAAAGAGACAATAAACCCTTAGTTAATTCTGTTCTGCTTCACACACAATATGTAGCCTTGTCTCGTTATTGTAGGGAACTGCTATATTCACACTGGGGATTGCTATACTTTGTTTACTCCCCTGAGCTCAAATCACTTAGCTCTTTTAAGGGCTGTTCCTGATACGCTCTCCTGGAGGAGAGGTCTTTCCCACACAGTCCTGGATGTCAGAGGTTGAGCCAGGGTGGAAGGAAGATGGCCAGACTCCAGTTAAGCTACGGCGGTTGTGGAGTCTGCGGTTGTTGTGGTGTCCGGTACAGTGCTTATGGTCCTCGGCGTCGGCTAGGAAGCGTCCATCAATGGAGGTGCCCAGTCGGGGTGCCAGGTGGTCCGTTACAGTGGTGGCAGCGGTGGGATAGCTTTCTAGTGAGAGGAACAGCATCCTGGAGACACTGGAATCATTACGGAGCAATATGGAGCCAGCTAGTCCCTGGACAGCGCTCAAAGTGGAGGATGAGTTTGACTGGAGGTTACAGAGCCTCATGGCCTCACTGGATAGGCTGGTATCAGAGGCAACCAGGTTGGACTGCAGAGAGAGCGTCAGAAAAGAGATGTGGGATGAAACCCTGGAGGGTATCCAGTGTTGGTGAGGTGAGGGTCTCCCCAGCGAGGAGCAGCGACTTCAGGCCCGAGTGGCCATGCAGATGCCTATGCTGGGAGAACAGCCCAGGTGGGAGTTGGTGATGCAGCTTGATTCACTGGCACGGAGGGAACTGTGGCTCGACGACACATACCAGGTGCTACGTTGGTACGCGGTTCAGCGTGTTCCCGGGATGGCTAGGTATGACAGACCGTAGGGCAAGGATTACAATGGCCCTGGCCTTTTATGGGAGGCCTTTGCCAAACCAGAGTTCGGTAAAGCTGCAGAGTCACGGCTTTGGTACATACATGACTACAGAGAAGCAATGCTGGATCTCCCTATGGCTGAAGACCTAGGGCCAGTCCTGATTCAATTGGCCGTCCAGGAATGGGATCTGGAGCAAGATTACCAATACCTGCTCATCTCCATTCTGTCACTATATACCCTGAAGGTACCGCCAGAGCAGTGTGAGTTTCAGGGAGAGGAGACAACCGGTCTCTCTCCCCAGCGGCAGTGTAACCTACAGAGAGTGGAGACAAGCGATCTCCCTCCCAGCAGCAGTATGCATCCCAGGTGGCTGAAGGTATCGTCTTCCCCCCCCGCCCCCCCAGCAGCAGTGTGGCCTACAAGGAGAAGAGGCAGTAGGTCTCTCTCCCAGCAGCAGGACAATTTTATTGGGAGTGGAGACTGTCGGTCTCACTCTCCAGCAGCAGCATGTGTTTCAGGGAGAGGAGCATTTCACCCTCTCTCCCCAGCGGCAGCTTACACTACAGGGAGAGGAGACAACCGGTCCCTCTCCCGAGCTACAGTGGGGAGACGGTGCAGATGGTACCGTGGTCTCTGAATCCGACCTACAGGTATGCTGGACGGCTTGTCCAGATCCCCAACTAACCTCGCAGGAATACCAGGAGGAGGAGATAAGTGATATCTCCCCTCCACAGCCAAGTTCCAGCCAGGTTCTGGGGTTAGTGGTTGGGACTACCCTACTCACTAACCCCCTTCCAACAGAAGGGCTGGCATCAGGGCAGAGCCTCCCCTTTCCCTTTGCACAGGGCCTGACTACCTACAGGCCACCCCAGCAGAAGCACTGGCATCAGGGCAGAGCGCAGCTTGCCTCTGCCCCCCAAATACCCACAGCCTTTTGCCCAGTTTCACCAGAGAGATCAAAGGTACTGAACCTCAACAACCTGGCATCTACAGGCCAGAACCGTACGCCAGGAATCACCAGGTGCAGTGTGGGTGGGTTACTCTTTGAATTGTTCATGTGGGTGGGTTGCTCAACTAACTCAATTTCCCATCAGCCCTTGCTATTTTCTGACCCCACCCTTATTTGTTCTATACTGCACTTTTAACATTTGACATCTTGAGTGCTCAGATCCAAGCTATCTGGGGATATGTTGGACATAAAGGTTAAACATTGTATTATAAGAGTTATATTTTTATGTGGTTTTTGTAACAGTTTTTGACTTAGAGATATTTCCTGTACCTTGAGATAATTAAGTTACCACAGCCACTTAAGCCAATTATCTCCAGGATACAGGAGAAGATAGACCGGCCGTACAGCCTAAATCTGTGGAACTATTTTGGGCATGAAAACCATGTTTGCAGTCGGTCAAATGTGACTTCTACAAAACTTTTGAACCCCCGCTCTGATCTGGGTGATTTTTAGATATGTTGTTCACCCAGATCAGGGCTATCAATTTTAGAATGCCAGTCAAAAATTTGAATGGATCAATTTTTGGAGAAAGGCTATAATCGTGATTCCCTACAAGTAATGTGAACAAATTGAAAGAACCAAGAGACACCATTTTAAAAAGTAAAAATAAAAAATTTATAGAAGAGGATGAAGAAATACATTTAATTTTTAACTATAGCTCGAACAGTGATTTTCTACATAAGATAGTAAAAAAAAAAACAACTGCTATATCTTAGAAGAGGATAATGATATTTGGGAGAAAGAACGAAAATAATTTATATGGGGGCAAAGAGTTTTAAACAGATTTTAACCAAAAGTTTTTTAGATAACAAAAAAACTTTTAACCAGACTCAAGTTTCATCATTAAAAGGGAAAAAGGTTTTTATTATTGTATGACATGTAGAGGTTGCACTTTAAGGAAAAATGAAAAATAAAAATGTTACGAAATTCACCTCATTTAGGAATCACCAAGAACACACACTAAATCATTTTTAACCTGGAATTCAAAAAAATATATATATGGTGACATGCCCTTGTGGGTACCAATACATTGGCAAGACATCATGGGCTCTTAAGATTCGAATCAAAGAACATATTACAATACTACAATATTAATCGCAAGTTTTGCCAGCATAGTGTTTCTAAACACTTTTTGAAAGCCCATGATGGGAATGCCAGTGGACTGGATTTTATTGGAATACAAGGGGTTAAAACACACTGGAGGGGAGGAGATATTGAAAGCCTCCTCAGTAAATCCGAAATGAGGTGGATTTTTAACATGGATACACTAATACCTCATGACTTGAACGCTGATTTTGAGATTAATTCCTGTATATAATAAATGATTTTAAGTGCTTTAACTAATCCATGATATATTTTCCCTCCTTTTTTTACATAGATCTATTTTTATACTCTTAATGTATTTGTGTCTCTCAAAAAGGTTAGAAAGACTTTCATGTGCTATTAATTTTATTGTTGATTTCCCCTTTTATTTTTAATGTTTATGTATAGTATAATTTTGATTTCCATTATGATTTCGATGTGTGAAGTTATGTTGAAAGACTATATACTGTACAGAATTTTAAAAATGGAGATTTGGGAACTTCCGGCATCACGTCACTGGCATGACGTCACGGCACAAGGATGCAGAATACAGGCGCTGGATGGGTAATGATGAAAGCGGAAATGGAAACCGAAGCTGTTGAGGAAGGCGCCAAAACACCCATTTAAAAGAACTGCAAAGAAAGAAGAAAGACAAACACCGAAACGCGTCAGATGGCAACAATTGGTGGACGTATCCTGCTTTTATTATATTTTATACTTTGTCTGAATAAAATTTGTGTTTATCACCGTGATCCTGCATCCTGAGTCTTTGAAGATACTACCATTGGCATGAACAGGAGACATCCTGGGTACAGCAAGTATCCACTACAACAGCTGTTTTTCTCTGCTTTATGCTTCTAGTCTGAGTCAGCTTTTTAAGTGACTCAGAAACATGTAAGTTTGACCAATATTATACGGTTTTGATACAAGTTTTTACTATATTACCCTATGGTCTTTTATCTCTATTTTTTTTAGGATTGTATCCATTTTACAATTGGTAAACTTTGTTTGAGTGCTCTCACCATTTATTATTCCACTTTGTTTCAGTTTGTGTGTGTTGAGTGATCCACACAGGTGATAGTAGCACCATATTTCACAAGTTACAATGACTGTATATTTTATTTGGTAACATTAATTATGTCTGTTTTGTTGTAGCCACTCACTTATATTGTGATTTATTATATTTAAGTATTCTTTATTTTGTGTTGTGTGACTTATCTGGTGATTTTAGCAGCACTTTCTTTTTTATTAGGAGTGTCTGTTCCACACTTTATTCACATTTTCCATGATGATCTTGTCCTCCTCTAAAAGAGCCTTCAATGGGGACATGAGCTTTAGAACTAGACTATGGAGCAATGGAAGAAGGTTGCTTGGTCTGATGTGTTTTATTTTTTTTAGATCAGGTAGATGGCCAGGCATGGGCGTCTGCAGGAATTTTTCCAGGGGGGGGGCATAATTGTAATGACATCCATGCTTGGTACCTTTTTGACAGTGTCATGAAAGGGAAGGGGCATAGCCATTATCACATAAAGCCAGGGTGAATAGCGTTTTCACAACTGGTGTCAGGAATATATGTTTGTATTACTGACACTATAGTGTTCCTTTAAGCAAATTAAAGGACATTTCTGGTCACCATAACAACTTCACCTAAATGAAAATGCTATGATGCCAGGAAGCCCCTGGGTGCTAGTTTTCCTTTAAGGGGTTAAATCGCTCTCAAATGGTTTAATCCCAAAGGCTTCCTCCAGCTCCAGGTCGGTCAGTGGTATTTGGCTTCTGAAACAGAGTTTCAGGAAGTGCAGATTGACGTCAGGCATGGGTGCCACTGATTGGCTAGAGTGGTCAGTTGACGCTCTAAGCCAATCGCTAGTTCCCGGTTCATAAAATGTTTTTACTTTTGTATGAATGGGGAGCTACTGATTGGCTTAGAGTGCCAGCTGACCGCTCTAGCCAATCAGCAACAATCCTACCCAACGGCACTCTGTGCTTCCTGGCACTCAGTAAATAAAAGTGAACACATTAACACCAATATTTTTTTACCTTTGGAGATGAGAAGGTCAAGCGTTTCCCTGCCAGGCCCAGGTACCAAAGCCTTATGATGTGGTGTCCAGAATAAAGTGGAGGGTTCACTTCATTTGTCCTTCCTGCTCCAATCTCCTTTTCCTCTCCTTCATTTGACAGTCTTTTTTTTTCTTCTGACACTGTTTTCTATCCTTGGCCCCTTCTGCTCTTTTACTTTTCTGCTTATTTTGCGCCCTTCTGCTCCTTTCTCATTCTGATCCCTTTCTGCTCCTTGCAGACCCTTTCTGCTCCCTTTTCTACTTTACCTTTGTGCTCCTTGCTGTCCCTTTCTGCTCTTCCTCCTACTTTACCTTTGTGCTCCTTCTGATTCTTTCTGCTCCTTTACCTTTGTGCACCTTGCTGTCCCTTTCTGCTCCTTCCTGCTCCTTGCAGGCCCTTCCTGCTCATTCTCCTACTTTATGTTTGTGCTCCTTCTGCCCCTTCCAGCTCATTTCTGACCTTTTCTGCTCCTTCTACTTTACCTTTGTGCTGCTTTACCTTCCAGCTCCTTGCTGACCCTTCCTGTTCATTTCTATATATCTATAGGCTGCTGCAAATCTATAGGCTGCTGCCCCCCAAAAAATCTATGGGCTGCTGCCCCCCTCTCCAAATCTATGGGCTGCTGCCCCCCCCCCCAAAATCTATGGGCTGCTGCCTCCAAATCTAAAGGCTGCTGCCCCCCCCAAATCTAGCAGGCTGCTGCCCCAAATCTACACAAGGCTGCTGCCCCCCTCCCCAATCATGGGCTGCTGCCCCCAAATCTATGGGCTGCTGCCCTCAAATCTATAGGCTGCTGCCCTAAATCTATGGGCTGCTGCCCCCAAATCCTCTGCCTCTCCCCCCCCAAATCTATGGGCTGCTGCCCCTCTCAAACCCTCCCCCATCCCCCACTTGCCTGATCGCAGCAGGCTGTCTCTGGCTGCATGTGTTGTTCCCCTGCGGTTTCAATCAGCAGAGAGAAGCAGGGATAAGATGCAGCTTCCTATCCCGGTCTCTCTCCATACACACGGTATTGCAGTTCATTTTAAATCTCACACAAAATAGCAGAACAAGCTGAAAAATCCAGGGGGGGGGGGGGCAAGTGCCCCCCCTTGCGGACGCCCATGGCTGGAAGGGTAATTCAGATTATTATTTAGAGCATTGATTGATAGCATTGACACTGAAAGTATTTCTGATTTAAAGTTCACATGATGATCAACACTTAATAAATCACTGCTGCCTTTAGACTTCCTTTAGATCAGTGTTGGCTTACCTTGGCACCAGGGATAGTTGATCATTTACATTTCCCATTCAGAAACCCAGTGTTGGTAATTTTGATTCTATGCATTACAATTGAATATGTTTTGTTTAGAGCCTGTATTTAGTAATTCCTCTGTAAAACGAAGAAATGTGTTTATTAATGTCATCCGAGAAATTATGTAACCAGAGTAACCCAAATTCTCCCAATAGATACACACTCATGTTGCAATGCTGGAGTGCACATCCTGAGGAACGACCAACTTTCACTCAGCTCATCAGTGAAATAGAGGTGATCTCCAATTCTCTGCAAGGGGATCACTACATTAATCTCAATGTCACCTACATTAATCTGGATCGGGACCAGCTTTTTCCACCTCCACCACCAGGCTCTGAGGATGAGCTAGGGGATGACGACACAGAAACTGATGAACAAGAGGACCTAGATGAAAAGTAATGAACATTGTTTTACACCACTGGAGCTGCTAATATCTTCTGAAATGCTGTAGATGGGAGAAAATCGTGACAACTACTATAAGTAGTCTTGACTGTCCACTGGTCATTAATGCATAATATGTATAGAGCTTTCTGGGAATACAAGTCCACCTTAATTATTTCATATTTTCCACATCTTTTCTTGCACATAAAAGACATTTCATGGACCCCATATTAAAGGCGGTAAGAACCTTTTATTCCTAAAAACATATATGCACCATCACTTCTTTAAATGATTGGTGGTTCTCCTGCTGCACTGAGATCCACCATTAAAAGATGGTACTTTGATTGTTTTCTGTCCTGTATGTGCATATGACCTTCAAGGGCACATCTATGCTCCTGTTTTTATGTTCTAAACCAGAAAGCTCAAACCAGATCTCATATCCAGGATTTCTTTTTAACCACACTGAAAAAAATGGGTAATCACAAGCCTTCTGGCAAAGCTGGGAGTCATCACCACCAAAGATCATCAATATAGTCACGTATTCCAATATAATTTCTACTTCCAATGACTTCTAATCCTGATTAATACTAATGTAATGTTTTACCCTAAATTACTGCCCTCGTATTGAACTGGAATAATCATCTTGTATTTGTTGGTGTGGCTGACAATCTCTTCATGAATTGTCCTGTTTTGCTACAGCAAGATGCAGAACTAGTCAACTAGACCAAAGCTAATATTTTAAAACAATGTTTTGAGAAAGATAGCTCCTGAACGCCAACAATAAAATAAAAAATGTTCCCCTTCAGGAAGGACCGTTGCATGCACAAATATCTCATATAGCAACAAGGAAACTGATAAATATTTAAGACTTTACATTCTACCCACCAATGGGGCAATGGGTCACGGGAGAGGTCATTACAAGCCAATTGACAACACATTCAGGGTTATTTATTCATCACCAAAATTAAAGTCAAAATCCAGGTTAAAATAGCTGATTTGGTGAAAGTTTTACTGCTATTTTAGCCTCCGTTCCCAAAAATGTTTGGTGAGCATCCCAATTATGTTTGGAAGACCATGAGAACCTTATTTGCAACGAAAGGTATTTGGACCGTGGGACAGTAATAATACTTTAACAAAGGAAAATGGTTTGGGGTTGCAGTAAGAACACTCTGGGACAATGGCTATACTTGAATTGGACATGACTGTGTAGTGTATGTGTGTGTGTTTATGTATAAGATATACTTTCTAAAATAATATTTTTTTATGGAGATGTAATTTTTAAATCCTTTGTAAAACTGATACAATACTCCCTGCACTCGTGTTGAGGAGCAGGGAACTGGAGTGTAAATAAATAAGATTTTTCTTTTTACTATGATATAACGTGTCTTGGATTGGGATGACAAATTAGCTGCATATAGCAGTACATTTTAAAGGGAAGGGAGTTGCTAAAAGTAAAATAAGGTGCTGGTATTTTAGTAAAAAATATGTATTTACTGCTGTCAAAACCTCAGATTAGTGGCACCGATGGTCTACAGAGTGATGGTACAGGGATGGCAATCCAAGAAACGCCTGTATATGTCCTTAGAGCAGATTAGCGTTGGAACCCATGGGAGGCTAGCCTATCTTTGGAATGGCATCTCAAGAACCAAGAAAGGCTTTCCTAATTACTTCCTTTTCCCTGGGAGAACAGACTAGTTTGTCTTGGTCATTATTAGTCTACTTCTGGAAGGTTACTCTAACATTCCATGATAGGATAGACTAAGCATCCAGGTAAAGCTAAGCTAGGCACATAGTGAAAGTTGACTTAAGGACACAAGGTAGCCTGGACTTTCCTGGCCTGCACTTAATATATCGTGTACAGCTGGCATTACGGCCCAGTACAATAAGTTTAAAGAACTGTAGTATGCTTACAACTGATGTACAACTTCCTGAAACCACCTACCTTACCGGTTTAATACATGCATATGAACAACCAGAAGAAAAGTTATATTCGAGCACAATTCCACGCAAATGCCATAGAACATATGTATCAAACATTGGCTTTCCTGTAGATTTGGACATTTATTCCCAGAATCATCAACACAGATTGTCGATACATGTCCAAAACCGTTATAAGGAGAGGAATAGCCACTCCTGCTGTAGAATCTTTAAAGGGAATCCAGATGTTCCTGGAAGTCTATGCTTTATAGGAGTGACTGGAATTCTTGCATCTCTCTATATTTAATGTACTGACCTGCCATTTAATGCACTGAAGTATTCATTTTTCATGAGCATCCTGATTTGAAGAAAGCTGCCACCTTTCTGCACTTTATTTCAGTGTGTAACCTGTCATTCTCCCTTATTGTCACCAATTCCCATTTGTCACTCACATACACATGTGAATTATTTAGTTGTGTATTGTTTGCACTCTTTCTATACTTTTAGATATAACATTTTTGTAAAAAAAAAGTTTCCCAATTTTGTTTAAAATACAAATGCAACAATGAACAGGTTAGGTCCTTAGGGTTGTAGTTCTTAGTAGGTCACGCAGGACCTTCAGCTGGACAAATTGGTAATGAGGAAACAAATAACCAGAATGTGGACTCGCAGGTCCCTGCAATGTCATGCTGTCTGTTGGTGCTCACATCAACATCACCACAAGAGTGTGGCTTGATCTATTCTTTTATTGTAATATTTTAACAGTCCTATTCCTCCAACTTCCCTTCACTGTTCTTTATTTCTGAATTGTTTCTAAACATATTTCTCATTCTTCTTTTTGATGATCATATCCCAAAAAGTTTTTTTTTAATGTGATGGCATGGTGGTAAGCACTATAGGTATAATGTAAGACTCAATCCCAATGTCCACCCATGTTTTTAAAGCAGCTATATCTTGTGACATATTTTATGATGTGCACAGATGCCCCATGTATTGATTTAAATAGATTGGGGATTTAAGCAGCAACTGTTGGACCAACAGCAAAAACAGGGGTGAGAATGGCTGAACTAGATGGACGCGTGTCCCTTTTCAGCTGTGTAACTTTATGTATTGATATATTGTGACCAAAAGTTTGTCATAAAATCCTCACAAATGTCAGTAGATAAATTCATATCAGTGGGAAGCAGGAGAAATGTAGGATAGCTCTCAAAATAAATTAATCTCCCATTCAAGTGATTAAATGAGGTTTTGCCAATAATGGGGTAGTCAGATACAGTACCAGTGTAATGATCCTACAATCCCATTCTTCTCCCCCCCTCCCCTCACCCCCCCCCCATAAAATAAGTTTGTATGTAGCTTAGCTGCATAATATTATGTTGTCAGTGTGTTGTGGCTAACATAAGCCCAATAAATGAACCAACTGGCAAAGAAAGCAGTGCATCTATTCCCACTTTTGAGCTTATTTTTGTTGACTATAGTACTACCTGCTTAAAGGGGCAGTGGACATATCACTGGGCTACAACAAGAGTGCAACAAGTATAAATGTTAATGCACCTTGTGAAATGTACAATTGAGTTAATATCTTAATGCATTAAAGAATTCTTTATGCGCTTGCTCCATACGTGTAACTGTAAATCTATGCATGTTTGTACATAGAAGACTGAGGACAGCCACCTTTTGCTATATATAATTTAATAAACTAAAAAGACCTACTTAATGTACTGAAATATGATTTATTTTTTTTCCAAGCGCCAGCCCTGCAATGTGCCTTCACAGACCGGAAGGGAGATCAGTGATCTCCTCCCCGGTCTGCAGGCACCATGCTGGCAGCCGGCAGGGGAGGGAGAGAGGACCCAGGAGCTCAGCCTGCAGCTCCTCCTCTCGCGAGCACAGAGCGTTGCCGCGGTTACCACAGCAACACTCCGAATCTCGCGAGAGTGAACTTTAGCCCTGGAGCTGCGGGCTAGAGTTCACTCTCACCACTGCGACCACCAGGGATCGAGGGGGGACATAAATTTATTTATTAACAAAATACAAATTATAAAAAGCCCCCCTACTCTCCTCACCACACATTAACACTTTGCCCCCACACACACCATACACATTCAAACACTGCCCACCCATACACACATTGCCCCCACACACATCGTCCCACACACACATAAACTGCCCCCCCCATAAACACACTGCCTTCACACACACACACACACGCATTCACACGTTGCCCCTACACACACATTCATATACTGCCCACCCATCCACACACACACACCATACACACATTGCCCCCCCACACACATTGCCCTACACACACACAGCCCCCATACACACATTGCCCCTCCCACACATACTGTCCCACACACCCTACACATTACACTACATCCCCCCACCGCCTTCCCCCCACACACCACTGCTCCTATGCCCTACTACAGTCCCATATCCCAGCAGACCCCAGGTAAGTTGTCAAACTGATCTTAAACGGTTTGACTACTTACTCTGGGAGGGGGTCCCGGCACTCCTGCCACCATAACCACTACACAGAGCTGTAGTGGTTATTGTGCATGGATTATTTCTTTAAATCTACAAGTGCCCCTCCTGAGATCAGTCTCTGGATCTGCCACTGACCCACAGGGTGTTTGTTTTTCACAGAGTTTTTTTCTACTTCAGTTAGGACATTTGTCTCTCTTTAGTTAGTGGAGGCGGGGTTAGGGTTTTTAAGGGGTGCCTTTGAAGCCACAGCTGTGTAGAGACAGCCTGTACTTATTTTTCTAGGATACTATCTGCAATTTTGTTTCATCTTGCTTTCTCCCTCTGGTTAATTTACTATTGACCAATTGTTACTTTTGTTATTTAACTTTTTTACATTTTCTTTACACATTGCAACTTTCAGTGTAACTACTCCACCTATCCCACTGAGTTACAGTGGACAGTCTCTGATTCTTGCCTTTTTTTCTTTATCATTTATATTTACTTTTGTTTTATATTGCTTTATTTAGATTATTCGTTTACTATAAGTTTATATATTTTTCTTTTTGCATGAATTTTTTTTTCCTATTACAGATACTTATTTGATTCTCTTTATTTGAGACCAAAGTTTTTAATATTTATATACATATATTAAACGTTATGTTTTTATTACGGTTACTCTCCATCCATAAGGGTTTATCTCCTACATGGTTAGTTCTTGTGTTCTTTTTGCATATAGTTTATACATCTTGGGGGTTACCCCTCTCCCCCCCCCCTTTACCATTAGAGAAACTTGACACCCTCTCCCTAGAAGGTTTCTTTTAAATTAATTTTTTTTTATATGCATCTAGATTTAAAGTCTCCACCTTTTATTCTTCTGAACCTGTCTTGTCAATATGTAACTTGTCATATTTCCTTACTGTCATCAAGTGCCTCCCTTTTTCACTCACATACTTATTTTAATTATTTAGAAGTGTACATACTTATTTTAATTATTTAGATGTGCGCTGCAGATGCAGCATTTTCTACTTTAATTTTATGAAAAACAGCCAACCAAAAAAAAACCCCAAAAAAACACCAAGGCAAAGAGTTGTCGTAGAATGTCAATTTTTTTAAATGGCAATAACTAATATCTTGTAAAAGAAAAAGGATGGAGAGAGTGAAGAATGTTGTGCTGCAAGATGGCTTAATCAAAGAGCCCAATGCAAATGTTCAATATTTGCATAATTATGCCATAGAGTCCAGTCAGAAAATGATTTAAAGAACCATGCAACATAGTGGTTACTAGACAATCAGGTTTTAATATATGCATATTACACATATATAAATGGACTATTCTGCATACATACGTTATTCCTATATATCTGTTTTTTATTTTCGTAATGTATTTCTTTCTTAACAAGGTCCAATTTATATACACTTTTCTCCATGCTAGTATTCTCTTTGTTAGTGATAAGATCAAATATAGTCATGATTGTGAACACAAACCGCAAAGATTCTGAACTTTTCAAAGTTTGTATGTTCAGAGATGCGGCTGTGTAAATTTGTTAATAAAGTTAGCATGCGTCCCAGTGTGGATGGTCGCGCATGCGTGAAGCAACTATCTGTGCGTCATGATGTATGACGTTACGCCAGACGTGGTCCGTGCATGCGCGTTTACCTGATAAGATGCATGTAGCGGCGGATTTAAAAGGAAGAAGACCGGTAAAGAAGATAGAATCTCCTGAGTAAGTCGGATCGACAAAACGCGTCAAGCCCTCTGAGACAGCCCTGAATTATGGTTTAAGCAGTCTTTGAAGCACTTTTTAATTATTTCTGCACTTTTTACAAGCTGCACTTTAATCCTGTTCTATGAACTGTGAAGGGAACGGTTGTGTCAGCTGCCATTCAAGCGGCTATTAACGCACCTTACACTACCTTTTACTTGAAAATACACATTTGTGCATGTATGTAGACATATTCTTCTGCTGACATGCTCAAAGGATGTTATGTAGACTTTTGTCTAAAAAATGACTAAGAAGATGTCTAGTTGACCGGTACACTAGTGGATAAGTTTGCGTGTGTGTTTCAAGTCAACTCAGAATGCACATCTAGGCTAGATTCCATGTTGGTTTTATTGGTAGGTTTGGCTCCTTATGGATGATTTGCAATAGAGCAGAGAGTTTATTGCATACACCTAACAGCATGTAAACAGTCTTTCAAATGCTTTCAAGCAAACTCTGGTGTGCCCCTCTTTATACATGGTGAACTATTGGACTACTAAACCACGAATTGAGCAGCAGAGGGCGCTCTATAACAGTAAGTGAAGTGTAATTGGAGAGGTTTTTGCAAAGGTTGCAGTACCAGCAAGGAAATGCTCTTCTGTGTCCCAAGATTGGGGTGGGGTGTTTGTATATAATGTATACGAGCAGAAAGTCTGGTCATCTGGTTAAAAAAACAACAACAAAAAAAACAGCTGACAAAGTAGATTTATAACCATTGGGAGAAACCAGATAAAAAATGTATTTGGAGTTTTGTCGTTTAGTATTACCTGCAGAGAAGCCGGATGGTTAAAAAGACCCTCCAGTCTCTAAATTATTCAGCCCCAGGAGCCGCTGGGATAGTGAAAATAAAATCCATTCAATGTGCTCGGCTGCTGTTTGTAGCAAGAGAAAATATAACGAAATGCATATACATTTGCATCTGTGCACCAAACCGTGTTATGCCTTCTCTCAATCACTTCTACAAATATATATTTACCCAGACCTGAACCTTCACTAAGCATGAGAAACCTGTGTACTTATTACTAAACTATCCCTTTTAGTGCAATGGCTTGAGATGTGCTCCCCCAACCCAGCCCCCTCTCCTTCAATGAAACCTGAGCTAGCCATTTTCAATGTTGCAATTGAAATCTAAAAACCAAACATATGCTAACCGCCATATGTGATACTAACAGGCCCTGGGAAATCTCTTGGGGGTGAAATATATGTAACTTCAGTTCAGTACCCTGTAGCAGACTCTCTTGCACCTTTGGTGTCCATTATTCTCCTGACTCGACGCTAACCTTTATTTGTCTCTACATTTATGTCAGTATTGCTGAATATTCTATCCTCCAATACATTCCTGGCACTGATTCTATCCCAAGATTCATTCTTGCAGTGTATGCTATCCCCCATTCATTCCTGGCAGTACACTCTATCCCCCATTCATTCCTGGCAGTGCACTCTATCCCCCATTAATTTCTGGCAGTGTATTCTACCCCCCCCACCCCCATTCATTCCTGGCAGTGTATTCTACCCCCTCCCCTCACCCCCATTCATTCCTGGCAGTGTATTCTACCCCACCCCCCAGTCATTCCTGGCAATGCATTCTACCCTCCCATTCATTCCTGGCAGTGCATTCTACCCCACCCTCCAGTCATTCCTGGCAGTGCATTCCATCCTCCCATTAATTCGTGACCGTGCATTCTACCATCCTTTTCATTTGAGACAGTGCATTCTATCCCCCCATTCATTCCTGGCAGTGTATTCTACCCCCTCCATTCATTCCTGGCAGTGCATTCTACCCTCCCCTTCATTCCTGGCAGTGCATTCTACCCTCCCCTTCATTCTTGGCAGTGCATTCTACCCTCCCATTTGTGGCTGTGCATTCTATCCTCCCATTCATTCCTGGCAGCGTATTCTACCCTCCCTTCCATTTGTGGCCGTGCATTCTATCCCCCCATTCATTCCTGGCAGTGTATTCTGCCCCCACACCCCATTCATTCCGGGCAGTGCATTCTACCCTCTCTTTCATTTGTGACAGTGCATTCTATCCCCCCATTCATTCCTGGCAGTGTATTCTACTCCACATTAATTCCTGGCAGTGTATTCTATCCCCATTCATTTGTGGCAGTGCATTCTACCCTACCCTTCATTCCCTGGCAGTGCATTCTACCCTCCCATTCATTCGTGGCAGTGCATTCTACCCTCTCTTTCATTTGTGGCTGTGCATTCTATTCCCCCATTCATTCCTGGCAGTGTATTGTAGCCCCCCTCCCCCCCATTCATTCCTGGCAGTGTATTATATCCCCCGTTTATTACTGGCAGTGCATTCTACCCTCCCATGTATTCCTGGTAGTGCATTCTAACTCCCCATTCATTTGTGGCAGTGCATTCTATCTAACAATCATGTGTGGCAGTGCATTCTATTCCCCATTCATTCCTGGCAGTGCATTTTACACTCTTTCATTCCTGGCAGTGCATTCTATCCTCCCATTTATTTGTGGCAGTTCATTCTATCCCACAATCATTTCTGGCAGTGCATTCTACCCTCCCATTCATTCCTGGCAGTGCATTCTAACTCCCCATACATTCCTGGCAGTGCATTCTATCTAACAATCATGTGTGGCAGTGCATTCTATTCCCCATTCATTCCTAGCAGTGCATTCTACACTCCGTTTCATTCCAGGCAGTGCATTCTATTGTGGGGATATTTATGGGATAATAATAGTAAACAGTGAGAATTGCCCACTAATTCAATTCTCAGATCCCAAAGATCATTATCGTGTTAAGTGAAAAGTATTTCATATAAATAAAATCATAATTTATTATAAAAAATAGATTTATTTATAATAACCAATAATTAATAATAATAAGTAACATGCGTGACAATAATCAATGAATATCCAGTATAAAATGGTATGCAATACAAAGGAATGGCTATACACGTTTCAATGGTTAAACAGCATTTTCTGTCAAGACTTACACGATTTATGAGGTATCCTTACAGACATAGAAAGCAAAGCTTTTCACAGCGAAGGGCCATAAAACCCTGGCTAACAGTTAGATCAACTGAATAACCCTTTCAATGCTGGCTAGACCTCCTAGGTAATTAAGATCTATTCTTATGTAATTTTAAATAAAATAACATTTAAACCAGTTCATTAGTCATTTCCTGGAACCATCCAATAAGAGAATGTACCATGTTATATAAGCAGAGTTTGTTTTTAATTTGCCTAAACAGATCTTTTATTTTATTTTAGAGCAAATCAATACAGCTGGATAAATATCACGATATGCTAACATGTGATAATATCACATTAATATATAATTATTCTTAATTCCACCTGCAGAATGGAATGTTTATAACTATATATTCTTTAGTTAACTAAGATTTCTTAATATGGAAATTTGACCGTGATTTATCCAGTCATATATCATGCTATTAGTAAATTTTAATTAATTTAAATTAATTAAATGAAACCATTATAATTACAAGTTGAGTAGATATTTCATCCGATTGGTAGATAGTCTCAGGAACTTATTTGGATGTCTCTCTGCATGGAGGTGTGTAGGAATTTCTGAGTGTAAAGTAGTGTTGGTTAGAAAGTGTCAAAGAGTTTGTGAGTTGAGTGTTAGTCTCAGATGTTGTCCTGGGTTTCTCAGCATGTCCGAGTTGGAGTCCCCAAACATCCAATTCCTCCTCTGTCTTTTTCCTTCTCTCCACCTCTCTTCCCTCTGTCTTAACTTTTTAAAGGGAAAATTCACTAGTTGCTAGACCAATAGAAACACTGGGGGTGTGATTATCTAGGGATCGCAATTTAGGTATTTGGTCTATAGAGGGCAGTCTTGTCCCACTAAACATACCTATCCAGGAAAGAGTTAACTTTTCCTGGTGGCTATTTTGACTTCATTTTGGCTTATCTTTATAGTTGCTATAACTTACGTTTGCTTTCACTTCAAAGGGTTTTCTCTTAGTTTTGTCCAGACTTCGTGTCCGCAATTCCTGCTATAATTTCTGATTCACCTCTTCCGTACAATGGTACCTTATAAAATTAGAAAGTAAAATTAAATTATTTAATCTTCTCTGTCACAAATGTCTGGGTTTAGAATTGATTATATTCCATTAGCATTTAGACAGTCTGTCCAACCCCCGTTCTCCTTATCACTTGGTTTGTATATACTATGCATTCCTTTAACTCTGGGAAAGTGGTTAGTTTTACAGATAGAAATCTTGTGTCTTTTGTTAACTTGAAAATAACAAAATGGAGTCTGCTCTGTTTAGAGTGACTCAGCATATACACTTTTAATTTTTATCATAGCACAAGATGTCTGCCGATATAAATACCCTGACACTATCCTCCCATTTATTTGTGGCAGTGCATTCTACCCTCTCTTTCATTTGTGGCAGTGAATTCTATCCCCCATTCATTCGTGGCAGTGCATTCTACCCTCTCATTGATTTTTGGCAGTGCATTCTACGCTCCGTTTTATTCCTGGCAGTGCATTCTACCCCACCCCCCATTCATTCCTGGCATTGCATTTTACCCTCCCATTCATTTGTGGCAGTGTATTCTATCCCTGTTTCATTCATGGCAGTGTATTCCATTTCCCACATTCTGTCCTGGCAGTCCCTGACTATACTCCTTTCCTTTAAATGGGAGCCACTGCCTAGTCTCAGTTTCCCTCTACCATACATTAATCCTATATTTGCGTTTATATTACTTCCCATGTATCCTCAATTCTCCTTATGCCTGTTCCCGCATTCATTCTTTGTCACTTACCTAAAGTTCATAATACCGTGCCACCACACATTAATGAAAGAACCAATGGATGCCTATGCTTATATGGATGTGGTACATTATTAACAGTGTTTACTCAGTGAACACTTGTATAGAAAAGATACAGGAGGTGAAGTGTTTGTATGAAAGGGGCACATGTCATACAGTTTATTCAGAGAATCAGAGAATGACGTGTATACTCAATGAGTGCTTGTGCAAACAGGGCACCCATAGGGCAGTGCATACAGAGTGCATCAAATACATAGAAAAAAAATCAGTTAAAGTAGAAATACTCTTTCCTAAAAAGGCTGCACTCCCCAGGACTCCCCTCAATCCTTTAGAAGCCAATACTAAACACAAGAGAAATAGTAGAACATAATAAAAGCGAAAAACAATCAAACAATATAAGGTAAAATTGGTTAATTTGTCCCTTTAAGTATCATATATTCCTATATATCATGGTGATGTCCTCCTCATTTGTAAGTTGCCCCCTTATCTTATCTCATATAATGTAACACTGTAGCTTAAATGTACAATGATAGTAGCTTTATTCTGATAAGGTCACTTAAGCTGAATATATGTTGAAGCAAGGATTTCTCTCTAATCTTATTTCTTACTTAACATATGAGTACATCAATCACTTTGACGAGGAGACAGAGTTTACAGAGCGCTACAATCTATGACTGGAAATTACACATGCCGAATAAGCAGGGTTTATAAGGATAACAAGACTGGGAGCCACAAGTGGAATTTGTACTGCTATCAATTATCCCTGAGGAAGACCGATTATAAAGATGAAACGTGGAGGACTGGGTTTTTTATTTCTTTATTTCATGTTAGCTTATTGTTTTTCGTATATTTTTTTTCCATGGTCCTTAGCTGAAAAACAGTGTGGGGCATGACCAAGAGGGGTAAGACAGTCTTTTGGCTGTGGGATCTTTGATGTGTTTTTAATATTTATTAAAGGGATACTGTAGGCACCCAGACCACTTCATCTCCTTGAAGTGGTCCACTTCATCTCATTGTGTATCTTTGTGTGTGTATCTGTGTCATTTTGTCTCAGTGCGTGTGTTTGTGTGTGTACTGCTGTGGGCAGGATTTAAAGGCTGGCACTGTGGAAGGGTTTGGAGGCGGGTCCCCGGGGGCCCAGACCCTGAGCTGTGTTAGAGGCCCCAAAATATCTCATTGCGGCCCTGGCTGCAGGATTAAAGGGAATGGGACACTTCACCCAGACCACTGCTTGGGCCACCTGAACAGGCCCCATCAGTGCGCGGGCCCCTGTGCAACTGCACTGGCCGCAGTTCCGCCGCTACACATGGGGGTCACCACCTGATGGTGGCCCTGTCTGCAGTTGCTGATTCTGAGAAACTGTAACAAGTGGTTTGTGTGCAGTGTCCCATTCCCCTTAATCCTGCAGTCAGGGCTGCCATCAGAAATGTTGGGGCCCCTAACACAGCTCAGGGTTTGGGCCCCCTGGGTCCCACCTCCAAGCCCTCCCACAGTGCCCGCCTTCAAATCCTGCCCACAGCAGTACACACACAAACACACGCACTGAGACAAAAGGACACAGATGCACACACAAAGATACATACATAAATACTGAAACAGACATACACAGTGACACATAGACACATACATAGAGAAACACACACACATAAGGACAGAGACAGACTGACATACAGGCATACAGACAGACTGACATACATACATACATACATTCAGCCACCCTCCTGTTTCTTACTTTTTGCAGGAAGGTGGTTGAGATTTCACGGCCTCCAGCCTGCCTTCTTCTTCCCGTGCGGAGTGAGCTCGGAGGAAGTGACTTCCTCCCAGCATTACTTGCGAGAGCAATGTTTTTAAAGAGGCCCAGTTGCGTTATTACACGGCCGCAGCACTGACCGGACCTCTGAAGATATAGGGCCCATTGGGTTGCCCTAAGTGCTCGGGCCACCTGACTGGGCCCCATCAGCGTGTGGGCCCTGGTGCAACTGCACCGGCAGCAGTTCTGCCGCTACACAGGCTGGCCCGTGACAACCGTCATGGGTTTCACCCCCTGATGGTGGCCCAGCCTGCAGTTGCTGATTCTGAGAAACTGTAACAATTATATTTGCAAGATTAATTCCTCCTCCGGTGGCTATCTTCCAGACAACTACTAGAGGCACTTCCTGTGGACTCATGAAGTTTTACACCGAGAAATTACAATGGAAGTCCAGCGTCTTACCCTATAGAAAAGCACCAATTTACTGTATGCAGGGAAAGACTGTGATATGCCTTTTATTATCCTGTGAATGTAACTCATGAAGCCTGTAGGGTTTATTTGTATGGTTAATACAATATGAGTTGTTTCGTTTTTAATGTTTTAGTATATCCCCTTGTGTTTAGTATTGACATACTTGAAAATGAGAGAAAACTCAATGTATCTTTCCTCGTAAAATATTTTATACATAAATAAAACATGTATAGATAAGTCACCGCAGATACAGTTCTCAGTGCCTATGTCAGTGTTTTCAGGATCCTATTTGTGGGGTCAGAATGTATTGTGTTCACTCAGTGAGTGCATTATACATGGATCATGTAATCATCCACTCACTGCTCACGAGTGACTAGACAAGCTGGGCTGTCCTTACCAACTCAATAATCAGGAGTGAGTGTGCTGTCTCAGTGAATAGACAAGCTGGGGTTCCGTCCTATTCACCCAATAATCAGGAGTGAGTGTGCCATGTCAGTGAATAGACAAGCTGGGGTTCCGTCCTATTCACTCAATAATCAGGAGTGAGTGTGCTGTCTCAGTGAATAGACAAGCTGGGGTTCCGTCCTATTCACCCAATAATCAGAAGTGAGTGTGCCGTGTCAGTGAATAGACAAGCTGGAGTATTGTCCTATTCACTCAATAATCAGGAGTGAGTGTGCCGTCTCAGTGAATAAACAAGCTGGGGTTCCGTCCTATTCACTCAATAATCAGGAGTGAGTGTGCCGTCTCAGTGAATAGACAAGCTGGGGTTCTGCCCTACTCACTCAATAATCAGGAGTGAGTGTACCGTCTCAGTGAAAAGACAAGCTGGGGTTCTGTCCTACTCGCTCAATAATCAGGAGTGAGTGTGCCGTCTCAGTGAAAAGACAAGCTGGGGTTCTGTCCTACCCACTCAATAATCAGGAGTGAGTGTGCCGTCTCAGTGAATAGACAAGCTGGGGTTCTGTCCTACTCGCTCAATAATCAGGAGTGAGTGTGCCGTCTCAGTGAATAGACAAGCTGGGGTTCTGCCCTACTCACTCAATAATCAGGAGTGAGTGTACCGTCTCAGTGAAAAGACAAGCTGGGGTTCTGTCCTACTCACTCAATAATCAGGAGTGAGTGTGCCGTCTCAGTGAATAGACAAGCTGGGGTTCTGCACTACTCACTCAATAATCAGGAGTGCTTTCTCAGTGAGCGGCAGGTGGAGCAGAATGCTGCATTCTGCGCATAAAACATGGGTTCGTCTGAATGACAGGCATATTAAAGCCCACAGTTGGAAATTAATCTGCATATTTGTGTCAAGTGCATGTTACAGGATTTAAACAAAATGTTCCTAATCCTGAAGCAGACACAGTGTGACAGACACCCTTTCCCATATCCACCTCCCTCCATTCCCATATCCCTCCCCCCAAGCACCCAACACCAGTACTTTAAACAAAATCCATTTTTATAGAATACTGTGATTTATTTACTAGACTGGGACTTGCAAAGAGTTGAGAAGGGAATCCATTGTTTCATCGTTTAGGCTATATTGCCCTAAAAGGTCATATTCGCTCACCAATTCCCACAATTTCTGGTTTAGTATTTAAGCCCCAGAGAATTCACTTAAAAAATTTAAAAATAGCAAATGTTAACATTATAGCATTATTTAACATTATAAGCATCATTACAGTGTCAGCTGTATTTCTGCACCCGATGCTGTAATGACACGGGGCACAGAGGTGTAATTGTGCTGTTGTCCAGTAGATTTAGGGGTACTTATTAAAGGGACACTATAGGAACCTAGAGCACTTCAAATAAGTGACATGTGCCCCTTGTTTTAACAAGTAAAATTAATCTAAATTTATTTATACAGACCATCTGATTGGCGCAGTGTAGCATTTTGTCGTACATGTGAACTAGCCTCCAAATGATTTTCTATGGGAAAGCATTGAGTTGGCTGAGCCTATCAACCTTGATTAACTCAGCCTTGGAGGCAGGACAACAGAGGGGACACCGGCACTGCAATGTAGATATGGTAAGTAAAACAACCGTTTTCCTTGGGACGGAGGGGTTTCTAAACTGCTAGCAGGGCACTATAGCAGTAATACACATTTGTATTCCTAATGCTATAGCGTTCGAATACATACGCACATGCCAATGTTCTGTTTTCTATTTCTAAAAAATAGTTTTATGTATAAATTTTTCTCATTTTACTTCACCAACTTAGACTATTCTGATCATCACATAAAATTCAGATTAATAAAACATTGAACTTAAGGCTGTAATGTAACAAAATAGGTAAAAAGTCAAGGGGGGTGAATACTTTTGCAAGGCACTATATGTTAACCGAGTCAAAACTATTTTGTGATCATCAAATTTCAGATTCCATTTCGACCAGCTGACCCGTTTATCGTGCTTGGCTAGTCAAAATTTGGATGATACTAAATCAAGCCGAAATTAAAAAAAAAAAAAAGTAAATGCCGAAGCTAGTTGATCATTTTCCACTGGGTTTTTTAAATAATATTAAACTGTCCCCTTGGTTTGTAAAATTTCCTTTTAAATTTTAAAGCTACAATCCAAACACCTACAGCACTTTAGCTTGCTGAAGTGCTATATACAGTTGCATGAAAAAGTATGTGAACCCTTTGGAATTATATGGATTTCTGCACAAATTGGTCATAAAATGTGATCTGATCATCATCTAAGTCACAACAATAGACAATCACAGTCTGCTTAAACTAATAACACACAAAGAATGAAATGTTGCCATGTTTTTATTGAACACACCATGTAAACATTAACAGTGCAGGTGGAAAAAGTATGTGAACCCTTGGATTCAATAACTGGTTGAACCTCCTTTGGCAGCAATAACTTCAACCAAACGCTTCCTGTAGTTGCAGATCAGACGTGCACAACGGTCAGGAGTAATTCTTGACTATTCCTCTTTACAGAACTGTTTCAGTTCAGCAATATTCTTGGGATGTCTGGTGTGAATCGCTTTCTTGAGGTCATGCCACAGCATCTCAATCGGGTTGAGGTCAGGACTCTGACTGGGCCACTTCAGAAGGCGTATTTTCTTCAGTTTAAGCCATTCTGTTGTTGATTTACTTCTATGCTTTGGGTCATTGTCCTGTTGCAACACCCATTTTCTGTTGAGCTTCAGCTGGTAGACAGATGGCCTTAAGTTCTCCTGCAAAATATCTTGATAAACTTGGGAATTAATTTTTCCTTCAATGATAGCAATCCGTCCAGGCCCTGACGCAGCAAAGCAGCCCCAAACCATGATGCACAGTTGGGATGAGGTTTTGATGTTGGTGTGCTGTGCCTTTTTTTCACCACACATAGTGTTGTGTGTTTCTTCCAAACAACTCAACTTTGGTTTCATCTGTGCACAGAATATTTTGCCAGTACTGCTGTGGAACATCAAGGTGCTCTTGTGCAAACTGTAAACCTGCAGCAATGTTTTGTTTGGACAGCAGTGGCTTCTTCTGTGGTATCCTCCCATGAAATCCATTCTTGTTTAGTGTTTTACGTATTGTAGATTCGCTAACAGGGATGTTAGCATTTGCCAGTGACTTTTGTAAGTCTTTAGCTGACACTCTAGGATTCTTCTTCACCTCATTGAGCAGTCTGCGCTGTGCTCTTGCAGTCATCTTTACAGGACGGCCACTCCTAGGGAGAGTAGCAGCAGTGCTGAACTTTCTCCATTTATAGACAATTTGTCTTACCGATGAACAGCAAGGCTTTTGGATATACTTTTATAACCCTGTCCAGCTTTATGCAAGTCAACCATTCTTAATCGTAGGTTTTCTGAGAGCTCTTTTGTGCGAGGCATCATTCACATCAGGCAATGCTTCTTGTGAAAAACAAACCCAGAACTGGTGTGTGTTTTTTATAGGGCAGGGCAACTGTAACCAACACCTCCAATCTCATATCATTGATTGGACTCCAGTTGGCTGACATCTCACTCCAATTAGCTCTTGGAGATGTCATTAGTCTAGGGGTTCACATACTTTTTCCACCTGCACTGTGAATGTTTACATGGTGTGTTCAATAAAAACATGGCAACATTTCATTCTTTGTGTGTTATTAGTTTAAGCAGACTGTGATAGTCTATTGTCGTGACTTAGATGATGATCAGATCACATTTTATGACCAATTTGTGCAGAAATCCATATCACTGCAAAGGGTTCACATACTTTGTCTTGCAACTGTATGTGAAGAGTGTATCCTTTCTTTTATTTTACAAAAAGAGCAGCTTTCAAAAGAAATTGGGACGTTTATAAATTGACCTTGTTACACCCCCCTGGCTGTCAATCAAACATCTGGTCCTGCTTCTTCCTGGTTGTTTAGCTTAGTGGCAAGAGGTAGGAATTGTTCAGAGCAGCTGCCTTGCAAAGACTGCTCATTGAGCTGCTTTAAGAAGTCTGTAATTGGACAGCCACAAAAATGATTGGCGGGATTAGAATGGGAGCACTTGCGATGGCTTCACACAAAAGAGATCTGCAGCTTTGCAAACTGTTTTTATATACCAACAATGAAAAAATGCATAATTGTATGCATGCATGTTTTCATTCGGGGTATCTGCTAAACAGTGATTTATTTATTTGGGCAGTGTAATGTTCCTGTATAAAATAAAATAACTGAGGGCTACTTGATAATAGGGAGTCCTGGGAACCTTGCACATTTTTTGGGGGACTCCACCAAACAATTCCTGGTTTCTAGGGAATTTTGGGTACCCCTCCATTATTTAATTTTTCTTTTTACCTGTAGTGAGCTCTTACTCTCTCTCATGGTTTCATAGGGAACCCCAAGCTCCAACACCACAGATAAAAGAAGGCCCAGTTGCTAGTGAGTGTAGAGATTGCAGCACATGTTTTATAAGATAGCTAGCATAGGCAGTGTGGGCTGTAGGGAATCTAGACAGGATTTTTTTTAATGAGCCTGCTTAATGCTTGCTTATTTAAAAAAAATTAAAATAAATCCTGTCTAGGAGAACAGACGCATGTCTGCCAAGCTCCTGCGACTTACCTGATTTACACCACACTTATCACCCATCCACCCGCAGAATTACCCCAGAATCCACTCTGGAGACCCTGGATCCACATGGGGAAAAGGGCTAAAAAGCTTAAAGCCCTCACAAGGCACTCGCGACATCAGCGACCTGCTTCAATTGTGGTCTAAAATTAAAATGGCCGTACAGCCGGACCCCTGCCTCTCCTACTCCGAGGATGAAATAATGGATGCCCCAGATGACATTCCAGGCAAAGGGGGCCTTGACACTCTGCTGGCAGAGGAAGACCTAACAACTCCAGTCAACTAGGGAGACTTCAAAACATCAGGTCGCTTTTTAATGCAGAAGAGCCAACGGAATTAACTGCCAAAATAAAGGTGTCGGAAGAAGATATTTCCGTCATAGGCCAAAGGCAAGCAGTTAACACAGAAAAGATGGGTCAGCTAGAGGCCTTACACCAGGCCATACAAGCCAGAATGCACACCCTGGATGAGGCGCGGAGGCGCAACAACTTAAAATTTTGCAGTATTGCTGAAACAGTCGTTGGGCATGAACAGCCACACTTTCTCAGGCACCTCTTAGCAACTCTTCTGCCCCAACAACAAACTTAGGGACTGCAGATTGATAACTGCTAAATCAGCTAAAGCGCCTTCTTGTTACACTCACATTATTAAAAATAGAGCCACCTCCCAGCTTGACACAAGAGCTCTCAATTCGTATTGTTTGGAAATATAGACCAGCTCCAGATACCCACCTTATTGTCAAATGTTAAACATAAAATGTGCAGATTATATATAAACCACGTAAATGACCTATGTTGAATGTTTTCTCATGCATGGTATAGCTATCGTCGCATACCAAACCTGTTTGTTATCACTTGCACGCTAAAAATAAAGAATTTCAAAAAATATAATAAATAAAAAATGGAGCCACAGTTCATTATATACCCCCACGTACACAGGGGCGGGCTGGGCCGGGGGGCAGGGAGGCAATTGCCCCCCAGGCCGCCCTAAATTCCTGTAAGGCCGGCCGCGGCGGGCCGGCCCTTTAAATACTGCAGCCGCCTGAGCGCTCTGTTAAGAGCCTCCCTCCAGGCGGCTGCCTCCCCTGTAGCGTGGCCTGCACTCCGGTCCGCGGTGGCCGGCCAGCCGGCCGGCCGGAGTGATAGGAGGGTGCACACTGAGTGTGCACTTCCTGTCAGTCCGGCCGGTTACAGGAAACAGAAACTCCTGTTCCGCGCGGAGTTTCTGTTTCCTGTTACCGACCGGACTGACAGGAAGTGCACACTGAGTGTGCACCTTCCTATCACTCCGGCCGGCCGGCCACCGCGGACCGGAGTGCTGCTCGGCCACGCTACAGGGGAGGGGGTAAGAAGAGAGGGAGGAGGGGAGGGGGTAAGAAGAGGGGAGGGAGGGGAATAAGAAGAGGGGGGAATAAGAAGGGGGGATAAGAAGAGGAAGGAGGAATAAGAAGAGGGGAGGGATAAGGGGGAATAAGAAGAGGGGGGGAATAAGAAGGGGAGGGTAAAAGGGGAATAAGAAGAGGGGAATAAGAAGGGGGATAAAAGGGAATAAGAAGAGGGGAGGGAATAAGAAGAGGGGAGGGAATAAGAAGGGGAGGTAAGAGAGGGGAGGGAGTAAGAAGGAGGGGAGATAAGAAAAAGAGGGGTAAGAAGAAGAAGGGGTGAGTAAGAAAAAGATGGAGTAAGAAGAAGAAGAGGAGGGAGTAAGAAGAAAGGGAGAGTAAGGAAGAGGGGGGAGTAAGAAGAGGGAGAGGGGGAATAAGAAAAGGGGGAGGGCGGAGTAAGAGGGAGAGGGGGAATAAGAAAAGGGGGAGGGCGGAGTAAGAAGGAGGGGAGATAAGAAAAAGAGGGGGGTAAGAAGAAGAAGAAGGGGTGAGTAAGAAAAAGAGTGGGGAGTAAGAAGAAGAAGAGTGGGGAGTAAGAAGAAGAAGAGAGGGTAAGAAGAAGGGTGAGTATGAAGAAATGGGGGGAGTAAGAAGAAGAAGGGGGAGGAAGAGGAAGAAGAAGAAGGGGGGGTAAGAAGAAGAAGGGGGAGCAATAAGAAGAAGGGGGTTAAGAAGAACAGGTGGGGGAGTAAGACGACCAAGGGGGGAAGTATGAAGAACACAGGGAGGAGGGGGGTAAGACTAACACAGGGGGTGTGAGGAGAACACATAGAGGGAGGAGTGAGAAGAGCACAGGGAGGGTGGGTGAGTGTGAGAAGAGACCGCTAGGGGAGGGTTGGGGAGAGGAGAGACCACTAAGGTGCAGGGGAGAGCTCTACGGGACAGAAGGGGCAGCTCTATAGGACAGGGGCCAAGACAGGGAGCTCTTTCACACTACGCGCGCGCGCGCGCGCGCACACACACACAATGCATCCCTATACATACACTCAGCCAAGCTCAGCTCAGCCAATACCACTGGACCACCAGGAACTGCTATATCCCCCATCCCTGGCCAGGTATGAAACAGGGAGGAGGGACAACAACAATAAATAATTAAATATATATTAAAAAAATAGTAATAAAAAATGCCCCCCCTCACACACACACACACTCCATTATATACACATACACACTGTGTATATAATGCAATGTGTGTTTGTATAGTGTGTGTATATAAGGCAGTGTTTGTGTAGTGTGTTTATATATACACACTATACAAACACACTGCATTATATATACACACTATACACACACACACTGCATTATATACACACAGTGTGTATATAATGCAGTGTGTGTGTAGTGTGTATACAATGCAGTGTTTGTGTAGTGTGTGTATATAATGCAGTGTGTGTGTGCAGTGTGCGCATATAATGCAATGTGTGTAGTGTGCGTATATAATGCAGTGTGTGTAGTGTGTGTATATAATTAATGCAGTGTGTGTTTGCATAGTGTGTTTATATAATGCACACTTCACAAACACACTGCATTATATAAACACTATACAAACACACACACTCTATTATATAAACACACTGTATTCATTATATACACTACACAAACACACACACTTTGCATTTAGTATATACTGCATTCACTTTACGCACACTACCCACACACTACACAAACACTCTGCTTTCATTATATACACACAACACTAATACACACTGCATCCACTACACACTAGACAAATACACACTGCATCCACTACACACTAGACAAATACACACTGCACACACTACACAAACACACACTGCATCCACTACACACACTACACAAACACACACACTGCATCCACTACACAAATACATACAGCTTCCCTGTCTAAACACACTGCATCCACTACACGTGGCATGTATATTTTGTGCATTTACCTTTAGAAAGTTTTTATTTTCCAAAATGGTAAATGTACAGAATATCGGCAAATTATATCGGCTATCGGCCTGAAAGTTCACAGAATATCGGTATCGGTATCGGCTCTAAAAAATCAATATCGGTCGATCCCTACTGACGACTCTCCACATTTGGTCTCTAGGAGCTGGTTTAGCTGTTGTCTCTACACATTTAGTCTCTAAAATAAGGTCTGGCCATTGGCTCTATATGTATCCATTTGCATTCCTTAAGTACTTTTCAGTGCACGCTTTTTCAATTAGCAGTTGCTCTCTATAGCAACCAATTAGTTTAAAGGACCACTCTAGGCACCCAGACCACTTTAGCTTAATGAAGTGGTCTGGGTGCCAGGTCCCTCTAGGGTTAACCCATTTTTTTTTATAAACATAGCAGTTTCAGAGAAACTGCTATGTTTATAAATGGGTTAATCCAGCCTCAGTCTTCTAGTGGCTGTCTCATTGACAGCCGCTAGAGGCGCTTGCGTGATTCTCACTGTGAAAATCACAGTGAGAAGACGCAAACGTCCATAGGAAAGCATTGTAAATGCTTTCCTATGGGGCCGGCTGAATGCGCGTGCAGCTCCTACCGTGCGTGCGCATTCAGCCGAAAGGGAGAAGAGGAGGCAGAGAGCCCAGCGCTGGAGAAAAGGTAAGTTTAACCCCTTTCCTCTCCCCAGAGCCCGGCGGGAAGGGGACCCTGAGGGTGGGGGCATCCTCAGGGCACTATAGTGCCAGGAAAACAAGAACTATGGTGTATGTATGTCTACTATTTTAACAAGTGACAAGGTAAACGTTTTGTCTTTTGAAGTTATATTATAGAGATTTGTGTCTCACATCACTATGAAACGAATTCATGTTATAGGAATACTCGTTAATTCTGGATTGCGAAGAATTGACAAAATGGGAAAATACTCCCAAGTCATTTCTTTTCCAGCCTGCCGATTTTAGCCTGGGTGTCTCCCTGGCCTGTTATCCATATATCATGGTCTTAATGAATGACCAGTTATAAAAATAAAATGAGTTTGTGTACATTGGTAGAGAAACAACATTTTACTGCAGTTACTCATTTACTTTAAAAAGTATCATTGTAAATAAAACATCAAACTTACAAGAGAGGAGTGACATTAGAGTCCTGCTTATGGTGACATGTCCTTACAGCACAGACAGTAATACAGTATTACAGCTAGAGCTGGAACCCTGCTATTTTACAGGTTATGGGTTCTGCAGTGTACACATAACACTTATGGTCATTGGCAATGTAGCTTAAAGAAGATCTTTCACCGTCTAGGTGTCAGGAACAACACAGGGATCCAATATGCAGACTGCAAATAAGAAAACATATACCGGACCTTAGAGTGGCCAGACTAATGTTAGCAAGGACAGAGAATAGTCAGGGACATCAGCCAGAAAACAGGAAAAGCGATAAGTACAAGCTGAGTAACACGGAAGGAGAACACAGAGCAGTCAAACCAGAGCCAAAGTCAAAATACCAGAATATATACCAAACCAGAAAACGCATTAGAGGGAACAAAGTAACTTGAATCACGACAGGGCAATGATTCAAAGCTTATGAGCCCTTTTTATAGTGTTGCTCTCTAATAGATAGCCACGCCCCAAAATGGTGAAATGTTTCTTCATGCCGTGACGTCATCAACGGCACGACGCCGGCGCACACGTACCACATCATGAAAAGGGGCTAAGTCACCGGGCTCCCACCCTCTTCCTGGCACTTCAGCTGCCAGGAGCCTATGTCAGTTGTGTACTCTTGTGCATGCATGTGGGATCCCCCATATAAAATGGGGCTGGTGGAAATGACAAGGCTCGACAGTGTTAGCTCTGTCTAGTGTCCAGCTTTGTCAGGAAAAATACTGAGACAAAGTAGTCCTGTTATGGGCAAATGCAAATATTACAAGTTTTAGAGTGAAATGTTGTATTTCTTAAACTGTGTACTTTGTCTTTAAGAGATATTGCAAACTGACAAGGTGTTAGAAATGGAACATATTGTTTTTCATAACTGTTTCTTTAAGCAATAACCTCAGTGCATAATATGTTTGCGCCATTTTGTCCCAGACGAATTACAATAACAATAATGCATAAACAAGCTTCAAGGCTATACTACGACTCTTGCAGTACACAATATACTGTGGTAACCCCAAGTTAATGGAACTTCCCAGGGCCGTCTTTAATATTGATTGGACCCTGGGCAGGCATCTGTTTGGGCCCCCTGGGCATGCAATCACTCCCTCCACCCCAACCTAGAGGCGAAACTAATGTAGAGAGTGCCTTGGTGCAAAAAAAATTAATTCAGGCCTGCCCTGTAGCACAAGAGTAAAGAAAAGATAGAGCCCCATCTGTCATACAACTCCTGCGATGCTATGCCAGGTGGGGATCTACCATCCTTGCAGGGTTGTATTTTTGAGCAGTGTTTGTGCAATTGAATGTCAGCATGTTATTGTATAGAGTGTATGTGTGCATGTAGGGGTGTATTTGTATGTACTGTTACCATTGGAATGCAGTGGTGTACTTGTGTGTAGTGTTTGCGTTTGAATGCAGTAATGTGTGATTGTCTGTAGTGTTGGCTTTTAAATGCAGGTGTACTTTTGTGTGTAGAGTTGGTGTTTGTATATAATTTTAGCGTTTTAATACAGGAATGTGTTTGTATGTAATGTTTGTATTTGCATGCAGGGGGTTGTTTGGCTGTAGTGTTGTGTACATTTGTGTGTAGTATTGGTGTTTGAGCAAACTGGTGTGTTTGTATGTAATGTTTGTGTTTGCAGGGCTCTGTTTGCATGTTGTGTGATTTCTATAACACATATACACATACACATTAACACGCAGATACACACATAGACACACTGACACATGCTCACACCTTGACACATACTGGCACATACACACACACACACACACACACACACACACAGATACACACCCTTTGACACACAGATACAAGCACTTTGATACACACACACACAAAGGTACACACACACACTGACACAGGTATGTACACACACACTCAGATACACACATACATAAAGGTATAAATGCAGGGGTGTATATGTGTACAGTGCTAGAGATGGAGTGTATTTGTGTTGGCATTAAAATGCAGGGGTGTATGCATTACCACACACTCAGATGCACACTTACACACACTGACACATACATACACACACACACACACACACACACAAACACACACACAGGTACACATACACACTGACACACAAGTACACATACACAGGTATACATACACACAGAAACACTGACACACAGACAAACACAGCCAGATACACACACTGACACAAACACAGCCAGATACACACAAGGACATAAACACAGCCAGATACACACACACACACATATATGTGTACATTTACATATTTTAATCTCTGCCTTCTAGCAGCTCTTGGACAGCAACTCCCAGCAACCTTGGCCATAATAATGTCTCAACTCTGTTCTTACATACCCTGGTCCAGAATTTGGCAAAAGTGACATTTGGAAATGGTATACAGCCTTTGATAACACTTGATGCAATAATATGTTAAAATAAATACTTTTAAAATTTATATTTAATAGGGAACTGTCAGGTTCTTCTAGGATTTTTAACATGTACTTATTCCCTGTGTGTTACATTACAAACACCAACACTTGAATAAAAGTGATATCAGAAATAAGCAAAACAAAAAAACAAAACATATTTAGCCACCCTCCTGTCTCCTTACCTTTTGGGTACAGAAAGGTGGCTTCCCTGGGGTCCAGTGGGAGCTTGTTGGCCCAGGCTGATGGGAGTCTGCCATCAGCTTTCTCAGTCCCTCTCCCCAACAATGCTTGCATCCTCCTCCGTGTGGTGTGTGCCTCCTCCCCAGCGGCACTGAGGAGGAAGTGATCTGACCTCACTGCCTCCCAGCATGCCACGGAGAAGAAAAGGGATCACAGGGCAGTGTGTGAGGGGCTAGCTGTGTGTTTGTATTCAGCCAACCCCCATATTACAAGGGCCCGGTCCAGAGCAGTATTAAGGGCTGTGGCCCCTGATTACCTCAGGTGCTGCAGGGGGCCCATGGGGCAGCTGCCTTAGGGCCCCCAGGAGTAACTGGGCCCGGGGCAGCTGCCCCTTTTGCCCCTCCTTAAAGACAGCCCTGGAACTTCCCCAAATCCGGGAATCTCTCACGACTATGTCTTAGTATTGTCAGAGTATTTTTATCGGCAGACATTTTGTGCTATGATAGAAACTAAAAGTGTATATTCTGAGTCACTCTGAACAGACCAGACTCCATTTTGTTATTTCAAATTAACAAAGAAGACACAGGATTTCTTTCTGTAAGACTGGCCTCTTTGCCAGAGCTAAGGAATGCATAGCATAGTATAAACAAGTAATAAGAAGAATATAATCAAATCTAAACCCAGACAATTGTGACAGAGAAGATTAAATAATACAATTTAACTGTCTATATATATAAGGTACCATTGTATGGAAAAGGGTAAACTTAGTTCATGATCTGTCATATCAGAAATTATAGCAGATTTGCAGACACATAGTCTGGACAAAATTTAAGAACCCCTTT